>JARQOC010000006.1:445570806-446013954 GCA_033576535.1 Allobates femoralis | reverse complement strand
GTGAGTCTGTCTGTGTGACATCTCACCAGCGATGTGAGCGATATTGTTAGCGATCGCGCGTGCACGTGATCGCTTACAATATCGTTCAAGATATTGCACCGTGTGACGGCCGCCTAACACATGTCTCAGTCGCACCTGGCAGTAGTCAGTATCTTTGTCTTCTTTATGTTGAGTCGCAGTCCCATATTCGAGCTTTCAGTCTTGACACTCCATCTAAATCTCTTCATTCCATCTACGCTTGTTGCTATCAATGTTGTATCTTTTGCGTATTTTAATTGGTTGATGATTTGTCCAGCAATTTTCATTCGTTCTTCTTTTTCGGTAAGTCCAACCTTCCTAAAGATAGCTTCTGCATAGAAATTGAACAGAAATGGTGTCCGGATGCAGCTTTGTCTGACGCCTCACTCTACTTGGAGCCATGCTGTGTCACCGGGTTCCGTTCAGACTGTTGCTTTTTACTGATACACTCATATTCTCATTTTAGCAAAAAGTGTTGTATAATTGTAATCGATGATAGAATCCAAGGAACTCATAGCAATGAGTTTATTGTATTTATGAAGGGAGCTCCTGAATTTAATCTGTTCCTCTTTGTGTGAGTTTGTTGGTTTCTTCCATCATTTTTATTATACAGGTGCATCTCAATGAATTAGAATATCATCAAAAAGTTAATTTATTTCAGTAATTTAATCCATAAAGTGAAACACATATATTATATAGAGTCATTAAAAACAGAGTGATCTATTTCAAGTGTTTATTTCTGTTAATGTTGATGATTATGGCTTACAGCCAATGAAAACCCAAAGGTCATTATCTCAGACAATTAAAGTAGGGAGGATGAAGGGTCTGAGAGATAAAATATGACCTAAATAGGTATCCGAGGCTTCACTGTAAAAGCATATCACGCCTGCTGCAGTCTCCAGCGTGGTACATAGACATTAGGGAGGATGAAGGGTTAAAAACCACGCTGCTGTATTCCAAGGGACATCTGAGTGTGAATAGAATATTGATTTATGAGTCAACGCGTTTCAAGGTTCTCTGGCCATTCCTCAGGACCAATCAATATCATATTGCCATGTTTTGGGGCGTTTCAGGGAGCCCTGGAACACATTGACTAAGAAATCAATATTATATCCACCTTTTGATGTTTTGTGGAATACGGCAGTGTGGTTATTAACCCTTCATGATTCCTACTTCATTTTCTGAAATAATGACCCTTGGGTTTTCATTAACTTTAAGCCATAATCATCAACATTTACTGAAATAAATGCTTGAAATAGATCACTCTGTAATGACTGTATATAATATATGTGTTTCACTTTATGTATTGAATTAGTGAAATAAATTAACTTTTTGATGATATTCTAATTCATTGAGATGCAGCTGTAAATGTTTTCCCTTCTGCCTAATATAGTTGAGACCGTGACACTGTAAGGAAAGGTAGGTAGGTTCTGACAGCTTTTGCTGAAGTGACTTTTTTACATTTAAAGTGGGCAGTTTTTGCTCTTGTTTACTTCTCTCTGCTTCACTGAGTATTCCATTTTTGTTTTTAACCCACCATATGGTTCCAAAGATACAGGCAAGTTAATTTAGTGCTGTCATATGTAGACTGTATCAAAGGCAGGTGGCTCAGAGGATCCTCTGGGGACTGTCTTTAGGCTGCTTTGCATAATTACTCTGTGAATCACGCCTCACTGATAAAGACCTTTTACATTATCACTTAATAAAAAGACCCATATCCCTAGAACTGTATGACGGGTTTAGAAAAATCACAAACAGACCTCAGAGGAGGAGTGAAAATAAAATAAGGAAAAAAGGTGGATGCTTTTAAAGGGGAACCTGACCCCTAAAAACCACCCCCAGCCTATTAATACCTGTCCCAGCACCATCAGTATTGTATTCTAGCCATCCCTTTGTGTATAAATTGCGTATTTATAAAGTTTATAAAAGTGCTTTTTATACCTGCAGATCTGCGGCTTCTCAGTTCTTGAGAAGTCACACAGGGCGTTCCCTGTGGCTTCTCATCGATGCCTGTACTTCAATTATTCACGCCCCGATGGGCGTGCTAAGCCATAGTGATCCTTCCCATACACCTACATGGGCGATATACCCGGTATGACGCTAATCGCATCATATCCGGTGATCCTGACGTCAGTACACCCATTTGGGTGCACTGTAGACCTCGCGATTTGCATTGCGCATGCGCGAGGTTGCTTTACAGCAGCTTATCTGCATCGCGAGGTCTACAGTGCACCCAAATGGGTATACTGATGTCAGGATCACCGGATATGACGGGATTAGCGTCATACCGGCTATACCGCCCATGTAGGAGGATGGGAAGGATCACTATGGCTTAGCACGCCCATCGGGGTGTGAATAATTGATGTACAGGCGGCGATGAGAAGCCACAGGGAACGCCCCGTGTGACATCTCAAGAACTGAGAAGCCGCAGATCTGCAGGTATAAAAAGCACTTTTATAAACTTTATAAATACGCAATTTATACACAAAGGGATAGCTAGAATACAATACTGATGGTGCAGGGACAGGTATTAATAGGCTGGGGGGTGATTTTTAGGGATCAGGTTCCCTTTATCCTACTTACAGGTCCTATTTGAAAGGCTCCTTCAACTCAGAAAATAAATTTTCATAACCCTATTAATAATTTATCAGTTAATAGAGGGAGGAGGAAAAATCCTATTCTGACTATTCAATGCACTGCAAGTGTTCGGTGATTGAAATAATAATCTGATAATCGTATTGACTGTTGTATTCACATGCAAGGGTCCTCAGATAGTTTAAACTCAACCACACTGACTTGTAATGAGAGTTCAGCAGAAATGGAGATGAATTTCACTTGAAATCTTGTATTGAAATACAATTCAGTAGGTGGAAAGAGTGATTCTAAAAAGCGCAGTATAACGTGTGTGTCCAATGATAGCAGAAGAAAAACTCATGGGGAAGAAGGGAGGAGTGAGGCCTACATCACAGGGCTACAGGAAGAAAGAAGGGACAAAATACCAAAGGCAGGACTTCTGCCTAGCAACAAGATCCAGTTCTACGTGTTTCAGCTAGGAAGCCTTAGTCATGAATCCATGACTAAGGCTTCCTAACTAAAATGCTTAGGACTGTTTACTGTGTTCTGCTTTGAGGCTCACTAATGCTTCACTGGACATTGTACATCATACATTGTATTCAATCCTTTACTGGGAGCTGTGCACTTTGCCTGAGCTTAAGGCTTTGGACACAGACTCTAACTGGGGAAGGAGGTGCTTAGTGTCAGCCAGTATTGGAGCGAGAAGGAGAATGTTCTGCAGATCCTCTGAAGAAATAGATTTAAATTGGTGGGTTTCAGTCCCTAGGCCGCGTAGACCTTCAAGGTCCAGTTGAAAAGTGAAGTGCTTGGTGGGTTTAACACCCAGGAGTACAGTGCAGTTCTCAGAAACTCAGCAGCACAAGAGGATCAGAGAAACATGTGAAACACATGTGCCCACAGGATCTGAGTTGCATCTTGCTGAAGGAAACAAATAGAACAAATACTTGCTGGTATGGGAAGTTTCAGGCACCAAGGATCCTTTTGTGCATCCCACAAGGGGATTCAGCAGCTGGGTCATCCTGCACGTCAGACTGGAAGCCTGGTAGAAGTTGCAATTGCATCCTCTAAAACTGTCTGCAGACTTCAGTAAATGGTAAAGCTAATTGCACTGTTTCTATGCTTCACCATACAGACTATAACTGCCTGGGGAGCCAGCCCTAGTTGGAGGGGGTTAACCATCAGCACTGCTTCTCACCATTCAGCTCCCAGGGACCTTCTGAAGTGTCGGCCATATTTTGGCTGAACACTCCAACTGGCGTCATGAACATTCTTTTGTTTTTCTTTTGTTAACTCTGCACATCGTATGCAGTACACCCCTTTTCCATGTAAAGCCAGGGTCACAGCTACTGATAATGGCCACCACCATCAGTGCTAATCAGGGCTCTACCCTTCTCAGTGGACTGAGTGTCCTGGCCTTTTGAGCTCCACAGCTATCTCATACACACCTTTCACTTGCAGCTATTTAGTATATGAAGGTTTCGCAAGAAAAGAAAAACAGCATCATGCAGCTCATCGACAGCAGTCTCTTGGCCAAGAACATTGCCAAACTGCATCATTTGAGCTCTTGACAGCTGGAAGAATACAAAATGATGAATGTCCATCCATTCAAAAGCCAAGAGGTGGACATCTAAGCAAAATATTGGAGTCAATAAGTTGGCTCATCACAAGGTCTATCAGATTTGGCGTGTCAAACATGGCAGTGGAGGTGGCTCATATGCTTTGTAAAAGTGAGATCACAGACGTCTATGTCATCACCGTGCAACGATTATTACACACGTCTAGAATGGTGGTCCAAAAGAAGTTAAAAAAGCCTTCAATGTCGTCATAAGAAGCATTGACTCTAGCTTGCAAAAAAGTATGAAAAGTGACAGTAGGAAATTGGAAACGGGGTGATTTACAGCTAAGAGATTAAAGTAAATGGGAGACACATTGAAAAAAGGGCTAACGGATTGAGAAATTGAAGAAATTGCAAGTTTGGAGGAGGAAGCTTGATGATATAAGGTTGTTTTACAGCTCTGGATACTTGACCAGGATCAATGGTGGTCTCAGTGCTGTGCTATGTGTATGTTACAAGACGAATTACAGTATTTTTCGAACAATAAGGTTATGTACGCACTGTGTGTTTCTGCTGCATTTTTGGAGATGCTTTTTTCCATCAAAAACACGTCACATACAGCATTACACTAAGGCTCTGTGCCCACTGTGCGTTTGTGCTGCATTTGTTTTTGTGACTCACCCAGGCAGGGATACTCAGATCTCGGACGTTGTTGAGGGAGTTGACACTGGTGGTTGATGCCCAAGTCTGCGGCCCTGGTGGTCACTGAAAAGTGTTGAAATAAAATAACAAAATGGATTGAATCGTTCGTGACGCCACCTATGGAGTCTGTTGAAGGCACCAGTGCTGCGACAGCCCTCTGGATGGGCAGCTGGGTGTTGTAGCTCCCTGTGGGTAGAGCAGGGTCACCGGGGGCAGTGATGAGGGAATGGAGCATGGGTACAGGGTTGTGGCTCTGCAGGCAGGCAGTATTTACAGTCTCTGGACGGGACAGGATCAGGGCTGTAATAACAGACACACACACTGGAAGTAGTTCTCTGTACTGTTGTCTGTCTGGGTTGCTTCCCGGGATGAGCCAGTATGGCTCCTCTGCTCCCAGTCTGCTCTGGTCTTTGTTACTTCCTCGCCTTGCCTTCGACCATCACTCTCGGGTTCCTGACACTCTGGCTCGGACCTAATGTGGCTCTGACACCAGGTCGTCTTCACAGTCCTCCCTGGAACTGCACTGCCTAACTCCACCCGAACACCTGCATTTATAGGTGATCTTGCTTAAAGGCAGCAAGTGGAGCTCCCCCTACAGGCCTGAGGTGGAAGGTGTTGAGTGTGTAGGTTACCTGTTGTGGAAATCCCTCCACGCTCTAGGTGTTCCTGTGGCTCCCTGTACCGCAGGGTGCCACATTTGCGTTTCTGCAGCAAAAACGCAGCACCCACAGCTTTATCATTAAAGTCAATGTGCTTTTACAAAAGCTGTGCCTACATGTGTGTGGTAACCCAGAGTCAGGTTGCCAAAATGGCATTGCCTGCCTTGGGGGGTGATGCCGTGCTTGGAAGCAAGGAGAGGTATCCACACCAGGTGAGCCCACATCGTGCAACACTTTCCTGACTCCAGACCTGAAGGAGGAGCTCTGCAACCAGATTTCAGGGGAGCACCTCTATAAATTCAGGCCTGGAGGCAGGGTTAGTCAGTTTCTAGGAGGACTGTGAAGATGACCTGTGGACTGGAGCGGTGCTGAGCTCGTCCCAGGTAGAGTCGAGAGCAAGGGACAACAAGCATGAGGGAGCCGTAGGAGAGGGTCTGAGGAAGGAGAGAAGCAGGCCTGGGGGAGTGGAGCCAGTTTTCAGGCTTACCCCAGTCTGGAGCGCCAGAAATGGACACTGGAGTCCGAGGTTTTGAGATATTCCAGACCCAGCAGCCAAAACCGGAGGCTGGGAGATTCCAAGTCTCTCAGCCACAACCAAAGTCCAGGGGGCAAAGCAGCATCGGACAGCTCAGGGACATTAACCAGGGAAGGGCTCAAGCTGCCTGCCATATGGGTGAGAGACCTAAACGCAGAAGGAGAGGGTCGCAGCTTAGCTGCAGGCAGCCAGGACCAGCAAGGAGTAGCGCAACAGGAGGCCTCTGAACTCACTGGGTGAGGAGAACCCCAACTTGCTTCCAAGCCACACAGATTCCCAACATCTCTTGTGGGCGGTAACCTGGACGAAACCTGCTACTACTACCAGTAAAGGTAACAGAGACTACGTACTGTATGTCTGTCGGTTATTCCGCGCCCTTAACCCTGCACCCCCAACGGCCTACTGACATGCCCCTCCAGGGCCTTCGGATACTTGGAGCTGGGCTTTCTTGAGGCTTCATCATGGTGTCATTAAAAGTTCAATGTGAGTGGCTCTCTCTCTCAGGAATAGGGATCTGGCGAGGAGTGTTCATTCTGGGCAGGGATGACTGGACCTGAGGATACTTGTTAATTTACACAGTGATGCCACCCGCAGGTTGCGGCTAAAGTGGGCCGCCGCTGCTCAATACTCTTCCTAGTGTGGCGCCCCGCACCGAGTGCGTCACAGGAGGGTATTGCAGCCATAAATGCAGCAGCAATTTTCTCTGACCCAGCGGTTATGTGGTTAACTCAGAGATCCATATCCTGCATGCCTCACTTTGCATAGAGGGTCAATCAAGGTCCTGGTGGGCGGAGTGCAAGGGTAGTGTGTAGTGGAAGTTTAGTCCAGCTTAGAGAGTTCTAGCCTCGGGTCTGGAGAAGCAACAGCAACTTAGAAGACCTCTGCAGATTCCCAGCTCTGCAACCTAGGAGAGGGGGTTGCACAGTCGCTGCAGCCCCCTGGCCACCTTCTACCGGCCATCTCCTCACTTTCACCACGGTTGAGCACCATTACTCCCGATGCATTACCAACCGAACTTGGGCATCAACATGCGGGTCCAAAACCACCCCGCGCCCTTATACAGCCGGTTTGCTGGTACCGAAGCTAGCAGCAGTTCAGCTCTGCTATGCGAACCAGAAGAGTGGAGGAGCAGCTCTACAGCAGCACCCCACCATCGCCAAATCCAGTCGTCTAACCAACGGTGTACCCACCAAGGGACCCAAGGCTCCCCATAACATCCATCACGTATACTTTGGATAGGGCATTCAAACAGCCTCCCTGTACCCGACTTGGTATTCCTGGGCGACAACGGCAACCTACTTAGTTAGAATGGAGGAACACTACGGATCTCTGAGGGACACCTATCACTGCTGAGTCCACCTGGTCTGCTACCTACAACTGTATGCCATGTACTGCTTGCTGGTTACAGTAAAGAACCCGTTACAGAGACTTACAGTGTCCGTGCTTCCTTATGACTATGTCCGTCTGCACACAAGGTAACTGCAGCTGCCGCACCACATCTTAAGCAGCTCCAGTCTCCGGGGATCACCGCTCAGCCTGTGGGGAGCGTTCCATCTTGCTGCTATCCATCCCCCGGAGACCCCGCAGCGTCGGTAAGACTTACCGAACTACTCATAGGTGGCGTCATGAAACAATTAACCCCTTAATCTGTTCCCACAAGACGTCTCTTCTTTTTGATCTGCACTCAACCGGGCCCCACTACCGGCAGGCGCGGTCCACCCGTGACAAGGAGGAAGAAGCTACTGCCTGTCTAAACCGGAGTCCCGGCCACGGTGAGTCACTAGGGACCGATGGTTGGCAGACAGCAATGTTCTTAAGCCCTCTACAGGTAGCGCTGACACCTATGGTGGCCAAAAATACCTGAGTGAGTTGGTAGTTGTGTTTCTGGTGCTTTGGACGCATTAAGAAAGTTCACGGACACAGAGGGTTGCACTCCTCAGTTCTTTTACTCACAGTCTTTGTGTAACAGCCCGCTGAACACTGGATTCTCGGAGGCAGGGATCCAGCTACTCACTGGTAATAGGATGGTATGTAATCGGCATCCCTCCTCTGTTCTTTCCAGGTCGTTTCGCACAGTGATTGCCTCACCCGTTCTGCCTTGCGCCTCACCACACAGAGCTCTGAGCCAGTGACTGTGGGCTTTTCTTAGGAGGTTCTCCTGCAGTGTCTCACCTTAGCACTATGGTTGCCACCTTTTCAGCAGATCTGTGCGGTTGTCGACTGTGTCACCTTGGAAGTGCTATGCAATCTCCGGATTGCTAGCTGAGCCTGGTCTTCTCCACTAATCTTTTAGGTTCCCGGTGGCCCTTGTGGCCTAGTCCCTCCACTTGCCTGCGCCTGACAATAGTTACAAGACCCACGGGTGGATTGCTCAATTCCCGTGCCTCTGGGACCCCCTCCTCCTCCTGGAGCCACTTGGCTGATGTTCTGCGCTAGGGTTCGGCCTTAGGATGAGCTCCCACTTGCTCCAGTCCTCTGGACACTTCTCAGGCGTACGTTCTCCAGCTGCCCTCCAACTCTACCTTGGTGTTCAATGGCCTCTCCTCAGCTGTTCTACCACCTCTCCTCAGCTGGTCACTCTCTCTGTTAACTGTCTTTCTTCTCACTGTCGTCTCTTACGTTCTAGATGTTTCTCGCTGTTTTTATATCCTCTGTCACGTGTCCCACGTCATCTACATGTTTTCTTCCTGACCTCACTCCTCCCCAAGTGCTCCCTCTAACTACTTCCTTCACCACACAACCCCACTACAATCGTTTCTAGTGTGATCTGGTGTCCCGGTACCAGTCTGTACCCCCCTTACCAGTGAGAGGGATACTACACCCTAACAGGGGTGCAGTACCTCTGTGGCACCTGGATCCGCAGGGGTGCCACACTACCACTGCCATAGACTTCAATGGTTGCTCTCTGGGCAAGATGTATCCACCCGTGGGGGAGCGAAACCACCAAAGCTGCACTCCCATTATCCCCAGAGGTCCCGTACCGCAGCATCAGCCATCAATAGTGATACGCCCCCAGGCTCTGGGGTACTCGGGAGCAGGGCTGGTGCTGTCTCTCTGGGTATCATGGTAGTCGTGACCTGGTCCGTGGCTGGGATCAGTCCAAAAAAGGGTTAATTACAAGGGATTTGTCGTGACGCCACCCGGGGTATGTGGTCAATAGAACCACCGCTGCCATATTTCCTGCTGGGACCGTGACTTAGGCAGCGTGGATGGTAAGCCCTCTCGGGTAGGGCTGAGGGTCCCCAGGCAGGAGTGGTGGTACGGGATGGGGCTTTGTGAGGGATAGTGATTCACACAATCACTCACTTTGCTGCAGCTTCCCCAGCCAGTGTGCAGGGACGATAGTCTGTGGCTTCTCAGGTGGGATTCTGTTATAGAGCACAGGCAACGGCCCAATCAACAGACAGACTCACTGATATGCGTTTTCTCAGTCTCTTTACTGGAGTTAAGGCAGATGTTGTAAAGTGTCCACGGAGTCTGGAGAGCAGTTTGAGGTAATTCATACCCGGCCAGGTCATATTGGCTTCCTCACTGTGCTTGTGTTGCGGCCCATGCAGTTGCTTAAGCTAGGCTGCCGACCTTGTCTCTGTCTGCGTCTACAGTATAACAGGCAACTCGAGTCCTTCACTTCTCTACCCTACCCTGGGAAGTCAGTGTTACTGGATTCTATACGTTGCTGTGTCCCTGTTACCATGTAGCTGGAGAATCTGGAGCTCCCCACTCTCTGGTGTTGACTGTCGGTGTGTGGGAACCAGCACAGTCTCGGACTCCGGTGTCCATTCTTGCGTTGTTCCTCTCACGGAGGGGAAGCACCTCCCAGTAGGTTTCTTTCTCTCCTCTTTCCTCAGACCTTAGCCTTAGGCCTGGTGTTCAGAAGTGAACCTTGGGATGAGCCTGGCATAGCTCATTTACACCCAGGTCTAGTTCTCAGTTTGCACAGAACCTGTCCTCTTCACAGCCCTCCCTGGAGCTGAACTAACTTGATCCTTCCCAGACCAGAATATATAGGGGAGCTCACCCTGAAGCCGGGCTTGGTCTCCCCCTTCTGTCTGGGAGGTCTTAGTGTTGTTTGTGTGTTGCCTGAGTGGAATACACCTTACTGCTTTCTGGTGACACCTAACAATGGTGACTGTGGCACTATGACTCTGGGGTGCCCCATTCCCCCTTAGTGAAAGACAGTACTCCGGGACTGTGGCTATTTTTCATTAGCATAACATGGTAATAACAATTTAAATGTGTACAAATTCTTAAAATTACAAAAAACAATAAAATATAAAAAATAGTCCAAAAGAGTTCAGAAGCAGTCTCTCCAGAGGTTAGTTTATTTCCCTCCGGGGCTGGTAAACAATATGTACAAGGAGTCTGTACCACAACCAGTCCAGTGGTCTATTTGGTCCATGTGTTTAAATAAAGTTCAAGAATATTCACAGTTCTTACAGGAAAGTCTCTGTAGGTACTAGGCTTAGTGGTTGTAACTTTCATACATAAATAAACAAACAAGGTTCCTACGGGTGTCTTGCTCCTGGCCGTAAGTGCTGCAGGCTTCCTGGCCCTCGGGTCACCGTATAATGTGGCCATGGTCTCTCTCTCTGTAACTAGCATTTTACGCCACTCTCTCCTCACCCCTTCTGTACACTTTGTTTACCAGGTTCTATTCACACTTCTTTACACTAAAACATATGTACATTACTGGTATTCACATTTTAATTTTAATCCCTGTAACGAGCTGGTAGCTGACCCTGTGTACTGCGTAGTGACCTTCTTACTACAAGTGTACCGGGTGTACTCAGTGCTAGGCTATGTGCAGAACTATACCTTTCAGGTGTTTCTAGTTCTGATGGGGATGTGGATCTAACAGTAGGACTGGCAAGTTTACTGGGCTCGGGAATCTATTCTTCCTATTCTTCCTCTATGGGTTCTACTTCCAGTTCTTCTAATCTTGGGACTTCTTCTTGTTGCTGCACGGGTTCAGGTGGTATTGCAGGCACTGGTTCAGGTACCACTACTTGATGAAATGCGAGCAGGGGGACTAATACTGCCCTATGATAGTTCGTCTAGGTTTTTGCAAAATCTGAGACTGTATGGAACACATCTTCTTTCTTAGGTTCATCTTTAGGTTCATCTGGTATGGTTACAGGATCTTCTGAGTTTCAGGAAACAACTTCAAATGGTCTCTTGATACTGCTGAGGATGTCTTGCCTCCATCTTTACTGATTAAACATACTTTAGTATTATCAAAGTTTGATAGGAGAACGGTGTATGGTGTTGGTTCCCATTGATCATCCAATTTATGAGTTCTTCTGTTTCTCTTCAAGACTTGTTTTATAGGTTGCAAAGGAGCTGCTGAAGCATGTTGATTGATGGTTCTCTCTTGCTTCTGTCGAGCCTACTGGGAAGGGGGTACTCGGTACCGGACCACGTTGCTGCAGGGGATGTCACGGAGGTCCTGATCCGGACCGTGTCCCGGGCCCTGGCAAAAATAAGGGTATATGTACAGGGGATAGAGTTTATCGTGACGCCACCCACGGTGTGTGGTCAGTATGGGGGACCACCGCTGCTGCAGAACCTCCGGGGTGATGTTAGGCAGCTTAGATGGTACTGCTCTCCGTAGGTAGAAGCAAGGTTCCCGGGGCAGTGGTTGGTATAGTCTATGGTGGATATAATAGTAGGGGATGATAGTGGAGACAGGTTAAGGAACACACACTCACGTTTTGTAGTTTCCAAAGCTTTACTGCGATGTTGTTGCAGATTATAGTCCACGGAGTCTGTACTGGGGCCGGGTTTCTTCCACCCTTTCTGGGTCATCAGCTTCCTCGTGCTGCGCTGTGTGTGTGTCCTTGCTGCTGCATCTAGCTGAGCTGCTAGCACTGTCTCACTCTCTCTTTCTCTCAGCTGGTACCACTTGGCTAGGCAACTTGAGTCCTCTGTGTTGTACTGACCCCGCCGTGTTGCTTTGCTCTGGTACTGTGGTGGTCTAGAGACTCCACTACTCCTGGATTCACTGTGCTGTGTGTGTCAGTCACAGTGTCGGATCCGGTGTCTGTTCTGTGCACTCCTCTGGGGCGAGTGGTGATGGCACTCAAGCTCCCAGATATGTTTCTCTGTCTTTCTAGTTCTCCTCTCCTCAGACCCTAGCTAGGCCTGGAATCGTGAGCAGACTGTAGAGAAGCTTGGCACAGCTTCTTTGACACTACAGCTTCTCTCAGTTCTCCCAGAAACTGAAACTCAACTACTTCCTCATGAGCTGGAGTATATAAGAGAGCAGGTTGTGCTCCCCCTCCTGGCCAGAGGTGCTAGTGTAAGTAAGTGTGTTGTGGGGAGGGAACCCGTGTGATGTTACTGTGGCACATTAACCCCTGGGGTGCCACACTTCTCTCTTGCTTGCTGGAGACTCTTTTCTAAACATTCTTGAACTTGAAGGTATTTCTGTTTACGTAGAGTATCCCAATTGGTTGAATCTGAAACTTCTACATCTGATTTGACAATTCCCATATCAAGATCTATTGGCAGCTTACCAGGTCTTGCTCTCATAAGATAAGCTGGGGTACAATTGGTTGAAAACACTGGAACATGGTTGTACAAGTCTACCAAATCTGGTAACTTCTTTCTGCTCCTGGTAAGGTCTTCAAAAGGTCGATCACTATGTGGTTCATCTTCTCACATAAGCCATTTGTCTTTGGATGATAAGCTGTTGTCCAAATCCATACATGTTACAAAATTCTTGGATAACTGAGGCTCAGATGCTGGACCTTGATCTGCTAAAACTTGTTCTGGGAAGCTATGAGGTCTGCAAAAGTATGTCTGGAATGCTTTCGTTGCAGTCTACGCTGTAAGGTCTTTTACTGGTACCACCACAAGGAAATGGGAATAGTGGTCCACGATTGTCAAGGCATAGTCATAGCCAGATCTGCTTGGTGTTAACTTAACGTGGTCTAAGGCTACTAATTCCAGTGGATGCTTGGTGATTATGGACTTGACCCTCTTGATCCTTCCTCCTCAGGTTGCACGGGCCACACTTTCCACACTTTCTCGATTGATTTTCTCATGCCAACCCAATAGAATCTTTCTCTTAAGAGCACTTCCAACTTTTTCCATCCAAAATGTCCGGCACCGTTGTGGTAAGCTTCTAAGACCATATTTGTGTCTTTATTGGGTATAACAATCTGCCAGACCAACTCATGAGTCTTTGGATTCACATGTCTTCTGCACAACTTTTCTTTATACAGGAACAATCTACCTCTCTGCTTCCAGAGTTGGTGAGCTTCAGCTGGAGCACCTTTATGAGGCCATGCATCTTCATGTGTCAATAATCTCTTGACTAGTTCCACAGCTAGGTCACTGTCCTGTACGTCAACCCACCCATGATGTAATAAGGGGTTGAGCGTTGCCTTTTGATGTTTCTGGTATACATCTGCTGCTTTAGGGCAGTGAAAGGCCGGAGCTCTATTTCTTCCAGCTCCTCCGGTTCCTCTTCCACGTCTTCTAAGTGTAGCATCCGGGATAAGGCATCTGCATTCCCATTCTTGCGACTTGCCCTGTATTTAATGTTGAAGTCATAATTAGACAGCCGGGCCATCCATCTCTGTTCCAACGCGTCTAATTTTGCTGATTCCAGGTGTGTTAACGGTTTGTTCTCAGTGTAAATGGTAACTTTGCAGCTGCCAGGTAGTGTTTAAAACACTCTGTTACAGCCCAAACTACTGCCAGTAGTTCTAACTTGAAGGAACTGTAATTTTCAAGGTTTCTTTTAGTAGGCCGGAGCTTCTTGCTTGCATAGGCTATGACTATCTCTTTGCCTTCTTGCATCTGCGATAGCATTGCTCCCAGTCCCACGTTGCTGACATCCGTGTACATAATGAAGGGTTGATAGTAGTCAGGGTATGCCAGGATCTCTTCCCCTGTCAAGGCTAACTTCAGCTTCCTGAAGGATTCTTCTCTTTATTCACTCCACTGAAAAGGAGGACTTCAAGCTGAAGACTTCTTAGACTGTCCTACCAGGACACCTTGTAGAGAAGCTGCAAGCTTGGTGAAACCCTTGATAAATCTTCTATAGTAGCCTACCAGTCCCAGGAACTGCCTCACCCCTTTCACGCTGGTGGGTCTTGGCCAATCCCTTATCACTGTAACCTTCTTGGGATCACTGCACCTTTGGTTTGAGCGTGACACTTAGATGGCTTGATCTTCATGCCGTACTCGGACAAGGCTTCAAACACTTCTGCTAGGTGTTGTAAATGCTCTTCATATGTCTTGGAGTAGACTATGATGTCATCCAGGTACAGGAGAACAGTTTCAAAGTTCTTGTGTCCTAAGCAGCTCTCCATTAGTCTCTGGAATGTACCAGGTGTGTTGCAGAGTCCAAAAGGCATACAATTGAACTCACAGAGGCCCGTGGGCGTGGTGAACGCTGTCTTCTCACAGTCAGCCTCTGCCACAGGAACTTGCTAATACCGACTAGTCAGATCTAAGGTGGAAAAGTAGTTAGCAGATTTTAATGCAGCTAATGATTCTTCTATTCTGGGTAATGGGTATGCATCCTTGTGTGTAATGCGGTTGATCTGCCGGTAATCTACGCACATTCTCATGGCCCCATCCTTCTTTTTCACTAGCACTAAAGGAGCAGCCCAGGGACTACAACTGTCTCTTATCACCCTTGCTTCTTTCATCTCTTTGAGTATGTCTTTTGCACATTGGTAGTGAGCGGGTGGTACGGGTCTATACCTCTCTTTAATGAGTGGATGACTACCTGTGGGTATGTTGTGTTCTACCCCTTTGATCTGCCCAAAGTCTAGAGGGTGTTTGCTGAAGATCTGCTCGTACTCCCTCACTACCCGGTATACTCCATGCTATTGATGGGAGGGTGTAGAACTGGCACCCACATGTAATTTCTGGCACCAGTCCTCCAGTTTTCTCTCTGAGCTATTGCAATCTGCCTGACTTGATGGGTTCAATGGTTCAATTGTGGTGATGGCGTTGTTATCCACAGTGTATAATTTAGCCATGGTAGCATACTTCGGTAGTATTACCTCCTCCTCCCCACAATTTAGAAGGCGTAGTAGCACTCTCCCCCTGTGTACCTCCACTACTCCTCAGGCCGTCAGTACAGTGGGCCTACTGCCTGAGTACACAGGTTCTACCAGGTCTTGCCCTCTTATGCCTATTGCCACTCTACACCAGACCATCATTTCAGTTTTGGGAGGTATCACAATGGGTATTGGATCACTTACCCTTGCACTGCCAATCTCTCCACCTGACAACTCTACCTGCTGCTTCACCATCAGGGCCTTTATATTCTTCTGCAGGACTCGTTGTTACCTGGAACTGGCAGTACCGGCCATGCGCTGTAAAACATCAACAATTTCTGCAAGACAACTTTCCATTACATTCATGCCTAGGAAAATAATTGGATCATGCTCATGCTGGTCAACATCAACAATTATCATCCTCTGATCTTTTAATTCAGCGCTCCCAACTTTAATGGTCATGTCCTTAAACCTAATCTGTGGTACTTGTTTACCATTGCTAGTCCATATATTAAAGTCATCATTTGGGCCACGGGTAATGTCTGAATCAGCCCAGTACGGCTTAAAAAGGATATAAGGTATGGAGGAGATCTGCGAGCCTGTGTCCAGTAAAGCATTCAGGGGAATTCCATCCAGCACGACAGTTATAATTGGATGTCCTCCCACGTAACTGTCCCACCAGCTTGAGGGGTCTTGAGAGTTCATTCCTGAAGCCGCGTCTCCTCACATTAGAGCAGATACTGTACGTAATGATCGTATAGTATCAACCGCTGTCTAGGGTCCTGATACCTTTAACATTAGGTATATGGGGGTGCTCTAATGTGAGGAGCCGCGGCTTCATTCATAAATTAGTACAAAGCCGACAATAGCCGGCTATACAGTCAAGGGGTAATTTAACCCCTAACATGCTGACATAAGTGGACAGCATGTCTCTAGGGAGGGTGCCCACCCTCCCGAGACATGTTGGCCACAGCAAATATTCATATTTAATGTTGTAATACACATTTAACACTTCGTTCATCCCTGCGGCAGCAGGGATGAACAAAGTATATGGTAACCGCATTGCTCCGGATTACAAATCCTGAGCAATACGGTTACTGCATTGCAGTTTACAACACACATTTTTGCCCAAAAATGTGTGTGAAGGCAATTGCGGTTACCGCAATTGCCTTAACAAGTGTGACCCCCAGCCTTAGTGAAAAAGTTGTGGACCCCCGAATCAGGGGGAAATGGAAAGATCTGGATGCACCTGCAAGTTCCTGCAGCCCCATTGAAAGTAAATGGGGCTGAAAACGCATGCGGGTGCATCCAGATTAAGCTGGAATCCCACAAGTTCCAAAAAACGGCAGTATGAAAGCAACCTTAATCAGTTTTGTAACTATGTCAAATCTTCTGTATCTCTGTGCCCGTTGGCCTGGACTCAAATCTGCAACCAAGTCAAATCTGATATACTTCTGTGCCAATTCTGCTCAACTTCATCGCTGAATCTACACTACTTACTTCTGAAATGTAGTGTACAACTCTGCCATGTCTTTCACAAAAGAGGAATAAGTGGCATTAATCCGAATTGCCTAAAATGAGTCCTTTATTGAGAATTCATAAAATCCAGGCAGGTATAGAAGGACGCTAACAGCTCTTGAGGATAACAGCTGTTTCGTGCCTGTCCAGCACTTCAACAGATCCTATCTGTTAAAGTTCTGGAGAAGCACAAAACAGCTGTTATACTCCACAGTTGTTAGCGTCCTTCTATACCTGCCTGGATTTTATGAATTTCTAATAAAGGACTCATTTTAGGGAATTTGGGTGAGTGCCACTTATTCTTCTTTTGTGAAAATACTATATGTTTTTCTTTAGTGAGCAACACCTTTTTTCGTTATTGCATGCAAAGCTGCAAACAACTATTGTCATATTCCAGCGAATCTGCTTAAAGCGGCCGTCACACGCTAAGATATCTCTTGCGATATTGTAAGCGATCACGTGCACGCGCAATCGCTTACAATATCGCTCACATCGCTGGTGAGATGTCACACAGACAGACTCACCAGCGATGTGGATCCGCGATCTCGCTGGTAACTATGGTACACATCGGGTAACTAGGCGCCGCGCGTCGCTTAGTTACCCGACGTGTACCATAGTTACCATCTCCCAGCATAGGCTCTGCCGCTGGGAGATCGTTCATCGTGGTGTCATACACCACGATGAAGCAGATCGCTAAATCGTAAATCGCTAGATCTGAGGTCCGGACCTCAGATCTCGATTTTGCGATTTGATCAGATCTCGCGCGTCGTATCTTGCCGTCACACGCACAGACATCGCTTACGCGATGTTTAATCTGCCGCGTTCAAGCGATATCTTGCGCGATATCTGTGCGTGTGACGGCCGCTTAACACACAGGGTGGTGCTGATTTTCTCCTTTTTACTACGTGCAGAACTCTGCCATGTCTGTTGCCATTGCTTTAACTCAGCTTCATTATTCTATCTGTGACAACCTGCAACACCAATGCCACCAATGCCATAGGTCCCAGTTATGTAACATTTGATCATCTGGCCAGAGGAGCCTCGAGGATCCACCTCGCCAGGTGAGACATAACATCTACATTGGAAAGAACGCACTATTAACTTCCCGTCTCGCTCATAATTGCACCGCCACGTGCCAAGGACATCTTACAAGCTTTGAAATATTTTTCATACTTAGAACATCCCGCAGACTTGAACGACATGTAGACCACTATTAAAAATCTTTGTTTTGGCGAGAAAGTTGAAAAAAAGTACAAAAGAAAAACATGGAAAATGTGCGGTCTTTCCTATTTATTGTCCCAGTCCGGTGAACTCCACTACCTCTTCAGAGTGTGAAAATCCTTCATGGGAGGCCATAGACTTTCTAGCTATTAGCCCAGACTTAACCACCTCTTAAACAACTTCCGAAAGGAAATAACCGCTTTATTGTCTGTCCAGAAACTTTTCCAAGGAAGGGCAGACCATACACACCCAAATTCCTGCAGGTTAGAGGACGGAAAATTCATCGTTCATTGCTGATTTTGGAAAAAAATATATTTCACTGCCTACAAAAATAGATGCTTTTCTTGGTTGAAGGCGCTGCGACTTCTTGCTAGGAGCCGGGGATGGTGGAAATATTTAGAAGGCGAAGAGACACAATTTTCATCAAAGAGCCTGATAATAATCAAAAGAACATAACAGATAAAAAAGTGCCGCTCCCATTCATTCCAGCCTTTTCCTATCTGTATTAAAAACCTCAGAACTCGTTTGATGTCTTATTTTATTACTAGCTTACGGCATCACCGGCACTATGATAGGTATGTGCATAATGCTTCATAACGGAACAGAGACAGATGTGTTAACCCTTAAAGGGATCATGTCAGGGCGGTTATACTGCTGAAACTAGTGGTATGGCTGCATAGATTGTTGAGAAACGATAAAAACGATAACGGCTTTATAATAATCCGAAGTGCCAGCGCTGAGAAATCGAGCTTTAAAGCTACATGCAAATTATCTTGGGAGTGCGTTATGGGAGAGCGTGCCTATATACTATGGCAACGTCGACACTTCCCCAATACTCTTCCTTTGGATTACTGTAGGAATGGTATCACTTTATTGTTATTCTAGAACAGTGTTCCTCAAAAGTCATCAACAGTGCATGTTTTCATGATTTCCTTAGTATTGCACAGGTGATAATTTAATGCCCTACATTGGTGATGATGATTCCAACTCCTGTACAATGCTAAGGAAATCCTGAAAAGATGACCTGTTGGTGGCTCTTGAGCACTGGAATTGAGGAACACTGTTCTAGGACCTATACAGTCATACCACTAATTTCAATCATCTAATTATCCTGAGTTAGTGATAGGCAAACTGTAAAGTTTGTGGTCCGTACTGAACACCGGGTGTTCGGCACAGATCCCAAACACGGACTTCCCTTGGAAGTCCATGTTACAGTTTGAGTTTTGAGGCTGTAAAAATAAAGCATACAATTAATAAACGTCATCATTATACTTACCGGGTCCTGCTGTCTCAAGTCCTTCCGTCCCACTGTTCTGCCGCGTCTACTTCCGTGTGGTGTGAAAGGTGAGTTCACCGCTGAGCCCTGTCAGCCCTGACCTGAGCCAGTGTTTCCACTGCACAGGTGAGAGACTTTGGTCTTGTGAAACTTCGGGCACTGTGCGGCTCTTCATTAGGGCACAGGGAGGTGAGTCACTGTGCAGGCGTGAGACTTGTGAATAACGTCGCTGTCATTCATTTGCATACAGTCAAGAGGGGCAGGTTTTTCATGCAGTGGGGTGGTGTTGGCATGGAGCGCGGCAGGTTTTCCATGGTGCGGGGTGGCTCTGACCACAGTGTGCTTACACCCCATATGACCTTTAAAAAGTAATTTGCATATCGCACGGGACAGATTAAAAGTCGTATTATGAGGTATGTAGGGGGACGTCTGGAGACACAAAGGGGTTACAGGAAACCCACTTAAATCATGTTAAAGGTGGTGGGCAGGGTTTAGAACCCCTAAAACTGGTGACAGGTGCACATTAAACACTGACCTATACAGCCATACTACACATTTTATGAATAAAATAATTGTTCTTACAGGTTCCCTTTAATAATATTTTTTCGTGATACAGGTGTTTTTGTTTTGGGGATTTTTTTTTTGTACTTGATGAAAAAACCTGAACTCATGTCAGCTATTTCCTTCACTTACCTCTTGGTAACCTTGGCACTCGACAATGCAAAACGGAGAAAAAAAAAGCTTCACAGAGTAAATGATGAAGGGGAAGGTTAAAGAAATATGTATTTTCCTAGTTGAAATACATGGAATTCCTCATCGAAAACCATGAGAAACTAATCTTGAATTTTATCGTATTTTCCTAGCAGATTCTACGTAAGCCTTTCAAGTTATTCCAAGACAGGGAAGCAAGCGTGTCTGCTGCGGTAGAAGTGAAGCAGGACAAGAAAACAGCTTTTTTCACTGCAAGATTTGCGCCATGATTGTACAGTCACCTTGTAGAGAAATGATTTAAAGGGATCTTCTTTTTTCAGCAAATGAAACTTCTTGGCGTAATGAAAAATCGAAAAACTTACAAATCTACATTAGGCATCATTTTCTAGAGCTTTGCTTAGTCTCATTGATTGGAAACTTTAGTTTATTTTCGAAGGTAAGGAATCTACTGTACAAAATACACCATTATTGAAAAAGAAACCGCCCAATCAGTTGAGCCGACTGTCATCTTGAATCCCATCTTGAGAAAGTCAAGTATTTATGCAGCCCACCTCTGTATTAATTTTTCTCCTAAATGGGTCGACAAAATTTGGGATGTCCCCATTCAGAACGTATGTGGAGAGATATGGGGGCTTCACAAATCAGATGTTATGGCATCTATAGTGGTTGTGCTATAGCCTATCCCTTTAGGAACATGAGAAAAGGGGAGCAAGCAAGCTTTCCATTAGTATAGCCAGCTTTACCAATATGCCCTGTAACTTGGTTGCTATATGTAATCTATATATAGTGCCATAACTAGAGCCTGAAGGGTCCCAATGCAACACAAGCATTTCAAAGCTACAGTCACCCTTGGAGTCATAGTCATTCTCCTGGTATCGTGGACCAACAAATCACGTCTTACTTTGGTGTCGGACCCTTCTTCTGGAACTATTCCGTTCTCAACAGTAACATTGTTGTTTTTCTCTTTAGCCGTCATTTCTCTAACTTGGGGACTTCCAATATTTTCCTTGGTCACCTAACTCTGGGCAGTACCAACTCATTATTGCACATAAATACATTACAGGTAGCCACTTTTGTTTTAGGATGCTCTGCCCCTTTTTAGGCAACCACCCCTTTTTGTAACTCTGCCCCCTTTTGAGCAACCACCCTTTTTTGGGTATCTGCCCCTTTTGGGCAACCACCCCTTTTGAGGTCACCGCCCCCTTTTGGGCACCAAATTCTAGAGGAGATACACTTCATGGACTTCCCATGACAGTTCCATGAACCAGTTCACACAGTGCCCCAGATGTCGACCAGGGCCCTTGCCGCACAATCGCGAGACTCCAACAGTTTCTGCTGTTGCTGCTGCCACTTCTGCTGAGACTGTATCAGGCACTTTATCCACTCCTTTACTTCATTTGAAACTTCTGGTCCACTTGCGACCATTTGTATTTGGCACTTTAACTGCTCCTCCATTTCATATTTTGCTCAAGGTCATTTGCAGCAGGTCATTTAACCAATCTTCCATTTCATCAGAAGGCACTGTTCCACTCATGGCTGCTCAACTCTGACCCTGAACTTCGTGAATCCACCGATTCATAGCAAGCCGCTTGTTTCCACACATGTGCGTCCTGGACCGTTCCTCCTAGTAACCAGGCTACACCTCTGCTGTAATCCACACACATGTGCCACTGGACCGTTGCCCGCATTCTCCATCATATGTAACAATGTGCTCACTGAAAGTAGTAAAATCACAAGGCCCACCGAACTGGCGTGTCAGGTATGTGGGAGGACGCCCGGTCCTACCTGTCGTGCTGGATGGCATCCCCATGAATGCTCTGCTGGATAACAGCTTCGAGATTACCTCCATTTCGTATATATAGTTTTTAAGAGATACTGGGCAGAATCGGGCATTTTGCACGGCCCAGATGATGACGTTAATATACTGGATAGTAATGGTAAACCTGTGCAGCAGATTGGGTTCAAAGAAGTGACCATTAAAGTGGGGTGGGTAGAGTTAAAGGATCAAGGATTGATAATTGTTTATGTTGACTGGCATGAACGTAATACAATGATTATTTTGGGCACTAATGTGATAGAGAATTACTTGCAGAAATAATTGTTGTGTTACAGTAGATTGCTGAGACTGCCAACAGTGGACAACAGCGAGTCCTGCAGAAGGAAATCAAAGCATTGATGTTGAGAGTTGTCCGGAGGAGAATTAGACAGTGGGAGGGTAAGTGACCCAGTACCCATTGTGATATCTCAAAACTGTTGGTCTGATGTACAGCCGCAATAAACCTTAGAGGGCGAGACTACCAAGCCCTAATAGAACCCATATACTCAGACAGTAGACCCACTGTCCTGACGGCCAGAGGAGTAGTTGAGGTACACATCGGGAAAGTACCAGTACGCCATCTCAACTGTGGAGAAGAGGAAGTCATCATGCCAATGTATGCTACCATGGTTAAACTGTACACTGTCGATAACAATTCCATCACAGCAGTTGAACCCTTGAACCCGTCCAATCAGGTGGAGGACAATGTCTTAGTGGGAAAACTGGAGGATTGGTGCCAAAAGTTACATGTAGGTACCGCTTCTACACCCTCCCATCAAAAGCATGGAGTATACCAGGTAGTGAGATGGTATCAGCAAGTGTTTAGCAAACACCATCGGCAAGTAAAAGGGGTAGAACACCTTATACCCACAGGTGACCATCCACCCATCAAAGAGAGGTATAGACCAGTATGGCCCACTCACTACCAGTGTGCTAAAGATATGTTAAAAGAAATGAAGGAACCAGGGTGATAAAAGACAGCTGTAGCCCCTGGGCAGCTCCTCTAGTCTTACTCAAGAAAAAGGATGGGACAATTAGAATGTGCTTAGATTACAGGCAGATCAACCGCATTACACACAAGGACGCATACCGATTTCCTAGAATTGAGGAATCATTAGCTCCATTGAAATCTGCTAACTACTTTTCCACCTTTGATCTGACTAGTGGGTATTGGTAAGTTCCTGTGGCAGAGGCTGACCGGGAGAAGACAGCATTCACCACGCCAGTGGGCCTCGGCGAGTTCAACTGTATGCCGTTTGAACTCTGCAACGCACCAGGTACATTCCAGGGACTGATGGAGTGCTGCCTAGAACACAAGAACTTTGAGACCGTCTTATTGTACCTGGATGACTTCATAGTCTACTTAGATACGTATGAAGAGCACCTGGAACACTTGGGAGAAGTGTTTGAAGCCTTGTCTGGTTATAACATGAAGATAAAGCCGTCTAAGTGTCATCTGTTAAAACCAAAGGTACAGTACCTCGGCCATGTTGTAAGCTCTGAAGGTGTAGCACCAGACCCCGAGAAGGTCACAGTGATAAGGGACTGGCTATGACCCACCAGCGTTAAAGAGGTGAGGCAGTACCTGGGCCTGGTAGGCTACTACAGAAGATTCATCAAAGGTTTTACAAAGCTCGCTGCCCCTCTACAAGATTTTCTAGTTGGGCAATCCAAAAGGCCAAAGCCCCAATTCCTCCCTTCAGATGGAGTAGTGAAACAGACGAATCCTTCAGGAAGCTGAAGTGGGCCTTGGCAGGGGATGAAATCCTAACTTACCTTGATTATCAAAAGCCATTCATTCTGTATACAGATGCCAGTAACGTGGGATTGGAAGCAGTGCTGTCCCAAGTGCAAGAAGGTAAAGAGAAAGTTATAGCCTTTGCAAGCAGGAAGCTCTGTCCTACTGAAAGAAATCCTGAGAAGTTCAAGTTGATTCAAGTTGGAACTTTTGGCAATAGTCTGGACTGTTACAGAACGCTTCAAACATTATCTGGCCACAGCTAAATTTATCATCTTTACAGATAACCACCCGCTTACCCACCCGGACTCAGCAAAAACATCCGGCGGGGATGTAAAACCCTGCTGCATCATCGGAACGATTCTTGTACACCCCGACGGAAGAAGGAGAACGGAAGGGTCAGCATTAACTAAAGGGGTGGAAAGATGTCGCAGCCAGCTGAGTTCCCACAGCGAGTGGACGGCGGTGCTGGAGGGCAAGGGATGTCACCGATCATGCCGTTCCTGATGCCGTACACTCCGGGAGCAACGTGGCTGCCGCAATACTCAGGTGAGCCCAATACCCTCACAGACTTTAAAGAAAAACTGGACAGCTATTATAGTATATATCCCCTTACGGAGTGCCAGTGTGTCAGCATACTTATGGGACAGTTAACTGGTCATGCACAGCGGGAGGTGAAGTCCTGGTCAGATGATGAAAAAGACACTGTAGAACATGTAATGGCCAGGCTAAAAGCTACCTTTGAGACCAGTGTAGATGCCAGAGCTAAAATGAGATTCTTAGGGTGCCGGCAGAAACCATAAGAGAGTGTGACAATATTTGCATTAAATTTGCAGGAGGCACTCAGGGCACTCAAACAGGCAGAACCAGCCTTGGCATGAGGGGAAGATAAATTGCTGATAGATCAGTTTGTTGATGGACTATTATTCCCTCCTCATAGAGGACGACTGCGGATGATGGCCATACAAAACCCAGATTTGAACTTTATTAAATTAAGTTCTATACAACCCATAATACATAGGTGGTGAGATTATAGCTCACTCTAACCATGAAATTTCCACTAAACTGAATAAATTACAGAGGACAAGGAGATGTATTTACTACCATTGCTGTTTTGAACCTGCTCCAGCACTTTCTGCCCATTTTTTACATCTTGAAGCCAGTTAACTTGTGGCAATAAACATCTGTGCATACTTTCCTCTCCTTGTCCTTTGTAATTTATTCAGTTTAGTGGAGATTTCATGGTTAGAGTGAGCTATAATCTCACCACCTATGTATTATGGGTCATATGGAACTTAATTTAATACTGTTTCTTTCTGTGGTTCCCGCAAGTGCACAATGGACTTCCGAGCTCGTGATGATACTTAGCATTCTCACTCCTCTCCTTCCTCCTCGACTCTCCACTTCATACTCCTTCTGCTTCCCCCTTCCTTCTCCTGTTCCTACCCCTGCCCCCTTTTCTCTAAGACTGGGCCCTCCCTCGTGAGGGTCCACCCATGGTCCCTGTTTGGGGCTTTAGGTGTGTGGTGCAGGTGTGGGTCCCGGATCCACCATCCTGGTCTTCCAGAGAGCAGAAGCACTACACTCCAGCAAGGAAGAGGGGTTGCAGTACTCCTGGTGGCGGCCTGACCAGTGAGGCGCCACAAATGTAAGAGAGAGACCTACATAGCCTGCTGTCCACACCTACCAGGTCAGATATCTCAAGAAGAACGTACTGGGGATAGCAACTGTTACCACCTGACTGCTATTCCTTTGTAACTGAAGGCTAGTAGGCTTCAGAGAGCGGGCCAAACGTGACATAAACGAGTGTTGTCCAACAGCTGCCCACTAGCTTTGCTGATTTAATTGGGTGGGACGGATCCATCGCCATCTGGGACTATTTCACTTTATTGAACATAAAAGTGATGTTAAAGGATCATGAGTGGAGAGAACTTAATAGTAGGAACTTTGAAGCCAGGGATGCAGTCTGCAACAAAAGTGATAATAACTAAAGTGTGTGGACCCTGTAACGCTGAAGCAAAGTACCCGCAATGTGTGTGATTGGCCACTGTTGTGTGATGTAAGAAGTAAAGATTCGTTAAAGTTGAACAGAATTGTCATGTCTGAGTTTTCCCTTGGTAATACATCTGCTGATGCAGAACCTCTTTGCACTGGGGAATTGGTTAGGGCATGGACTGACACCAAGGCCTTGTATGGCGTCTCGACTGCAGCTACAATAGTCCCGTGCCACCTCTTCAACAAACACATTGAGTAGATAGGATAAAAAAAACATGGCTGTGAACCTCCAGAAACAGAGCAGCACCTGTCTATGGGATGTGTTTTATATTGAAGCTCTCTGCATTGAAGTAACTGGGGCTGAGCTGGAATATCGCACACAATTTGAGGACAAAAGCGCTGCGATTTTTTCTAAGTAAAGCAGTTGTTTTTATAATACTGGGCAACCTCATGAAAGGCATGAAAGGGGTTCTCTAGCGTCCCTTACTTCTGTGACCTACTTCATTTTGGTTTCATACTGGGTTGCAATATACAATAGTACAGTGCCCCCATAAACAAGTCTGTATTTAAAGGGGTCCCATAGCATAAAGCAGAATAGAGACCTAGTTATGAGCAAATATTTTTGACCTTCAAACTCACCAGAATCATGAAATTTCTCCACGATTCAAAGATGCTCCAAAGCCTCTAATCGTCCTGAGAAACATTTGCAATGTTATTCTATTTCCTTCAAACACTAATCGTCGTAACTGCTGTGCTGTTGACATGCCCAGGGCGTTAGGATACTTGGACCCGGGCTTTCTTGAGGCTTCATCACGGGGATCACAGGGACCGAGACCCGGCTCCATGACCCTGGCGGTGTCATTAAAAGTTCAGTGTGGGTGACTCTCTCTCTTAAAGGGAACCTGTCACCAGGTTTTTGCAACCTAATCTGAGAATAGCATAATATAGGACCCGAGATCCTGATTCTAGCGATGTGTCACTTACTGAGCTGCTCAGTGTAGTTTTGATAATCTCCAGCTGTTTAAACAGTGATGTTATCATTAGCAGTCCTCTTGGCCTGCTGCCAAGTGGACTGGTATATTCACAGACTGCTAAATCTGCAACAGAGAAAACAGTAATTTTATCAAAATCACAGAAAGCAGCTCAGTAAATGGCACATCATTGAAATCAGGGTCTCTGTCTCTACATTATGCTGCTCTCAGATGGGATGGCAAAAACCAGGTGACAGGTTCCCTTTAAGGATAGGGATCTGGTGTCGGGGATTCATTCTGGACAGGGGTGACTGGACCTGGGAAATACTTGGTAATTTATACGTGACACCACCCACAGCTTGCGGCTATCAATGGCTGACGCTGCTCGACAGTCTTCCTAGGGACCGATGGTTGGAAGACAGCAATGTTCTTAAGCCCTCTATGGGTAGGGCTGACCCCTAGGGTAGCAGAAAGTACCTGAGTGAGTTGGTAGTTGTGTTTCTGGTGCTTTTGATGCGGTAAGGAAGTACACAGACACAGAGGGCTGCAGTCTTCAGGTCTTTTACTCACAGTCTTTGTGCAGCAGTCCGCTCAGCACTGGGTTCTCGGAGGCAGGGATACCGCTACTCACTGGTAATATGATGGTACGTAACCAGCACCCCTTCTCTGTCCTTTCCAGGTCACCACACACAGCGCTTGCTTCGCCCTTCCTGCCTTGCGCCTCACCACACAGAGCTCTGAGCCAGTGACTGTGGGCTTCTCTTAGGGGGTTCTCCTGCAATGTCTCCCCTTAGGCCTATAGTTGCCACCTTTTCAGCAGATGTGTGCAGTTGTCGACTGTGTCATCTTGAAAATGGCACAGCCTCCGGGTTGCTAGCTGAGCCTGGTCTTCTCCACTAGTCTTTTGGGTTCCTGGTGTCCCTTGTAGCCTAGCCCCTCCGCTTGCCTGTGCTTGATAATGGACGCGAGTCCCACGGGTGGATTGCTCACTTCCCGTACCTCTGGGACCCTCTCTTCCTCCCGGAGCCACTTGGGTGATGTTCTGCTCTAGGGTTCGGCCACAGGAGAAGCTCCCACTTTCTCCAGTCCTCTGGACACTTCTCCGGCATATATTCTCTAGCTGCCATCCAACTCGACCTTGGTGTTCAGTGGCCTCTCCTCAGCTGTTCTACCGCCTCTCCTCAGCCGGTCAACTCTCTCTTCAACTGTTCAACTGTCTCTCCTACCCTCTAGATTTTTCCTGCTCTATTTATACCCACTGTCCCAAGTCATCTACGTATGTTCTTTCTGACCTCACTCCTCCCAAAGTGCTCCCTCTAACTAACACCCTTCACCACCCAACCCCACTACAATCGTTCCTAGTGTGGTGTGGATGTCTGTACTCCCCTTACCAGTGAGTGGGATACTACACCCTAACAGGGATGCAGTATCTCTGTGGTGACTGGGCCTGCAGGGGCACCACACTGTCACACACTATGTGTATAGTTTATTCAGTGTTTTATGGCTTCTCTAAGGCTAGGGTCACAAGATGGTATTTTCTCTCATCTGGGAAAATTTGTCTGATTATGTTAATCACACTGCTATCAGACTCCTATCAGAATGTGATTAGATTGTGATCTGATTTTCTCAGATGTGGAGAAGATAGAGAAAAAATATATTTCTATCAGTCCATGAAATTCATCTGAATGCGGTTGGAATTTATTTCAAAGTCCCATTGATCTGCGATTAGATATAAAGAGGTAACTTGGCCATGCTGCTATTTTCTCCTCGGATAGACTTACCGTATATACTCGCATATAAGCCGAGTTTTTCAGCCCAAAAATTGGGCTGAAAAGTCCCCCCCTTGGCTTATACGCGAGTCATCGGTATACAGGCCCCCCACATGGGTATACAGGGCCCCCCCTTGCTGCCGCAAACCTGTAAAGTAATAGATCATTATACTTATCCCTGTCCTGTCGCCGCCGCCGCTCTCTGACACTGCGTGCTCCTCCAGCTTCATCCGGCTTCTTCCGGCTTCCTCCTCCGGTGGGCGCAGGCAATGACGTCATTGTCTGTGCGCCGGAGGAGGAAGCCGGAAGAAGCCGGATGAAACCGGAGGAGCGCGCGGTGTCAAAGAGCGGCGGCGGCGACAGGACAGGGATAAGTATAATGATCTATTACTTTACAGGTTTGTGACAGCAAGGGGGGGCCCTGTATACCCATGGGGGGGCGCCTGTATACCACTGGGGCTGCTGCTGTATACACCACTGGGGCTGCTGCTGTATACACCATTGGGGCTGCTGCTGTATATACCACTGGGGCTGCTGCTGTATACACCACTGGGGCTGCTGCTGTATACACCACTGGGGCTGCTGCTGTATACACCACTGGGGCTGCTGCTGTATATACCACTGGGGCTGCTGCTGTATACACCACTGGGGCTGCTGCTGTATACACCACTGGGGCTGCTGCTGTATACACCACTGGGGCTGCTGCTGTATATACCACTGGGGCTGCTGCTGTATACACCACTGGGGCTGCTGCTGTATACACCACTGGGGCTGCTGCTGTATACACCACTGGGGCTGCTGCTGTATACACCACTGGGGCTGCTGCTGTATACACCACTGGGGCTGCTGCTGTATACACCACTGGGGCTGCTGCTGTATATACCACTGGGGAGGCTGCTGTAACACTGCTTGGGCCTGTATATACCACTGGGGAGGCTGCTGTATACCACACTGCTGGGGGCTGTATACCTATGCTGGGGTCCACCTCGGCTTATACACGAGTCAATAGGTTTTCCCAGGTTTTGGGGGCAAAAGTAGGGGGGTCGGCTTATACACGGGTCGGCTTATACATGAGTATATACGGTAATCCAAAGAAAAGGTTGGACGTGCGCTTGGCCCCACAGAATAAGATTGGTCCAAGTGCAATTCTATGTTTTGTCGTATCGAACTCGAACAGTAAATTTGGTCGTCTGCCCCCTAGTCTAACTCTTTGACTGAGCTGTGATGTTCTCTCACTATCCAGATTCACTCCATAATTGCAGCTGCATTCCTTGCCTCTGCTTTTATACAGGCTACAATAGTTCTTCCTGATTTCACTATAACTTGCGATGTGATAGCTGCATGGCATAATAGTGAAGTGCTTCTGAGGTATGGTTAGCCTTTTCTGACTGAGGCAATCTTCTGCAACATGTAAATGGCCCATAAAGCAAAACGCTAATTGTTTCAATTTGCCAGGTTCAGCAAATTCCTGAATATTTGACCTGAATTTCATTTGCTCATCTCTGTGGGGCCCCTTACTGAAGCAAGTTCCCACTAACCCATCTACTATCCCAGTGCCAGTATCTGATAGTTTTGTGAGCCTCACTACGGTATGACTCTATTACCATGCCCCTATTTATAATGTCAGTAAAGAGGAGGTCTTTTTTATTGCAAAACTCTCTCACCCTCTGGGTGTGTGGTTACCGGAGCTGCGATTTGCGGAAAAATCCCCAACAGAGGACGGTGTGGAGCCATAGGATTTGTGGTGACGTAGGATCCCTGTGACGCACAGATCATCTGATTCCACCCCACGTGACGCGGAAACGGAGGAGTAGCTTCAATCAGTGCGGGCATCAGGAGAACCCGGTGGAAGCTCTCACTGAGGTTGTGCGGAGGCGGCACAACCGGCAGAGGTGAGAGTCCCTCCGCACACCCCTCTAAACCACTCCAAAATAGCATACCAGGTCTCCTGTATGGGAGCGCTTTTTGTCTCTTTTCTTTCATTGCACCCATGAGGAATGACTGTATATCCAACAGTTTTTTCCCGTACAGAATTGCGGCTTCATTCCTTGCCTGTGTTTTTATTCAGGCCACAATAGTTCCTCCTGATTTCACTATACCTTGTTATGTGATAGTTGCAAGGAATGATAGTGAAGTCCTTCTGAGGTATTGTTAGCCTTCTCCGACTGAGGCAATCTTCTGCAACATGTAAATGACCCACAAAACAATTTGCAAATTGTTTCAATTTGCTGGGTTCAGAAAATTCGTGAATATTTGACCTGAATTTGATTTGCTCATCTCTATGGAGCCCTTATAGAAGCAGGTTCACACTAACACATCTACTATCCCAGTACCAGTATCTGATACTTGTGCGAGCCTCACTAGGGTATGACCCTATAACCATGCCCCTACATATAATATCACACTTGTGATGTGAGGGAATCAGGTAACTTGATGGTGTGATGGGCAAAGGGGGTCAGGAGAGCCTAATCTGACCCTGATGCTGGGGTCCCTGGCTCGCCCTGATCTTGGAGGTTCCCCTGATGGTGAGGAGTTCCGAGCCGCCACCCTTTACCCTAAGCTCCTGATTAGCTCTAGGCTGAGGGCCCTATCTCCACCCACAGGTCGGGGATCACAGATTCTCCCTCGGCAATAGAACTCCAGGAGAGGCTTCAGCACAGCAGCAAGATATCTTCTCAGCTCAATGACCAAGAGCCAACTAACTCTATAAACTGCGTCTAACAGAGGAGAGGGAAGGCTATTTAAAGCCAGGGGAGGAGATTCCCAGTGAGTCACACTTCAATCACTCAACCAGCAGCTAAACATAATAGTGAGGGCAGCTCTAGAGCACAACACAGGAGGCAAGACCTTCACACCAATACCTCATGCAGCCCTTAAAGGAAAACAACACATTTAGAGGCATTCGACAATGTCAGCGCAAACTAAGTGCGTGACATATAATGTTAGTAAAATGGAGGAGTCCTATACAGGTTCAGCCCACCCATGAGGAATGACTGTATAGCCAACAGTTTGTTCCAGTACAGAATTGTGGCTGCATTCCTTGCTTCTGCTTTATACAGGCTACAATAGCCCTCCTGATTTCACTATACCTTGGGATGTGATAGCTGCAAGGAATGATAGTGAAGTGCTTCTGAGGTATGGTTAGCCTTCTCCGACTGAGGCAATCTTCTGCAACATGTAAATGACCCACAAAATAATTTGCTAATTGTTTCAGTTTGCTGGGTTAAGAAAATTCCTGAATATTTTACCTTAATTTGATTTGCTCATCTCTATGGGGCCCCTTACTGAAGCAGGTTCATGCTAACTAACACATCTACTATCCCAGTATAAGTATATCTTATACTTGTGCGAGTCTCACTAGGGTATGACCTTATAACCATGCCCCTACTTATAATGGGGAGGAGTCCTATACAGGTTTATCCCGCCCATGAGGAATGGCTGTGTAGCAGACAGTATGTCCCTTTATGAGTTGCATACCATTGCACAATAATGAGGACTAACAGTAAAATAATCCCATGACTAAGATGAGCACTATGGTATTTACAACTAAATCTGGCACTAATGCAAATTCTTTCATAAGCGTCGCAGTGCCAATCCCTGGTAGTAATAACAATAATGGTATTTGACCAATGAAGTAAGATCTTCAAAGCTGTTCTAAAATCTGAATCACTCGCTGGTCTCAACCACCTTTTCCTGTTGATGGAGCATTTGTGAACCCAAACATGCCAATCCATGGGTGTTGTTGGAAAATTGTAACGTGCTGGATCTGACAAATTGGCAAAGTTCCTACATATTTAACATTTTAATTGTACACTCATATTGGCACCAAAAGACAGAGAAACAATATTTAGAAAACCCCAAGTATGCAGATGACTAAGCTTTAATTAGAACAAGGATGGCTGAGAGTGAACAGGGATCGTTCTCACAATTCACAAGAAGATTCTTCCAACTTGTGGAAAATAGATCAACTGTTTCTTCTTCTACATTAACACTTTTTCTTATAAATAATATTTCTTGTGAAATGTCCGGTTTTAGAATAGAATAATCTGTCAAGATATAATTCAAAGTATGGTGTCCATGTACAAAATGCAAGAATCTCATGCAATGGAAAGACCAAGCCAGATATACAACCCCTGGCAAAAGTTACGGAATCACCGGGCTCGGAGGATGTCCATTCAGTTGTTTAATTTTGTAGAAAAAAAGCAGATCGCAGACATGGCACAAAACTAAAGTCATTTCGAATGGCAACTCTGCCTTGAAGAAACACTAAAAAAAATCTTGAAACAAAAAAAAGTGCTAGCGAGTAACGGTTACTTTTGTAGACCAAGCAGGGGAAAAATTAATGAATCACTCAATTCTGAGGAAAAATGTATGGAATCACCCTGTATATTTTCATTCCCAAAACTAACACCTGCATCAAATTAGATCTGCTTGTTAGTCTGCATCTAAAAAGGAGTGATCACACCTTGGAGAGCTGTTGCACCAAGTGGACTGACATGAATCATGGCTCCAACACGAGAGATATCAATTAAAACAAGGGAGAGGATTATCAAACTCTTAAAAGAGGGTAAATCATCACGCAATGTTGCCAAAGATGTTGGTAGTTCACAGTCAGCTGTGTCTAAAATCTGGTCCAAATACAAACATACTGGTAGACCAAGGAACACATCAAAGCATCAAGACCGGAAACTTAAAGCAATATGTCTCCAAAACAGGAAATGCACAACAAAACAAATGAGGAACGAATGAGAGGAAACTGGAGTCAATGTCTATGACCGAACTGTAAGAAACCACCTAAAGGAAATGAGATTTATATACAGAAAAGCTAAACAAAAGCCATGATTAACACCTAAACAGAAAAAGCAAGGTTACAATGGCCTTGTTCACACATACCAATGCGTTTTTTTAGCCCTTAGAAAAACTGATCAGTTTTTCTAAGGGTGCCAAATAGTGTCCCCTGTGGTTCTGAACGTTTTTTGGGAAGTTTTTGGACTTAGTCATTTTTTCATTAAAAACGCATGCGTTTTTTTAACAACCCATATCCAGCATGCTGTGGCACGCCTCTGGGAGATCACTAGGCGATGCAAATTCCATCCCTATCGCCCGTTCACATGCCAACACCAGGGCAATTCACCTTCTGGGTTGCCTCTGGTTTTTGAACAATGCTCTGAAACCGCAACCGGGAGCAACTTCGAAAATCACCACCGCTTTCCCCAATTACACCCCGCAATGTTGTAGCAACTTCAGGGCAACCGTGACGGAAATCACGATTGCCTCTCAGTTGCTACAGCGTAGTTGCGGCGTGTAAAGGTACCTTTAGTGTTTCTTCAAGGCAGAGAGTTGTTATTTGAAATGACTTTAGTTTTGTGCCATGTCTGTGATCAGCTATTTTTCTACAAAATTAAACAATTGAATGAACATCCTCTGAGCCAGGGGATTCCATCATTTTTGCCAGAGGTTGTAGAAAGAAAATGACATAACCAGGAATGTGGTTGTAGGTTATAGTCCCTTCTGAACCAAGAGAGGGAGCAAAAGCCCCTGTACCACTTGGAAGGGGAGCACTTCTGTAAAAGTGGCCATGCCCATTAGACAAACGATGGTGAACTGAACAATTTCAACAGGACTGACCAGCTACCAAATGTGTACAGAGGTGTCACCACTTTTCTTAGCATATGTTGGATAAAGATTGATCGGACATGTTGGATGTCAACTGAAGATGGGCAAACTCCCAGATGTTTGGGAGTGGCTCATCCATACGGATTTTAAACAATGTCCGGGTTCAGGACTGGACTCAATCCAAACTTGAGTCTGAAGACCAAAACCCATATAAGTCTATGGAGATCTGAACTTTAGTGCTATAAAATTGTGGCAGTAAAGGCTGGGAGGCTGTAAAAGAAAGCAAAATTGGGATTAAAGCAGGAGAATTATACTTACAAGTCATCACACTTGCTTATGAGTCCGCTCATTAAACCTCATGAATATTCACTGCACTGACTGCCACAGTAAATCACAGATGCCCAGACAGCATGTTTGATTGGCTCTTGCCAGCACTCCCACAATCTTTGCCGGTTTTGGTTGATGATTGGTTGGACAATAGTCCATGGCAACAAACCTCCCGTTATCCCCGTTCTCACATTTAGACAATTGCTTGTAGCTTCACTGCTGTGCAGTAACATTTTAGATTCAGTTCACATGTCCAGTAATCATTGATTAGAACGGATCCAGCAGCAATCTGTTGCCCAAAAAGTTGCGCAAACAAAATTTTCTTGTTTATATTGAAAAAAATAGATTTTTGCAAAATCAGTTTTTTCCACATTGGAATCTATGGAAAATGGGTACTGCAAATGATTACTATTTAGTAGTGATGGGTGAATCTGAAATGTAAAGTTCGAGGTCCATATTGAACACCAAGTGTTCGGACTCAGATCCCGAACATGGACGTCTCTGACAAGTCTGTGTTACTGTTTAGGTTTGGTTGTAAAATGAAGCAAAGCAGTGATTAAACAGTAGCATTACACTTACCGGGACCACGAGCTTGTACTTCTGGGGCCGCTTATTAACTTCTTTTTACTGCACTGGCTCCAACAGCCAATCACAAACACTCACTCTCTGTGACAGCGTCTGTGATTGGCTATTGCACCCACATCCATTGTGTCGGCATCTGTGATTGGTTGTCATTTGGAACAAACCTGCTTTCTGTGATTGGCTATTGCACCCACATCCATTGTGCCACCATCTGTGATTGGTTGTCATTGGCAACAAACCTGCTATCATAGGGGTGTAAAAATAAGTAAATAATTTAAAATAAATTATATATTTTTGATTCTCAGCACACATAGAGCAGATAGCTACAGGCAGCCACCCCCAGCTGCCTGGCTTTATCTAGGCTGGCAATCAAAAATACAGAGGAGCCCATTATTTTTTTTTTAATTATTAAAATAAATAATTAAAAAAAAATGTGTGGCTTTCACCCTATTTTTTATTTAATTTCAAGCGTGCTGTCCTTGGTATACTGCTCCAGTTTAAATTACTGTTTTGCTTATTTTTGTAGCCCGCCTAGCCACCATTTTATCACTTTAAAGTCCAGGTATGAGCTCAAGTTTGGGTCAAGCCCGGTATATATGTCATAAATATATAATATACATATTTCTATAAATGTATAATATATTTATATTATATTTATTTATGGATCTTATTCATTTATTTCTACATTGATGATTAAACATTTTATTTAGCCCCCCAGTACCACCAAAGTAATAAGTCATTAAGTAAGTAGGACATATTTATGGCATTGTTCTTATATGTTTATATACATGACCTTATAGCATGGCTCATTCCTACCCGTAACCCATTGCATCATTTTTCAGAAACCCCAAGCGATTCATCCTGCTTGTCAACTTTACTTTATCAAAATATACATATTTTATCACAATCTGTCTCCCAATATATCTCTGAACTAATCTCCCGATATCATCCAGCTCGTAATCTTCGATCCTCCCAAGATTTCCTCCTTTCCTCCACACTTGTACATCTCTACAGACCACCCTTTTCTCACCATGGAAACAGCTAAAACCCTCACCGTGGCCCTAATCCATTCCCGCCTTGATTATTGCAATTCTCTATTAATCGGCCTCCCCCTCTCTAAACTTTCCCCTCTACAGTCCATCCTTAATGCAGCAGCCAGGATCACCTACCTGGCAATTGTTACTCAGATGCCTCCGCTCTGTGTCAGTCATTGCACTGGCTGCCTATACACTGCAGGATAAAGTTCAAATTGCTTGTTTGCACCCACAAAGCTCTTCACAATGCAGCACCACCCTACATCTCCTCCCTCATCTCTGTCTATCACCCCACCCGACTAACATCTGCATTAATCCGATCTTCCCACTCCCGGCTTCAAGACTTCTCCCGAGCTGCACCAAACCTCTGGAATGCTCTACCCCAAGAAATCAGGAACATCCACAACTTGCATAGCTTTAGACGCGCGCTAAAAACACATCTTTTCAAGGCGGCCTACCATGCTCCCTAACAAAATTCCTTTGTACTGTACATAGCCCATTCACTATCTCTCTTGACATAACTCTTCTTCAAACTCCAGCAAACCCAAAAGCTCTACACAGATTAGTGACCATTCATGTAACTTTATTTCTATCCCCCATTTCCTCAAGATGCCTGGACCATCAGTGTAATAAGCCCCTGTACTTTGTATAACCCCTATCTCGTTGTAGATTGTAAGCTCTTGAGCAGGGTCACCCTTATTTTCTTGTTTTATCTATTGTATTGTATTTTTTATATTGATTTTATGCTTATTGTATTGTTTCCTATTATTGTACTGTATTCTTTCTCTACTGGAATTAATGTATTATACTGTTTATTTTCTTACTGCATTATACTTTGTATTTTCATCTATTACCCACTGTATTGTAAAGCGCTGCGGAATATGTTGGCGCTATATAAGTAAAGTTTTATTATTATTATTATTATTATTATTATTACTACACTCCTCATCTAACCGCCTGCAAGACTTCACCCGAGCATCCCCCATCCTCTGGAATTCTGCACCCCAAAATGTCCCCCAAACTATCAAGCGGAACCTGAAAACCCATCTCTTCAGAACAGCCTACAACCTGCAATGACTATGGTGCCACCTCACCACCACTGGACCTGGCGCTTCACCACCATCGGACCCGGCGCTCCACCACCACCAGAGCAGACCCAACCTACGGTTTCCCTTCCCATTGCCCTGTAGAATGTAAGCCCGCAGGGGCAGGGTCCTCTCTCTCCTCTGTACCAGTCTGTCATTGTTAGTTTGTTCATTGTATTTTTAACTTGTTTGTAGTTTTTCCAACTTTTTTTATTATTATTATTATTTCCCAATGTCTCCTTTTTGGATGCAGGCGAAGAAGAGGGTTGAACTATTTCTATTTTCGAGTAGCAAACATCCCTATCTAATTTAGAGTATGTAAGAAATACGTCTTGTAACGTAATAAGGAGTGGCAGCGCTTGAAAGCGGGTCAAGATGGAAACGGAGAAGGAGACGAAGGCATGCTAATGCTAATGGCATTTAACTCATGGCGAATACCGGACTGGAAATCTGATCAGCATGGAAAGCTAGGCAAGAAGCAGCAACAATATGCCTTGTATCCGTATCATATGGATATAAGATCACACATGAGAGAAGTTCAAGCTATACATGTGTCAATGGAAAAAGAGGTGGAGGGAAGAACATGGAAAATATTCTTTATGGGAATAAGGAAAAAAAAAAATCTTGGCCAGCACATTCTAAAAATAAAATGGCACATCTGGATTACAGTCAATATCCAGGTTATGAGGATGTGAGAGTCATTTTCAAGAAGATTAGTTATCAGTGGAAATGTGAAGAGTCCTATTTTCCATATACATTATGTGTCTATAATAAAAAGCTACAGGGAAGCGGTAACTGCCCCTGGGGGAGCGTTGTACTCTAAGCCTTGGAAGCTGAAACGTCTATGGCTACAGGAGACCGCTCAAGATGGATTTTCAAGACTATGACCACACAGTTCTGTATTAAGTCAAAAAGTCAATTTGATTATGTTACCAATGATATCAGATCACACCATGAGGAGGAATACGTAATATCATGTGAACGCGACAAGAGTAACACGAGCAATATACAGTATATCACTATCAACAGGTTTGATTATACGTCGGCTGAGACCAGGGCTGTGGAGTCGATAAGCCAAACATCCGACTCCAACACTGACTCCTGAATTTCAATGAATCCAACTCCAACTTCACCAAAATGGACACTGACTCCACGACTCTGACTCCACAATCATGGCTGTTAAGTCAATAAGCTAAACATCCAACTCCAACTCCTCAATTTCCCTGAATCCGACTCCGAAAATGGACACCGACTCCACGACTCCAACTCCACAGCCCTGGCTGAGACACCCACCCTTTCCCAGAATGGGGCTTCCTTGGTCTACTGTATGAATTAAGTGGCAATTACCATGTGCAACCTGTTGGATTATGCAACAGCTGCAGGCTTATTCTTTGGAGGGACTATGTTAAGCAGACAGTAGATTGTGCTGTATTTACTGTTGTAGTTCCCTAGACTGTATTGTACGATCTCTCTGTTTAGTTTGGAAGTGCTCTTACATGTTGATGACGATGTACATAATGGTTTCTTTAAGTCCTACGTAAAACAGGTAATTCTCCCACAATGTCCAAATAGCTGTAGAAAAAAGGCATGTATCACACAACCAAAAACGTACATTGACCTAATGCCGCTAGGCTAAGAGTTACAAATCTAAACATGAGATTCGTAGTTTAACACTTTCGTGAGACTGTATGAAGACCACTGTCATTTTATGGCGAACCTCAGTGGATCCGTTCCTAAAAGGTGCGGAAGTGTGTCTTGTATGTGTCCATGTCTCTTTCTACACCTACAGTACATTGCGTGGTCCGTCCCCTTTCTTTTTTCTTGGACCAGTACACCTCCCATTTGGTTCAGGAGTTATTAATTAACAGAAGTCTGCAAGATAGAGTCTGCTAGTTTTGTACTAAGCTCAAAGTCTGAGAACATGTGGAGGGTAAGGTTTTTTTGTCTCCTTCCACTTGGTGTTGTGTTGGCCATTGTGGTTGTGGTTTTGTACTTGAGGGGTGGTGTGGCCTGGAGCCATGGAGGCTTTGCCTTGCAGCAGGAGTGCTATGGGGCACCGTGCTCTCCCCCTGCTGGTTCACTGTCTCTTCCACGGTAGACACGGTAGGTTAGGGACCCTTTGAGAGGTTCGTGGTAGTGGGCTTCATGCAGTTTGATCAGAATGATAAACTAAGAACCTCATGTTCAGTTTTGTAAATTTGTTCTTAGTTAGATCAATACATAAGTTTTGGATCTGCAGTCTATAAGTGCTGAATAATTCTGCTGAAAGCTAAAACCTGCAACAGGTTATAGGCGCAGACCACTGACTCAAAAAAGGACTGCACAGTACAAGTTGCTGTATAGACTAATAACCAGGGCTGTGGAGTCGGGGTCGTGGAGTTGGTGCCCATTTTGGGTGGAGTCAAAGTCGGATTCAGGAAATTGAGGAGTCGGAGCTTACTGACTTCACAGCCATGTTTATGGAGTTGGATTCATGGAGTCAGGGTCGGTGTCCACTTTGGTTGAGTTGGAGTTGGAGTCAGAATCGGATTCAGGAAAATTGAAGAGTCGGAGTCAGAGTGAGAGTTGGATGCTTGGCTTACCAACTCCACAGACCTGCTTGATAACAAAAATCTCCCAGATAGTCTCATCTCCTGTTAACAAATCAGGAACTAACGTCATCAAAGCCAATGGTTCTGGCTCAACGTGAGCAGCTCAGGGATTCCAGTGCGACTGACGAAGGTTCAGGAGATGGAACTAGAAGTGGATAGGTGACAGTTAGGAGCCGATAGGCTTCTAACATGAGCCCTTAAAGGGGAATCGGCACCCTGCTATATAATAATTAAATTTAGAAATATTTCTGCTAAAAAATAGAGATACTTAGCTTTATGAATATGGCCACATAGAGAAACCACCCCAGTTACCACATCGAGGTGTATCTTTTCAACCGGGTCCCTAACCTTCATTTTCTGCCTCTTTCTGCGTTACAAACCTCCACATTTATGGGCAAACCTGATAACAGAGAACAATGGAACGATGAGCCGTAAGCACGGGGAAAGTGCACTACATAGGGTGTGAACCCATATTACAGTTCAAAAATAACTGCAGCACTCAGTCCTCAGTGTGCACAGGTTCATTGCTTAACACAATAGGAATCACAACTCTTACAGGGGAAGCGGCACCCTGCTATATAATAATTGAATTTAGAAATATTTCAGCTAACAAATAGGGAAACTTAGCTTTATGAATATGGCCATTTATGGGCAAACGTGAAAAAACCTGATAACAGAGAACAATAGCCCATGGTTCTGTGCTAACCGGGCAGTTTATCTATATGGCCATATCCATAAAGCTAAGTTTCCCTATTTGTTACCTGAAATATTTCTAAATTCAATTATTATATAGCAGGGTGCCGCTTCCCCTGTAAGAGTTGTGATTCCTATTGTGTTAAGCAATGAACCTGTGCACACTGAGGACTGAGTGCTGTAGTTATTTTTGAACTGTAATATGGTTTCACACCGTATGTAGTGCACTTTCCCCGCCCTTATGGCCCATTGTTCCATTGTTCTCTGTTATCAGGTTTGCCCATAAATGAAGAGGTTTGTAACGCAGAAAATGAAGGTTAGGGACCAGGTTGAAAAGATACACCTCGATGTGGTAACTGGGGTGGTTTATCTATATGGCCATATTCATAAAGCTAAGTTTCCCTATTTGTTAGCTGAAATATTTCTAAATTCAATTATTATATAGCAGGGTGCCGCTTTCCCTGTAAGAGTTGTGATTCCTATTGTGTTAAGCAATGAACCTGTGCACATGGAGGACTGAGTGCTGCAGTTATTTTTGAACTGTAATATGGGTTCACACCCTATGTAGTGCACTTTCCCCGCCCTTATGGCCCATTGTTTCATTGTTCTCTGTTATCAGGTCTGCCCATAAATGTGGAGGTTTGTAACGCAGAAAGAGGCAGAAAATGAAGGTTAGGGACCCGGTTGAAAAGATACACCTCGATGTGGTAACTGGGGTGGTTTATCTATGTGGCCATATTCATAAAGCTAAGTATCTCTATTTTTTAGCAGAAATATTTCTAAATTTAATTATTATATAGCAGGGTGCCGATTCCCCTTTAAGGACTCATGTTGGAAACCTATCGGCTCCTAACTGTCACCTATCCACTTCTCGTTCTATCTTCCGAACCTTCGCCAGTTGCACTGGAATCCCTAAGCCACTCACGTTGAGCCCGAACGTTTGGTGTTGATGAGGTTAGTTTAGGGTGACAAGCGGAGGAGCCGGAGAGGTGAGCGGTAAAGTGAGTATATTTTTTTATATTAACTTGATGAAGGTTTATGGTTTAGTAGAATGGCAGCCAGCAGAGGAAATGTTACTGAATCCATGTAGAATGAATAACAAAAAATGCCGGCACTTTGGCGATTTGTGGATTTTAGTAAAATTTTTGTAGAATTTAATTCCACTTGAATGTATTCACTCATCTCTACTTACATTGGCTAAAGAGTTGAAAAGTAATGAGATGCCATCAGTGCAAATAAGAACAGCAGACAATGATCCGACTACTTCGGAACAAATGGCGGAAGTCTTCACAAACTCAATCATTAGAAGTGAGCACATACTACTGAATCCCCAGATATAGAACTAAAGAGATCAGCAAATGAAAACAAAGGTAAACCATCAGTACGTCACTAATACACAGCAAGCACAGTGAAGGCGTATGAACTCATAGCTGGGGAAGGCGTATGTAAGAGGGTGAAGCCAATAAAGCCAATAAACAGATAAAAGTGCAAAGCAGAAATTAAATGCAAGCATGATAACCAAGGATGGAAATAACTCAAGAGCAAAGCATATTGATGTGAAGCTTCATTTTCTAAGGGATCTATAAATGTAATTACTGGATTTACAATACTACCAAACTGAGGACACGACTGCAGGTATTTTTGCAAAGCGACTGAATGCAAAATGAGATGTTCCAGACTGAGGAAAAGGCTGGGCCTAATAGACTGAGATTTTGTTGCTGCAATGGATTTTTGTAATTTACAACAGCTGCAGGATTATGCAGGATTATGCCATCGAGGTACTATTTTAAGCAGTCAGCAGATGGTGCTGTATTAAAGTTTAGAGATGTCACGGGTGGTTATAACAGATGAAGGGGTTAGTTAGCAGGATGGGAGTGATGAACAAAAGGCGATCAGGGTAACTAGTCTGACCCTTATATTGGGGGTCCCTAGCTGAGAATCTCTGGGCCGCCACCTTTGCCTTGCTCCTGACCAGCTCTATGCTATAACCCCTTCACCACCACCAAGGGACCGGGATAAGCACATAAACTCCAGATGGATGACAATCTCCATTAAGCTACAAAGCAAGGCTTCAGCAGAAACTGCAACAGCATACACACAGCTCACGGTCTGAGAATGAACTCTATCAGCGACACCAGGTGATTTGTTATGGGACTATTTAAAACTGGGGGAGTGGTCAAACCCATCACCTGCTACACACAGCAAAAGCAACTAATACTGCAGAGCCACAGAAATTAACCCTAAAGGTAAAAAGAGAATTTACTCCCAGTTAACTACACTGCGGGCAGTTCACAGAGACTACAGAGCAGTCTACGCGTGACGAGAGACTCCTGTTTCTGTGATCAGTAGTGATCAGATCCCCAGCAATCATACATTTATCATCCATGTACATAATGTACATCAGTCGGATATGTGATATATTTTTTGACATGTGATGTGATATTATATTCTTTATTGATAATTTAAAGCACTGTAGTGTAATGCAGTTTGAAATATTTATTGATCACATTGAAATAAGAATATGTAATTGGTGGTCAGCACAAACCCCCAATCAGGGGCGGGCTGGGCCAGGGGGCAGAGATGCATTTGCCCCTGTCCTACTATCAAACAATGAATGTTTGAGCAGCAGTTTGTGCTACAGACCTACCCTTACAACATAGACATTAGCCTAAATAGGTCAAACCCAAAGATTCTCTGGAATGCCCGTTCCATTTGTAATAAACTCCACTCCATTCATGACCTCTTCACCTCTCGTAGACTCTCCTTCCTGGGCATCACAGAAACATGGCTGACACCCTCCGACACAGCCTCCCCTGCTGCGCTTTGTTACGGTGGACTTCACTTCTCCACACACACCTCGCACTGGCAACAAACACGGCGGAGGAGTGGGTCTGCTCCTCTCTAACAACTGCATATTCAACCCAATTCCTCTTCCTCCCTCCCTTATCCTCTCATCTTTTGAAGTGCACTCTGTTCGGATATACTCTCCTTCCAACCTACAAGTGGCCGTCATTTATCGACCACCAGGTTCCACCACTATCTTCTTTGACCAATTCTCCATCTGGCTCCTATACTTTCTATCTGCTGACATCCCCACCATCATAATGGGTGACTTCAACTTGCCTCATCCTTTGGCCTCTCTCAATGGTCCTCCACAGCCACCCACACAGATGGACACACACTAGACCTCATCTTCACCTGCCTCTGCTCCCTAACTAAACCCACAACCTCCCCCCCCCCTCTCTGACCACCATCTACTTACTTTCTCATCCTTGGCCTCCTCATCTGCCACCCATGTTCACCAACTCACACACCCTCGCAGAAACCTCACACATCTTGACACTCACACTCTCAAACACAATTTTACCACTATCATCCATATCCTCACTTTATGACACAGATAATGCCACCGCTTTCTATAACTCAACACTCACATCAGCTATTGATGCAGTTGCCCCTCTCACTCATGGCAAAACACGACGAATCAACAGACAACCCTGGCACACACACTCCACTAAAAACCTGCGGAGAGCGGCTAGGGTTGCAGAGCGGCACTGGAAGAAAACACACTCACAAGAAGACTACACAGCATTCAAACAAGCAATTATCACATTCAAGTCAGCACTCACCACCACTAAACAGAATTACTTCATCACCCTCATATCCTCTTTCTCCCACAAACCCAGGCAGTTATTCAACACACTTAACTCCCTCCTCTGCCCCCCACTGACCCCTCCTACTTTTCGCATCTCTGCAGAAGACTTTGCTACATACTTCACCAACAATATCGACCGGATCAGACAAGTCTTTGCTAGCCAACCACCGCAACCCCCATGTATACCGGATCAATCCTCTCCCCCACTAACCCTCCTCCCAATCATCACTGAAGGAGAACTTGCACACCTCCTCTCCAGATCGCACCTCACCACTTGTGCACTGGACCCTATCCCATCCAACCTCCTTCCCAACCTCACCACAACACTTATCCCAGCCCTAACCCACCTCTTCAACCTATCACTAACTTCTGGTACCTTTCCTTCTGCTTTCAAACATGCAACAATTACACCTATCTTAAAGAAGCCATCCCTCGACCCCACTTCTACATCCAGCTACTGGCCCATATCTCTGCTCCCGTTCGCTTCCAAACTTCTCGAAAAGCATGTCCACACTGTACTCTCATCCCACCTCTCATCCAACTCTCTCTTTGACGTCCTTCAATCTGGCTTCCGCCCTCACCACACTACTGAAACTGCCCTGACCAAAATTACTAATGACTTGCTCACGGCCAAAGCTAACAAACAGTTCTCCGTCCTCCTCCTTTTAGACCTGTCCTCTGCATTCGACACAGTCGACCACTGCCTCTTATTACAGATCCTTTCTTCCATTGGTATCACTGACCTTGCCTTCTCCTGGATCTCCTCCTATCTTTCCAACTGCACATTTAGTGTCTCCCACTCCCACACAACCTCCTCGCCCCATCCCCTCTCTGTTGGGGTTCTCAAGGCTCTGTTCTGGGGCCCATCCATTTCTCCATCTATACTCTTGGTCTCGGACAACTCATAAAGTATCACCGGTATGCTGATGACACTCAGATCTACCTCTCTGGCCCAGACGTCACCTCTCTGCTGTCCAGAATCCCGGAGTGTCTATCAGCCATATCCTCCTTCTTCTCCTCTCGCTTCCTAAAACTCAATGTAGACAAAACCGAACTCATCATCTTTCCTCCATCTCACACACCTTCCTTGCCAGACTTATCTATCACAATAAATGACATCACACTTTGCCCTGTACCCGAAGTACGCTGCCTTGGAGTAACACTTGACTCTGCATTGTCCTTCAAACCGCACATCCAAGCCCTTGCCACCTCCTGTCGTCTCCAACTCAAAAACATTGCCAGAATCTGTCCCTTCCTCAACTCCCACTCTGCTAAACTACTCATGCATGCCCTCATCATCTCCCGCCTTGACTACTGCAACCACCTACTCTGTGGCCTTCCTGCTAACACTCTTGCACCACTTCAATCTGTCCTTAACTCTGCTGCCCGACTAATCCCCCTCTCTCCTCGCTATTCCTCCACATCTCCCCTCTGCAAATCCCTCCACTGGCTCCCAATTCACCAGTGTATCCAATTAAAACTACTAACATTGGCTTACAAAGCCATCCACAATCTGTCCCCCATATATCTCTGAACTAATCTCCCGATATCATCCAACTCGTAATCTTCGATCCTCCCAAGACCTCCTACTTTCCTCCACACTTGTACATTCCTCATCTAACTGCCTGCAAGACTTCGCCCGAGCATCCCACATCCTCTGGAATTCTGCACCCCAGCAAGTCCGACTGTCCCCTACACTCAGAACCTTCAAGCGGAACTTGAAAACTCATCTTTTCAGAACAGCCTACAACCTGTAATGACCACAGTGCCGCCTCACCACCACTGGACCCGGCGCTCCACCACCACCGGACCTGGCAATCCAGCACCACCCGAGCAGACCCAACCTACTATCTCACTCCCCATTGCCCTGTAGAATGTAAGCCCGCAAGGGCAGGGTCCTCTCTCCCCTCTGTATCAGTCTGTCACTTTGTTCATTATATTTGTAACTTGTCTGTATGCAACCCTTTCTCATGTACAGCACCATGGAATGAATGGTGCTCTATAAATAAATAATAATAATAATTTCAATCGTCTGTACATCTAATGCGTATAATGGTGTACCAACCCTCCCCACATGTTGCAAAAAGATGGATTGTGCAAGTTGGGCAACAACAAACCCAGACCTGTTTCCTCAGGAGATAAGTTACAGCCAGATGAGTCCCTAGCCACCAAAAACACATGCACGCTCAGCTGAGAAGAGCATCCCTGTGTATAGAAGAGTACGGAGGAATCTGTGGGCCAGCAGCTATTGTATATGTTTAGATAAAAAAATTATTACCTGGTGTAAATGCTCCTTTACATACAAGGAAGGAGAGTCCATAGCTCTAGAACAGAGAGCTGCAATTTGGGATTTATTAAAAAATGAGATGTTTATAGCAAGTGACAGGTCCTCATTAGAGCGTGTGTCTACACTGGATATTTCTCACCTATTTACAGGGTGCTGATGGGACCCCTTTGATGGCTAAAACTGGGGTCTGGAGCCCCCCATTTCTCTTCATCAAATGATGGAGCAACTTGGTGGTCTCAATTCTTTTGTTCAGTGGGGTCAAAATAGTAAGGCCATCGCCAATTTTCGTGTGAATGGTTCGTACCATTTTATTGTGGGAAGAACGTATAATCATGCATGTCCTAATTCCTTCCCAACCCCTCATATCTCAACATAATTAGCCCTTTTAATCATACCTATAAACAACCTATATGCCTTTTTTGCCTAGTTGCATCAGTGTGTGATAACCGAGGTGTTCGCTAAGGATTCAGCGAGTCACAAACAGAAATGGAGCCGGAAGTTAACTTATTAAACAGATTCTTTACTCCGGGAACAAGGGAAAAAAGGATGGGATCTGATGAAATATAAACACTCTCTGATATGCACCATAAGAAATATTCACACACTCAATGCAAAAGACCGAGGCCAAAGTGCTGCGCAAAAGACATCCTCCAATGTATGAGGAAACGCAGGAACAATTTGCCTAAGGCACTTGGACGCGGAAGCAACAACTGGACTCTCTCTACATACCGGAAGTGTAAATTAGTAAGTGCATCACATGGTTTGTCTTTGGGTCAGCACTTTAGCAAACAAACTTATCTTTGACTCTATACCCCCAATATATACATGTATGTACATCACCAAAAGAATGATACCTGGGTATCCAACTCCTTTAGTCCCGTACAGGCCTGACTACCGGCTGCAGCCCACTATCTGTTGGAACCAAAAATAAGGTCTTTACCCACCAAAAAGTTGCATATGTGGGGCCTGAGGTCAGGTCTTACTGCTATGATGAAAATACACAGGGAAACCGGTCCACAAGAGTTCCCTAAATCACAGCAAAACCACAGCAATTCATCTTGTGCGCAAATTGCCACAAGCAGCATATTCCAACGTGGTGGAGATCGTACGATATCTCGTGAATGATGCCGAGTGTTCTTCTCACTGCACTCCTCCTAATAGTAGCAGATTTACTGCTTCTTCTCGAGAGAGGTGATGCACACCAGGGCCGTGGGGCACTTGGAACCAGGCTTTAGTACTTCGGGGAGTCACTGGGGTCGAGACCCAGCTCCGTGACCCTGGGTTCAGTGTTAAGCGTTCTTGGGGAGAATATATAGGGATTGGGTGGTTTAACCCCTTCAGGACCCAGCCTATTTTGACCCTAAAGACCTTGGCCTTTTTTGCAATTCTGACCAGTGTCCCTTTATGAGGGTATAACTCGGGAACGCTTCAACCGATCCTAGCGATTATGAGATTGTTTTTTCGTGACATATTGGGCTTCATGCTAGTATTAAATTTAAGTCAATAATTTTTGCGTTTATTTGTGAAAAAAATCAAAAATATGGCAAAAATTTTGAAAATTTCACAATTTTCACATTTTTTATTTTTTTTTCTGATAAACAAGAGAGATATGTGACAGAAAAAAGTTATTAAATAATATTTCCCACATGTCTACTTCACATCAGCACAATTTTGGAAAAAAAAATTTTTTTCGTTAGGACGTTATAAGGGTTCAAAGTTCATGAGCAATTTTTCATTTTTCAACCAAAATTTACAAAACTATTTTTTTTAGTGACCACATCACATTTGAAGTCCTTTTGAGGGGTGTACATGACAGAAAATACCCAAAAGTGACACCATTCCAAAAACTGCACCCCTCAAGCTACTCAAAACTACATTCAAGAAGATTATTAACCCTTCAGGTGCTTCACAGGAACTAAGGCAAAGTGGAAACAAAAAATGGATATTTTAATTTTTTTATCAAAAATGTTCTTTTCGCCTCAATTCTTTCATTTTCACATGGGCAACAGGATAAAATGGATCTTAAAATGTGTTGTGCAAATTCTCCCGAGTACATCGATACCTCATATGTGGTCATAAACCATTGTTTGGGCGCACGGCAGGGCTCAGAAGTGAAGGAGCGCAATTTGAATTTTGGAGCTAATTTTACATTCAAAAAGTGAAATTGCGCTCCTTCCCTTCTGAGCCCTGCCGTGCGCCCAAACAGTGGTTTATGACCACATATGAGGTATCAGTGTACTCAGGACAAATTGCCCAACAAATTTTAGGATGAATTTTATGCTGTTGCCATGTGAAAACGAAAAAATTTAGGCTAAAAGAAAATTTTTGTGAAAAAAAAAAGGACTATTTCATTTTCACAGATCAATTTGTAAAGCACCTGGGGGGTTCAATATGCTCACTACCCATCTAGATATATTCCCTGGGGGGTCTAGTTTCCAAAATGGGGTCACTTGTGGGGGAGCTCCAATGTTTAGGCACACAGGGGCCCTCCAAACGCAACATGGTGTCCGCTAACAATTTGAATAAAAATCAGCTCAAATTGTTAGCTGTCACCATGTTGTGTTTGGTGAGCCCCTGTGTGCCTAAACATTGGAGCTCCCGCACAAGTGACCCCATTTTGGAAACTAGACCCCCCAGGGAACGTATCTAGATGCATAGTGAGCACTTTCAACCCCCAGGTGCTTCACAAATTCATCCATAAAAATGAAAAAGCACTTTTTTTTCCACAAAAATTTTCTTTTTTCATTATTACGGATCAATTTGTGAAGCACCTGGGGGTTCAAAGTGCTCACTATGCATCTAGATACGTTCCTTTGGGGGTCTAGTTTCAGAAATGGGGTCACTTGTGGGGGAGCTCCAATGTGGAGATGCACAGGGGCTCTCCAAATGCAACATGGTGTCCGCTAACAATTTGAATGCAAAATGAGCTCAAATTGTTAGCGGACACCATGTTGCGTTTGGAGGGTCCCTGTGTGTCTCCACATTAGAGCTCCCCCACAAGTGACCCCATTTTGGAAACTAGACCCCCAAAGGAACGTATCTAGATGCATAGTGAGCACTTTCAATCCCCAGGTGCTTCACAAATTGATCTGTAAAAATGAAAAAGTACTTTTTTTCTGCAAAAATCTTTTTTTTCCATTAATTTGTGAAGCACCTGGGGGCTCAATATGCTCACTACCCATCTATATATGTTCCCTGGGGGGTCTAGTTTCCAAAATGGGGTCACTTGTGGGGGAGCTCCAATATTTAGGCACACAGGGGCTCTCCAAACGTGACATGGTGTCCGCTAACGATTTGAATAAAAATCAGCTCAAATAGTTAGCTGTCACCATGTTGCGTTTGGTGAGCCTCTGTGTGCCTAAACATTGGGGCTCCCCCACAAGTGACCCCATTTTGGAAACTAGACCCCCCAGGGAACGTATCTAGATGCATAGTAAGCACTTTCAACCCCCAGGTGCTTCACAAATTCATCCATAAAAATGAAAAAGCACTTTCTTTTTCCACAAAAATTTTCTTTTTTCATTATTACGGATCAATTTGTGAAGCACCTGGGGGTTCAAAGTGCTCACTATGCATCTAGATACGTTCCTTTGGGGTCTAGTTTCAGAAATGGGGTCACTTGTGGGGGAGCTCTAATGTGGAGATGCACAGGGGCTCTCCAAATGCAACATGGTGTCCGCTAACAATTTGAATGCAAAATGAGCTCAAATTGTTAGCGGACACCATGTTGCGTTTGGAGGGTCCCTGTGTGTCTCCACATTGGAGCTCCCCCACAAGTGACCCCATTTTGGAAACTAGACCCCCCAGGGAACGTATCTAGATGCATAGTGAGCACTTTCAATCCCCAGGTGCTTCACAAATTGATCTGTAAAAATGAAAAAGTACTTTTTTTCTGCAAAAATCTTTTTTTTCCATTAATTTGTGAAGCACCTGGGGGTTCAATATGCTCACTACCCATCTATATATGTTCCCTGGGGGTCTAGTTTCCAAAATGGGGTCACTTGTGGGGGAGCTCCAATATTTAGGCACACAGGGACTCTCCAAACGTGACATGGTGTCCGCTAACGATTTGAATAAAAATCAGCTCAAATAGTTAGCTGTCACCATGTTGCGTTTGGAGGGTCCCTGTGTGTCTCCACATTGGAGCTCCCCCACAAGTGACCCCATTTTGGAAACTAGACCCCCCAGGGAACGTATCTAGATGCATAGTGAGCACTTTCAATCCCCAGGTGCTTCACAAATTGATCTGTAAAAATGAAAAAGTACTTTTTTTCTGGCTCTCCAAACGCGACATGGTGTCCGCTAACAATTTGAATAAAAATCAGCTCAAATTGTTAGCTGTCACCATGTTGCGTTTGGTGAGCCTCTGTGTGCCTAAACATTGGGGCTCCCCCACAAGTGACCCCATTTTGGAGACTAGACCCCCCAGGGAACATATCTAGATGCATAGTGAGCACTTTCAACCCCCAGGTGCTTCACAAATTGATCCGTAAAAATTAAAAAAGAAAATTTGTGTGAAAATAAAGTATTTTTTCCATATTACGGATCAATTTGTGAAGCACCTGAGCGTTCAAAGTGCTCACTATGCATCTAGATATGTTCCCTGGGGGGTCTAGTTTCCAAAATGGGGTCACTTGTGGGGGAGCTCCAATGTTTAGGCACACAGGGGTTCTCCATACGTGACATGGTGTCCGCTAACAATTCCAATTGTTAGCAAACACCAGGTTGCGTATGGAGAGCCCCTGTGTGCCTAAACATTGGAGCTCCCCCACAAGTGACCCCATCCACATATAGAGCATAATTACACATCTGTACCCAGCCTTCCAGAAGGACAGGTCAACTTGTAACCTGGCCGTTCTGCAGGAAGGGATTTGATCTAGCACCGGAATGAGACCCCAAAGCTATGGTAAAGACTAAGGGTGCTCTTATCAGCGCAAGGTCCAATGTTCGGGTGTTGTGCGTGTGTGTGATGTTGTGTATGTCATGCTGGTGTGGGTGAGTTGTGTAGGAAAGGTCAGTATATCAGTCCGGGGACTGGTGATGAATTTTGAAGCAATCATTCAAACACAGTCCTGGTTTGTCTGGACACGTTTCACATATGAAACGTGTTTTCTGGTTTGTCCCTCTTTGATAGCAGACCCGACACCTTTTTCTTTCTGAATTTGCGACCTCACGGGGAAAATGTTGCCCTGGTACCACACGGGAGCCTCTAGTTCCAGGAGTGCTGGGGCGTGCTTCTTCTTCTTCTTCTCCTCCTCTTCTAAACATCAGGGCCTTGATCACCTTCTCTTGGAACTGGAGGAAGGTGTTGGTGGTCTGGCCTGCACATCGTGATAGCACGTATGCATTATACATTGCCATTTGAACAATGTGCACGGCCAGTTTTTTGTACCAAACCTTCGCCTTCCGCATGGCACTGTAGGGCTGGAGGACTTGATCAGACAGATCAACCCTCCCCATGTGCTTGTTGTATCCCAGGGCACAGTCCGGTTTGTGGACCTGTCCTGGGGTACGTCTGGTGGTGGTGGCCGTGGTGCCGGGACCATGAATTGTGGTCAAGAAAAAGACATCCCTTCGGTCTTTGAACTTGACCACAAGCATGTTGCTGCTACATTGAGCTCGGCTCTCACCTCTTGGGAGAGGCTGCTCAACCAGCGTCAGAGGGAGACCCTTTTGGTTTTTGCGCACAGTACCGCAAGCGGCGGTAGTTCTGGCAGAAAGGGAATTAAATAGTTGGATACTTGTATAAAAGTTATCAACGTACAGATGATAACCTTTATCAAGTAGTGGGTGGATCAGATCCCACACTATTTTCCCGCTTACCGCCAGAGCAGGTGGACACTCTGGGGGCTGGATCCTGGAATCCTTTCCTTGGTACACTCTAAAGCTGTAAGTGTACCCTGAGGTACTCTCACACAGCTTGTAGAGTTTGATTCCGTACCTCGCCCTCTTGCTGGGGAGGTATTGCCGGAATGCAAGCCTACCTTTGAAGTGGACGAGGGATTCATCCACACAAATTTCCCGTTCTGGAACGTACACTTCAGCAAACTTGTTGCTGAAGTGTTCGATGACCGGCCGAATTTTGAACAATCTGTCGAAATTCGGGTCATCACGGGGAAGGCTGTCCGCATTGTCCCTGAAATGTAAAAATTTGTGAATGACCTCGAATCGCTTTCGGGCCATCACCGCGCCGACCACTGGAGTGTGATAGAAAATATCTGTACTCCAGTATTGGCGGATTTCTGGTTTCTTCACAATCCCCATGTGAAGTACCAATCCCCAATACTTCAACATTTCTCCAGAGTCCACGGGACTCCAAGAAGAAAATATGGAATCTGGGTTTTGGACCAGAAACTGTTGGGCGTACAGGTTCGTCTGCTCCACCATGAGACTCACAATGTCCTCAGAGAAAAAGACTTTGAAAAAGTCAATTTCCCTGAAGTTTGTGGTCTCAAGCTGGATTCCTGATTGGGGAAGGAAATCAGGAATCTGTGGAGTGTATTGTTCAGGGACGGGGGTCCACACGGGGGCCCTGGTGCTAGCTTGGACGTGACTAGCACCAGGTTGAGGGTTACTCACAGACGGCTGTGGGTCGATGGCCTCCGGCTCCTCTTCTCCAGGCTGCGGCTCTTCTCCAGGCTGCGGCTCTTCTCCAGGCTGCGGCTCTTCTCCAGGCTGCGGCTCTTCTCCAGGCTGCGGCTCTTCTTCTACGGCCCCCGGACGATGTCTTGTCCTGCGACGTTGTCTTGGAGGCGAGTTGGTGTCACTGGAGGAGGAAGAATGTGAGGAATAGAGGAACGTGGGGTCCTCTCCCTCACTGTCAGCATCGGAGGCAAGTATAGCATATGCCTCCTCAGCCGAGTACGCCCTTTCTGACCTTGATGACTGTGACGAACGGGACGGGCGGGACATTGTGTGCTGTGTTTTGTGTGCGTGTGTAAAAAAAAAATCTAGAATTTATTGTACGGTAGTGTGAGTGTACGTGTGTATGCGGGTGCTTGGTGTAACTTTGATGTGTGGGGTCAGTCGGGCGGAGGGGTCTGTCGGGCGGAGGGGTCTGTCGGGCGGAGGGTCTGTCGGGCAGACGGCAAGGGCGGACGGCGAGCGCTCGGGCAGACGCCGAGCGCCTGGGCAGACGGCGAGGGCTAGGGCGAGGGCGGACGCTGAGTGCCTGGGCAGACGGCGAGGGCTAGGGCGGACGCTGAGCGCCTGGGCAGACGGCGAGGGCTAGGGCGAGGGCGGACGCTGAGCGCCTGGGCAGACGGCGAGGGCTAGGGCGGACGGCGAGGGCTAGGGCGGACGGCGAGGGCTAGGGCGGACGGCGAGGGCTAGGGTGGACGGGAAGGGCGGACGGCGAGCGCTCGGGCAGAAAAGCGAGCGCTCGGGCAGAAAGGCGAGCGCTCGGGGCAGAAAGGCGAGCGCTCGGGCAGAAAGGCGAGCGCTCGGGCAGAAAGGCGAGGGCTAGGGCGAGGGCGGACGCTGAGCGCCTGGGCAGACGGCGAGGGCTAGGGCGGACGGCGAGGGCTAGGGCGGACGGCGAGGGCTAGGGCGGACGGCGAGGGCTAGGGCGGACGGCGAGGGCTAGGGTGGACGGGAAGGGCGGACGGCGAGCGCTCGGGCAGAAAAGCGAGCGCTCGGGCAGAAAGGCGAGCGCTCGGGCAGACGCCGAGCGCCTGGGCAGACGCCGAGGGCTAGGGCGAGGGCGGACGCTGAGCGCCTGGGCAGACGGCGAGGGCTAGGGCGGACGGCGAGGGCTAGGGCGGACGGCGAGGGCTAGGGTGGACGGGAAGGGCGGACGGCGAGCGCTCGGGCAGAAAAGCGAGCGCTCGGGCAGAAAGGCGAGCGCTCGGGCAGAAAGGCGAGGGCTAGGGCGAGGGCGGACGCTGAGCGCCTGGGCAGACGGCGAGGGCTAGGGCGGACGGCGAGGGCTAGGGCGGACGGCGAGGGCTAGGGCGGACGGCGAGGGCTAGGGTGGACGGGAAGGGCGGACGGCGAGCGCTCGGGCAGAAAAGGGAGCGCTCGGGCAGAAAGGCGAGCGCTCGGGCAGAAAGGCGAGCGCCTGGGCAGACGGCGAGGGCTAGGGCGAGGGCGGACGCTGAGCGCCTGGGCAGACGGCGAGGGCTAGGGCGGACGGCGAGGGCTAGGGCGGACGGCGAGGGCTAGGGCGGACGGCGAGGGCTAGGGTGGACGGGAAGGGCGGACGGCGAGCGCTCGGGCAGAAAAGCGAGCGCTCGGGCAGACGCCGAGCGCCAGGGCAGACGGCGAGGGCTAGGGCGAGGACGGACGCCGAGCGCCTGGGCAGATGGCGAGGGCTAGGGCGGACGGCGAGGGCTAGGGCGGACGGCGAGGGCTAGGGCGGACGGCGAGGGCTAGGGCGGACGGCGAGGGCTAGGGCGGACGGCGAGGGCTAGGGCGGACGGCGAGGGCTAGGGTTGACGGGAAGGGCGGACGGCGAGCGCTCGGGCAGAAAAGCGAGCGCTCGGGCAGACGCCGAGCGCCTGGGAAGACGGCGAGGGCTAGGGCGAGGGCGGACACCGAGCGCCTGGGCAGATGGCGAGGGTTAGGGCGGACGGCGAGGGCTAGGGCGGACGGCGAGAGCTAGGGCGGACGGCGAGGGCTAGGGCGGACGGCGAGGGCTAGGGTGGACGGGAAGGGCGGACGGCGAGCGCTTGGGCAGAAAAGCGAGCGCTCGGGCAGACGCCGAGCGCCTGGGCAGACGGCGAGGGCTAGGGCGAGGGCGGACGCCGAGCGCCTGGGCAGATGGCGAGGGCTAGGGCGGACGGCGAGGGCTAGGGCGGACGGCGAGGGCTAGGGCGGACGGCGAGGGCTAGGGTGGACGGGAAGGGCGGACGGCGAGCGCTCGGGCAGAAAAGCGAGCGCTCGGGCAGAAAGGCGAGCGCTCGGGCAGACGCCGAGCGCCTGGGCAGACGGCGACGGCTAGGGCGAGGGCGGACGCTGAGCGCCTGGGCAGACGGCGAGGGCTAGGGCGGACGGCGAGGGCTAGGGCGGGCGGCGAGGGCTAGGGCGGGCGGTGAGGGCTAGGCCGGACGGCGAGGGCTAGGCCGGACGGCGAGGGCTAGGCCGGACGGCGAGGGCGAACAGCGAGCGCTCTGGCGGACAGCGAGGGCTGGACGGGGAGCGCTCGGGCGGACGGGGAGCGCTCGGGCGGACGGGGAGCGCTCGGGCAGACGGGGCGCAGGAGAGCAGGCGGTCAAGCGTGCAGGTGCAAGAGGGGGGGGGGGGATGGGTGATCACAGGTGCAACTGCTGCCTGTAATCACTTTACACCGGCTGGCAGAACGAGTGGCAGAACCAGCCGGTCAGTGCACAGTACAGAAGAGGAGGGGGATGGAGAGGGGGAGATGGGGGATGGAGGGGGGGAGATGGGGGGATGTGCGGGGGAGAGGGGGAGAGGGGGGGATGTGCAGGAGGGAGGGGGAGAACGGAGGAACAACAAGAGAGAGGGAAAGAGAAGACAGGGACAGGCAGCGCACAGAGGGAGTACAGAGACAGGGAAAGAGGTTACCGGCGGCTGCGGCGGCGGCTGCGGCGGCGGCTGCGGCTGCGGATCGGTCTCGGTGCGGCGGATCGGTCTCGGTCGGCGGCAGATGGACCACGCTCCTTGGCATCCAGGGACGGAATGGACCAGGGAAGCGTGGTCCACCATTGTAAACACTCCCCTGGATAGCCGATTGGAGGGCTAGCGTCACATGGACACTAGCCCCAATCAGATCCAGGGGGGGGACACACATACCCCCCAGCCAATGCCTGATGCTATATGCATCAGGCCATCCCAAATCCAGAATATTCCACCAATTTTCATTGGTGAAATATTCCATTGATTCTGAATGGCAGTGACAGATTTTCACTGCCAATCAGAGGGGCCCTAGGCACGGGGGGGTTAATCCACCCCCCGTGGGGTGAACTACAGGTTGTCACTGTGCATTAGCTACAGTGACACCTGAGTCACCCCCCTCACACGGGCCGCAGGAGCCCGATCATTCCATGGCCCACCCCTAGGGCCAAGGGTCGGGAACCACTTTGTTTTCATGGCCCAAACGTAGGGCCAAGGGTCGGGAAGGGGTTAAGGGAGAATTGTTTGTGAAGCAACCCGTGGTTTGTGGCTATGAGTTGCCGCCGCTGCTGCAGAACCTCTGGGGATGATGGAAAGGCAGCTGGGATGTAGTGGCTGCCCACAGGTGGAGCGGGTTCCCAGAGCAGTGGATGAAGTGATTGGTAGTCTCTGGCGGGCAGGGGATAACTCTGGGCCTCGTTTATGATATGCAGTGGCCTTCACAGCCAGTTGCCACAGGAATAACACAGTCTCACATAGTTCTGCAACTCTGTACCCAGGTTTAAATAAGGTTAGGGGAGGGCATCACTAATTATAAATATCTCACAAAGGGGATCGCTTAGACCAACAAGGAGTACATAGAGCAAGGATAGAAAGGTCTCAAATAGTGATACTACCCAAAAATAATTTCAAGTACAAATTTTAAATACAAATTTTAACAAAGTTTATTGGGGTACAAACAACTGGACAAAAATCACAAAAACATTAAAAATAATTAAAAAAGCCTGAAGTCAGCTTTTACAATCCATTTAGGATGAAATAATCCAAGGGAACCTCCCTACCAATTGTGAACAAAGGATAACCAGTCCAAATTTGAGTAGATGGAACCAGGTAACAATTATTCAACCATATAATCTGCAGCATCAAGGGTCATTAAACATGAGTATACAGATAATAATATATCTCCAACCAGGTTAATGCAATGTATTTCAAAGGTGCATGTTGTCTTTAACCTCTTTACGACTAATGACGAGTATACTCGTCATTAAAAGATGTCAGTTCCCGCATCATGACGAGTATACTCGTCATGGCTTTGAACTGTCACTGCTTCTAAACGAACAGTGACAGCTCAAATCTAAAAGCTGTCAGTGACAGCCAAGGGTTAGGGGAAGAGGTGTGGGCACCCCTGTTAACCCCTTCACCCCCCCCTCCCCAATCATACTTATCTGCCGGCGGGCTGCACCGCACCCGCCGGCCATGAGCTGATGCTCCAGCTCACCCTGTGTCCTGTCCCCGCCCCCTGTGTCCAGAGCCCCCTCTGTCCTGTAGCCCCCCCCTGTGTCCTGAGCCCCCTGTGTCCTGTGTCCAGAGCCCCCTGTGTCCTGTAGCCCCCCCCTGTGTCCTGTCCCCGCCCCCTGTGTCCAGAGCCCCCTGTGTCCTGTAGCCCCCCCCTGTGTCCTGAGCCCCCTGTGTCCTGTGTCCAGTTCCCCCTGTGTCCTGTAGCCCCCCCTGTGTCCTGAGCCCCCTGTGTCCTGTGTCCAGAGCCCCCTGTGTCCTGTAGCCCCCCCCTGTGTCCTGAGCCCCCTGTGTCCTGTGTCCAGAGCCCCCTGTGTCCTGTAGCCCCCCCTGTGTCCTGAGCCCCCTGTGTCCTGTGTCCAGAGCCCCCTGTGTCCTGTAGCCCCCCCTGTGTCCTGAGACCCCTGTGTCCTGTCCCCGTCCCCTGTGCAGCCCCCCCCCCTGTGTCCTGTCCATCCCCATCCTCCACCTGACATAGTTTGTCTGCCGGCGGGCTTATGCGCCCGCCGGCGAAGCTGCAGGGCCCCCTCCTCCCTGCTGGTCCCCAGCCCCCGGTCCTCGGTCCCCAGCCCCCGATCCCCGGTCGCCAGCCCCGCTCACCTATCCTGGCGGGCTGCACGCTCGGTGCACCCGCCCACACCGTCGGGCCTCCTCTGCAGTCCGGTGTGGCTCCTCCTCTTCTCAGGGGCTCCTCCTCCTCATCGCTGGGTAAGTATGAATGAATGAATGAAAGAATGAATGAAAGAATGAAAGAATGAATGAATTGAATGAATGAATGAATGGATGGATGGGTGGATGGATGGATGGATGGGTGGGTGGATGGATGGATGGGTGGATGGATGGATGTGTGCGTGGATGTGTGTGCGTGGTTGTGTGCATGCGTGGATGTCAGCACGTGGATGTGTGTACGTGGATGTGCGTACGTGGATGTGCGTACGTGGATGTGCGTGCGTGTGTGAATGTGCGTACGTGGATGTGCGTGTGTGAATGTGCATGCGTGGATGTGTGCGTACGTGGATGTGTGCGTACGTGGATGTGCGTGGATGTGGATGTACGTGGATGTGTGTGGATGTACGTGGATGTCAGCATTCGTGCGTGGATGTGTGCATGCGTCGATGTGCATGCGTGGTTGTGTGCATGCGTGGATGTGCGTACGTGGATGTGCATACGTGGATGTGCGTGCGTGGATGATGGGTGCATAGGTGGATGGATGGGTGCAACAAAGGATCAAGTGTCCTCTTGTTATAGTCTCTGGGATCATAGTCATGGTGCACTGTATAACTGATCATTGTCATACAGTGCACCATAACTCTGACCCCTGAGACTGTAGGAAGAGGACACTTGATCCCTTGCTGCAGTCTCTGGATTGAGCAGAGGCGATTGAGCGTTGTGGGACCTTCGTTGTGGACTACGTCGGAGGCGATCGAGAGTCGTGGGACCTTCGTTGTGGACTACGTCGGATCTTTATAATAAAGATGGAGTTCGAATTTTGTTTTGTGTTTTTTTTTCAAATAAAAAGATTTTTCTATGTGTGTATTTTCTGACTATTTACCAGAGATTCCTAATGGCGGGTCTAACATTGGCCCTATATTATGAATCTCGGGCTTAGTGCCAGCTGCCAATAAAAAGCTGGCATTAACCCCTTTATTACCCAGTTTGCCACCGGCACCAGGGCAACTGGAAGAGCATGGGTACAGCGCCAGAAAATGGCGCTTCAATGAATGCGCCATTTTCTGGAGCGGCTGCGGGCTGCAATTCGCAGCATGGGGGGCCCAGAACGCTTGGGCCTTTCCATGCTGAGGATTCCAGCCCCCAGCTGCCTAGTTGTACCTGGCTGAGCCAAAAATATGGCGGAGCCCTACGTCATTTTTTTTTCTAGAATTAGTTCTAGAAATAAAAAAAAATGGGCTTCGCTGTATTTTTGGTTGCAGCCAGGTACAACGAGGCAGCTGGGGGTTGCTGGCAGTCTGTAGCTGCCAAGTTGTACCTGGCTGGACCAAAAATATGGCGGAGCCCTACGTCATTTTTTTTTTCTAGAATTAGTTCTAGAAATAAAAAAAAATGGGCTTCGCTGTATTTTTGGTTGCAGCCAGGTACAACGAGGCAGTTGGGGGTTGCTGGCAGTCTGTAGCTGCCAAGTTGTACCTGGCTGGACCAAAAATATGGCGGAGCCCCACATTATTTTTTTTTTCTAGAATTAGTTCTAGAAATAAAATAAAGCCTTCGCTGTATTTGTAGCCAGCCAGGTACAACTTGGTAGCTGGCTGACTGGAATCCTCAGCGTGGAGAGACTCAAATGTTGTGGGTCCCCCACGCTGCAAATTTCAACCCACAGCCACCCAAGAAAATAGCGCATTCATTAGAGGCGGCATTTTCTGGTGCTGTACCCCAACTCTACCAGTTGCCCTTGTGCTGGTGGCACACGGGTTCTCCATATGCGACATGGTGTCCGCTAACAATTTCAATAGAAAATTAGCTCCAATTGTTAGCGGAAACCATGTCGGGTATGGAGAGCCCCTCCCTGTGTGCCTGAACATTGGAGCTCCCCCACAAGTGACCCCATTTTGGAAACTAGACCCCCAAAGGAACATATCTAGATACATAGTGAGCACTTTGAACTCCCAGATGCTTCACAAATTCATCCATAAAAATGAAAAAGCACGTTTTTTTCCACAAAAAGTTTCTTTTTTCATTTTTACGGATTAATTTGTGAAGCACCTGGGGGTTCAAAGTGCTCACTATGCATCTAGATATGTTCCTTTGGGGGTCTAGTTTCCAAAATGGGGTCACTTGTGGGGGAGCTCCAATGTGGAGACACACAGGGGCTCTTCATATCCTACAAGGTGTCCGCTAACAATTCCAATTGTTAGTAGACACCATGTTGCGTATGGCGAGCTCCTGTGTGTCTCCACATTGGAGCTCCCCCACAAGTGACCCCATTTTGGAAACTAGACCCCCAAAGGATTATATCTAGATGCATAGTGAGCACTTTGAACCCCCAGATGCTTCACAAATTGATCTGTAATAATGAAAAAAGAAATTATTTGTGGAAAAAAAGTGCTTTTTCATTTTTATGGATGAATTTATGAAGCACCTGGGGGTTCAAAGTGCTCACTATGCATCTAGATATGTTCCTTTGGGGGTCTAGTTTCCAAAATGGGGTCACTTGTGGGGGAGCTCCAATGTGGAGACACACAGGGACCATCCAAACGCGACATGGTGTCCGCTAACAATTTGAGCTCATTTTCCATTCAAATTGTTAGCGGACACCATGTCGCGTTTAGAGGGCCCCGATGTGTCTCCACATTAGAGCTCCCCCACAAGTGACCCCATTTCGGAAACTAGACCCCCTAAGGAACATATCTAGATGCATAGTGAGCACTTTGAACTCCCAGATGCTTCACAAATTCATCAATAAAAATGAAAAAGCACTTTTTTTTTCCACACAAATTTTCTTTTTTCATTTTTACAGATCAATTTGTGAAGCACCTGGGGGTAGAAAGTGCTCACTATGCATCTAGATATGTTCCTTTGGGGGTGTAGTTTCCAAAATGGGGTCACTTGTGGGGGAGCTCCAATGTGGAGACACACGGGGACCCTCCAAACGCAACATGGTGTCCGCTAACAAATTGAATGGAAAATGAGCTCAAATTGTTAGCGGACACCATGTCACGTTTGGAGGGTCCCTGTGTGTCTCCACATTAGAGCTCCCCCACAAGTGACCACATTTTGGAAACTAGACCCCCAAAGGAACATATCTAGATGGGTAGTGAGCACTTTGAACCCCCAGATGCTTCACAAATTGATCTGTAATAATGAAAAAATAATTTTTTAGTGGAAAAAAAAAAGTGCTTTTTCATTTTTACGGATGAATTTCTGAAGCATATGGGGGTTCAAAGTGCTCACTATGCATCTAGATACGTTCCTTCGGGGGTCTAGTTTCCAAAATGGGGTCACTTGTGGGGGAGCTCCAATGTGGAGATACACAGGGACCCTCCAAACGCGACATGGTGTCCGCTAACAATTTGAGCTCATTTTCCATTCAAATTGTTAGCGGACACCATGTCGCGTATGGAGGGTCCCTGTGTGTCTCCACATTGGAGCTCCCCCACAAATGACCCCATTTTGGAAACTAGACCCCCTAAGGAAGGTATCTAGATGCATAGTGAGCACTTTGAACCCCCAGATGCTTCACAAATTCATTCATAAAAATTAAAAAAAACACTTTTTTTTCACAAAAAAATTCTTTTTGCCTACATTTTTTCAGTTTCACATGGGCAAAGGGATAAAATACATCCCAAAATTTGTTGGGCAATTTCTCCTGAGTACACCGATACCTTATATGTGGTCATAAACCACTGTTTGGGCGCACGGCAGGGCTCAGAAGTGAAGGAGCGACATTTCACTTTTTGAACGGAAAATTGGCTCTAAAATTCAAATTGCGCTCCCTCCCTTCCGAGCCCTGCCGTACGCCCAAACAGTGGTTTGTGACCATATATGAGGTATCGGTGTACTCAGGAGAAATTGCCCAACAATTTTTAGGATCCATTTTATCCTGATGCCCATGTGAAAATGAAAAAATTGAGGCTAAAAGAACATTTTTGTTACAAAAATTAAAATGTCCATTTTTTCCTTCAACTTTATTTTAGTTCCTGTGAAGCACCTGAAGGGTTAATAATCTTCTTCAATATAGTTTTGAGTAGCTTGAGGGGTGCAGTTTTTGGAATGGTGTCACTTTTGGGTGTTTTCTGTCATGTACACCCCTCAGGGAGACTTCAAATGTGATGTGGTCACTAAAAAAATGGTTTTGTAAATTTTGCTGGAAAAATGAATAATTGCTGATGAACTTTGAACCCTTATAACTTCCTACCAAATTTTTTTTTTTCTTCCAAAATTGTGCTGATGTGAAGTAGATATGTGGAAAATGTTATTTATTAACTATTTTGTGGCACATAACTCTCTGGTTTAGCAGAATAAAAATAAAAAATTTGAAAATTGCTAAATTTTCAAAATGTTTGCCAAATGTTTTATTTTTTCACAAATAAACGCAAAAATTATCGACCTAAATTTAATACTAACATGAAGCCCAATATGTCACGAAAAAACAATCTCAGAATCGCTAGGATCCGTTGAAGCGTTCCAGAGATATTACCTCATAAAGGGACACTGGTCAGAATTGCAAAAAATGGTCCGGTCATTAAGCTGCAAAGTGACTCGGTCCTTAAGGGGTTAATAATGGTGTTATATAGAGGTAGACAATTTTAACACTACTGTACCGGTATATATAATACCGCCTCCCCAAAGTGAATACAGAGGGGATAGATTCAGACATATGCAGGTACAGCTATATCCTGGTATAGGCGGTGTAAAGAGGAGTTTTACCTACTCAAGGTGAGTTGAAGTGTTAATTAATTGGAAGCATAGATGAGCCCAAGCAGTGGCCCCTAAATACACTTTAATTCATACACCAGTTTACACAGGGGCATAGAAAATAAGCCCACTGAGTTGCCCCTGATAGTGAGTTACCCTAGTAGATCAATATATATAACACAAAGTGAAATAACAACCATATACTCCAATATCAGTTATGAATAAGACATTACTGATTTAAGTTATATTCCCTCCCAAGATATATAGCAAGAGAGGAGAACCAGCAATATACACCTAGTTAGTAATTAGTCCCAAAGATTACCCAGGGACAGGGTACATTTCCCCTGTAGTTTAAAAGTGTTTTCAATAAGAAAGCCCCATATTTTTAACCCTCATAGCTGCTGTAAATACACCTAAGTACTGTTTAGGATAATAAGTAATTAATACCAGTGAGGACTGGTTTTACCAAGGTATCAGAGGCATATTGGTAGGTGGTGTGGCGCTCCCCACGCATTATGCTGCCCACACCTGACAGCTTCGTCAGGGGAATGTGAGGGAGAATTGTTTGTGAAGCCACCCGTGGTTTGTGGCTGCTGCTGCAGAACCTCTGGGGATGATGGACAGGCAGCTGGGATGTAGTGGCTCCCCACAGGTGGAGCGGGTCCCCAGAGCAGTGGATGAAGTGATTGGTAGTCTCTGGCGGGCAGGGGATAACTCTGGGCCTCGTTACAATATGCAGTGGGCTTCACAGCCAGTTGCCCCGCAGGAATAACACAGTCTCACATAGTTCTGCAACTCTGTACCCAGGTTTACTCACAGCAAGCTTCAAGTTTTGACAGGTTATAGATGTTACACTCTCTCAGATAAGCTCCGGCCAGTGTAGTCTTTAAGGGTACCTTTACACGCCGCAACTTTTGGCGGCGATTGGAGGCAACCTAACATGCGCGTGCACATTTCTCATGGTTGCCTCCGAACAGCGAAGGCACTTTTACACGCTGCAATTCCGCCCTCAACCTAAGGCGCTGTGTCGTCCCAGAAGTTCCCACACCAACAGTGGGAAACATGCGGTAGACTTCCGACGCCGCTTCACACGCCGAAATCCCCAAAGCAATGTGGGCGTACCTGTTCAGCGAGGCGAAAACATAGGCGTGCCAAATTGTTTTACACCACGCCCCAAACACGCTGATTAGACAACGCAATAGCGTTATGATTGGCCAGCCTGCGCAGGAAGGCTGGCTAATATATGATGCCATTGCCATTGTGTAGTGTGAATGGACAGCTGTTCAAATATGGCGCCCTGTGAAGGGACAGCCAATGGAAACACAGTAGCCACCACCAATCATCGCAGACGGAGCGCGGTATCCAGCACGCTGTGGCACGCCTCCGTGAAAGCAGTAGGCGATGCTTATTCCATCTCTATCGCCCCTTCACACGCCAAAAGCAGAACATTTCCCCTTCATGGTTGCCTCTGGTTTTGGAGACGTGCAATTGGAACCAGTCGCAACTTTTAAAATCACCGCTGGATTCCACAATTACACACCGCAATTTCGTAGCAATTTCATGGCGACGGTGACGGGGCTACTGATTGCCTGTCAGATTTCTCACCGCACGGTTGCGGCGTGTAAAGGTACCCTAAGAGATCGTGGTGGCAAATATGAGGCCCTCGGTGGTGTGCCTGTCCCTTCCTTTCACGGGTCCTGTTCCTCAGCGCCTGTGCTTGACAGCGCCTCTGCGCGCAGAACCCTGATCCTGCAGCCACGGGTGGGTGACTGGTACCTTGTCCACGGACCCTTGTCCGGCTGCTTTCCCAGCGGATACGCCAGGTGTGAGTCACAGCTCCTATGAAGCTTGTTGCCTCCGTTTCACTGGTTCGGGTAGTGGACTCCCTTGCCACGTCCATGTTTTTGTGACCAAACCCCTCCATCTGGTATCACCAGTCCCAGATTCGGGCGTATGGGCAGCTTCAGCTCCGCCGGTGCCCCTAGGGTTCCTTCTTCTTCGTTCCCCGGGACGAGCTTCAGCTGCTCAAGTCCCCTCAGTTTCTCAGTTTCACACCGCTTCTCTGTCTCTCTTTCTCCTCCTCACTCGACTCGACGTCTCACTTTCTGTGCTCTACGTGCTAGCTATTCTCTGTTGAACTCCAAACTGCAACTGAACTGCTCTTCTGCCTTCCACCCACACTTCTCTACCCTATTCTCCTCCCTTGGACTGGGTCTTCCCTACAGGTCTGGGTGTGTTAGGTGTTTCCTGAGGATGCCATATTTACTATCCCCCATCTCCAGACTACTGGAATCCCACACCCTGGCTTGGATGCAGTACACCTCGTAGCGTCCAGATTGGTTGGGCACCACAGAGGCATCCTCTCTGTCCAGAAAATTAGCGGAAAAACAGTCTGTCGCCACAAGTCCACACTCCGCTTTTGTCCTGCTCTCTACCCTCCCCGTGTGCTCGGACAGAGCATTTTATAAAGTCTGTAAGATTCCCTGATGGTTATTAGAGGTCACTATAGGCTGGATCCGTTGCACACACTCTCACAAGTGTGCAAGGAGACTGCACCGCTGTACAAAAAGCAGCAACACCAACATGACAGCCCACATGCACCTAGTGGTACAAATTAACAGGGTTCTTATGAGTTTCATGCATTTTTCTTTACAGTAGAAGATTACCCTTCCATTTATCTACATACACTGAGTACAACATATTAACCCTAATCACTCTGGGCATATGAACTGATGATCAATGGATAACTAGAGGCCGCTGAGCAGAGATATTGTTCCACTGGTGTTTTGATCATGTTACAAAGTTACAATTGAAATAAAACCAAATGTTCATCAAGAGCAACCAAGTGATGAGAAAGGATAAAAGTAAGAGATACATGTACATCAACAATGTATGATCCGACCTGCCCCAAAAGACCTCATCTTTCCCTCCTGATCCCAAGCATTCAGAAAAGAACTGTACACATATACCTAATTATTGATGTCATCTTATTTGAAAAAAGCATCTACACCCCTGTTTAATCCCTTAACAGTTTAAACCGTGTATGCACGTCATGAGTTGTCTCCCTGCCTTTGATGGAACCTCGATACAGAGCTCACATCTTTCCTGGCAGATGAAGGTTGAATTATTCAGCCTTCATCCACCTTTCACAGCTGCGGGTGAAAAATGTTAAATGGCGCTGTCAATCTCTGACAACAGCTTTTAACACGCACCAGCAATAGGGTGCGTTGTTCTGACCCCTCATCGGCGTGTCTGTGGCGCCCCTGCGTACAGGAGGCCACAGAAGGGTACTGCAGCCAGGCAGGTAGGACAATAGTAAACACTACACCCTCACAGCCCACATCCCCACGCATAGAAGGAGGTCACATCCAGCTCTGAGGTTAGATACTATATGAGACCAGAGGAGTGGTGGATGAGGAGTGGGTTGGGCACACCAGAGGTCAGGTGACTGACAGTATATAGAGAGGGGGAGGAGTGAAGGAAGTCAGTAAGCCATGGTGCTGAGATGAAAAGAACAGCAACGACCGACAGAGTAGGCTGAAGCAGCTGAGAAGCAAAGACAGAAAGACAACACACGTCCTGGAAGAGCCTAGCAGAGGAGCGCAGACCCGTACTGAGCCAGTGTGAGCCAGATGGGGGGGAAAGCCCGTCCGAAGCAGAGACCACCAGGAGTGTGAGGGAACAGAGAGGGACGGTGTACCCGTGCCCTAGACAGCAGCTGAAGCAACCTGTTGTAGGTGGAGAAGCCCTCCTAGAATATTGGAAGGAGCATAGAGGAAGGAGCCTGGCAGAGCCTCATGCGAGAGGACCGTTGCAGGCTGGGCTAAAGCAGAGTGTCGGCTCTGAAGGGGACCGACGATTCACCCGGTATCCCCAGATTCACCGACGGGGAGCTTTAGTTTCAAGCTGGAGTTCCTAACCCTAAAGACAGGCAGCTAAGTGACAGATTAGGACTCACAGAAGCCCGAGTCACCGCTATACTGTCGAGTGTCACACAATCCATGAGGAAAGAGAAGTAAAAGCCCGGAAAGGTACATTTAAAGACTGTGTGAGGGGTCACAAGGAGAGAGGAGCCTGGCTGCAGGAGAGAAGGGAACCCGGTAAGGGAGTAGAGAGCAACTGTGTGCTAAAGACTGTGAATAACCTGTAACTTGCTTGAAAGATCTTAAGTAAAGCCTTGGAAACCCTGAACAGCCTCTTGCCTACTTCCATCTGCAGACCCTTCCTCCCATACAGGCTTGCACCAAGAAGACCTCAACCTGCAGAGCCATAGCCTGTCAGCACCAACGCTGAGGAGAGGTCCCTGCAGTGTCTGCAAAGTAAGTGTACTCAAACTACACCAGCACCAGAGACTTAACACCCTTTACTGCCCCGGGGGATACAGTTCCCCCCACTGGAACTATACCACCTCCGCTGCCCTCACATCACCCCCGGAGGTTCTGCAGCAGCGGCGGCCCCCATTACTGGCCGCATCAAGTGGGTGGCGTCACCCGTGACAATCCCTTGTAAATATTCCCCTTTTATTGTGCTGAGCCAGGGACACGGTCCGGACCAGGCCACCAGCGACATCCCCAGTAGCTGATCGGTCCAGTACCGAGTGCCCCACGTCCTTTGGGGCTCCACATGTCCATGACGTGTTAGCTGAAGCCCTGTGCGTCTGTCATCACAGGACTCCTGTGCAAACCAGCCCACGCCCGCCATTTATAGGAGACTTTGATTTCTTTTATACACAGCAATACTGATGCACTGCTGTGTATGGGCCAAATAATAAGTCTATTGACGGGGACTATTAAATAGAATAACAACTAGAAAAAGATGGAAAAATTAAAAAATGTATGGGTCTTGGAATAAGAGAAGTAAAAAACTAAAACACAAAAATGAAAAACTAGCTCGGTTAAACCATCCACGGGTTCCCTCTGTTACCAGTTTCTAAGATAGACTGTCCCACAGGTTAATAGTTCTTATAGTAAAGAAACCTTGTATCCTCTGGAGATTAAACCTTCCTTTCTCCAGGCAGATCAAGTGCTCTTGTCTTTTGTAAGGGTTTCCATTAAACTGCATTTGTCCATACTTTTTGTTTGAGCCTTTTATGTACTCCCCCCTTCTTAAGACGAAATAAATGTAACTATTTAACTATTTTCCACATAACTAAATCCTCCATTATCAGTTCTGTGGTTCTTCTTTGTGAATACTTGCAGTATCGGGGACCAAAAGTTAGTGAGTATGACTGGCTTGCTCAGAGAGCGTGACACCTGCCTTGGCGGTTGAGGCCCGGAGTTTCCTTCAGTGTGCTCTACCCGGTTAGTGCCCGTTGTTTCCTCTGACTAATCCCGGTCATCACACCCAACTGCCTTTCACATCAGCGTTTTTTTCAAATTGCGGCAGATGCGGTGAAAAAAACCCATCTGCCGCGATTACCGCATAACCGACACACTTGCGGCACAGTTGCGGCAAGCCCCATGCAATGTCTATGGGGCTTGCGGTGAGGGTGCGGCAGGTGCGGTATTGGCACTTGTGGCAGGTGCGGCCGCAAAAAAAACACAGTCAGCAGCGTTTTTTTTCGCGGCCGCACCTGCCGCAAGTGCCGAAACCGCACTTGCCGCATCTGCCGCACCCTTACCGCAAGCCCCATAGACATTGCATGGGGCTTGCCGCAACTGTGCCGCAAGTGTCGCGGTTATGCGTTAATCGCGGCAAATGCGTTTTTTTCACCGCATCTGCCGCGATTTGAAAAAACGCTGATGTGAAAGGGGCCTAACACTGCAAGGCGAGCGTGCCCTGATTGTACACGGCAAGAATAGAGAAGAAATATGCGGTGTTATGGGAGCGCTAGAGTAAGGGACAGGAGAGGTGACTATTTAAAGCACAAACCAAGTTCTGCTCTCTAACCAACAACGTGTTTCGATAGCCAACCGCTTTCTTCCTCAGGTGGTATGGAGCGCAGGTAACCTGGGCCACATTATAAAGGGATAGTGCACCATTGAGGATAAACTTACAATTATGACATCACAGGAATTGTCACATCACAACAACATTCCAAATAAACAAATCCTAGATAGAATTCTAAATATATAAATGTCAATATAAAAGACATTACATATACACTGTAGGAATTATTGATCATCTAAAAAATATCCCATCAGGTTATACAACAAGGATAAAAATCAGATTACATGATGTAAAATGTGAATTATAAAATATGAACCCTAATATAGGGTCAGGACTAATGGATCACATTATACAACACGGATAAAATAACACATTACAAAATATAAAATGTGAAATATAAATCTGACCTATACTATAGGGTAAGGACTAATGGATTGCATTTTCAATAGCTAGGTCAGACCTTCAGGGGATAAGGTGCCCAATCTAAAGATCCAGTAGCTTTCACGGTTAATCAAACCACCAAGTTGATCTGGCATGGTATCAACAACCTGGTCGGTGATTTTCAAACTTAATTCAGTGGGATCCTTATGATGGACGATAGTAAAATATTTGGACACGCTGTGTAAAAGGTAACCATTTTGGATGTTGGACCGATGTTTATTAAGCCGTGAATGCATGGCCTGTATCGTGCAGCCTACATATTGTAGGCCGCACGTGCATTCCAAAAGATAAACCACATACATGGATTGACAATTCAAGGAATGTCTAATGGTGTATGTTTTGCCTGTGGTATTTGAGGAAAAGGATTTTAATCCACTCAAAATAATATGGCAACACATGCATTTCGGGGATCCACAGGAAAAACATCCCCATTTCCCCAAATCTTTGGTTTCAACATAGGGAGGCATACATGTTAGATTACTCGGGGCCACCATGTTCCGAAGGCTTTTCCCCCTTCTGAACACCACACTAGGCCTATCAGGGAGATGTCTAGAGAGGACAGGATCACCCTTTAGGATTAACCAGAACCGTTCCAGCAATCTCTGAATATTTTTATGTGACTGATTAAAAGTGGTCACAAGGCTCCAATTTGCTGGTTCATTAATTTTAATTTCATTGGGAACAGAGCCGCTTGCAGTGGCACCATCAACGGCGACACTGTCCTTAGTGTGGAGCTCAAGCTTTTTCATGCAGGACTCCTGAGACAATGACTTACATTTCTGAAAAGCATCACAAGGAGCCTGCATGGATAACCCTTATGTCTAAAACGTTTGTTGAGAATTTTGGCTTCTTTAAAAAAGTCAGAATCATCTGTACAGTTTTTTCGGACCCTCCATTATTGGCCATACAGTACGTTTCTGACCCCCCTGGAAAGGTGTCCACTGTCGAAGCAGAGGTAACTGTTAACATTGACATGTTTGAAGTAAGTGGATGTGGACAACCTACCCAGGGAGTCAACCCGCACCAAGAGGTCCAGATACTGGAGGGCATCCTCCGACATAGTTGCTGAGAACATCAAGCCCCATGTATTTCAATTCAACTCATCTACAAAAACCGAAGCCTCCTCTTTAGTCCCTGACCACAGGAAGAATAAATCATCAATGCAGCGTTTGTACAAACGGATGCGTCCACGCGCAGTTGGGGAATGCGCGATGAAGACGGACTCAAACACCCCCATAAAAAGATTAGCGTAATTGGGGGCGAATCTCGTCCCCATCGCACATCCCCTCAACTGTTTATACACAGACGCATCAAAGGTAAAGACATTATTTTCAAGAATAAAGAAGATCTTTCTGATCATCCAAAATTGTATTATCTGCTGATAAAAAACAATCCACTGCTCAAATGCCACGGTCATGAGGGATGTTAGAATATAAAGCTGTGACATCCAGGGTCATAATTAAGCATCCGGGCATTGGGGAAATGTATCTAAGCTGGCCTATAAGCTGGGATGAATCCTTAAAGTATTATTCCAATTGCAGAACAGAGGTCTATATAATGCGATAAATTGCACGTTATAGACCCCACTCCTGAAATTATGAGATGACCGGGTGGTTTCGACATCCTTATAGACATTGGGTAAAAAAATTAAAAAAAGGGGTTCGATATCTTGCAATGTTCAAGAACTTCATCTCTTTCTTATTTAGTATTCCCCGGTCGTAGGCATTCTTGATCAATTTATCATAGTTTAAAAAAATGGAGATAGAAGGATCATTCTCAAGTTTCTCATAATAGGTCGCATCATACAATATACGTTTACCCTCACCTATATATCAGTCTCGATTCATAATTACTACAACCCCACCCTTTTCGGCATTTCCTCGGGGTAAGATTATCCTTTTTCTTAATGTTCGTGAAGGACCGTATTTCCTTCAGGGCTAGGTGTTGAAATGTTTCCAAGGGGGGTCCCCTATGATGCCAGGGATAAAATTGGCTAATACTTTTTGGATCTACATGCTGGAGACCAGGCCCGGACTGACAGGTGGGAGGACCGGGACTTCTCCCGATGGGCCGGCAGTTGTGGAGTGGGCGGGGCCCCAGCACCCGCTCCTCCAGTCGCACAGCAGCTTTAAATGACATTGCGGCCGCCGCCGCCGCTAGCAAGCTCCTGGGAACGGCGTCGGCTGCTATTGACTCAGTCACAGTCAGCCGGCAGCCCAGGCTCATAGTACAGGAGGAGCGCGGCTGTGCTGTGAGCCTGTGACCAAACCATGCTCTCCCGCGGCCGCCCACAGAAGGAAAATGCGACTGCCAGTGCCGGCCATTACAAGGTCCCTGCAGCCTGGAGCTGGCCTGGAGATAGCAGCGGTAAGCAGCCGCCGACTTTGTCACTCTCATGATCACTCCTCCACTGTCAGCTGCGGACCTGGGGCTGCCAGAGCGGGAAACAGCAAGACAAAGCTAGCTGAAGCAAGGAACTTTCACTATCATCATTCTGGGGATCTGTAAGTCTGACTGGGCTGGGCTGTGTATATGGCTGGCAGTGTGGCACATTATCATATACCTTCTACTGCCAGTACATATGCTGGGGTTAGGGTTGGCTGTGTATATGGCATATATTATATGGGCCACCAGTCCCTATGTATGCTAGTAGTAGGCTCATATAGTGTATGGATATACACAGCCATCCCCAGTATAGGCAGTAGTAGGTCCATATAACAGTATATGGCATATACACAGCCAGCCCCAGTCTAGGCAGTAGAAGGTCTATATGCTATATGGACCTACTACTGCCTAGATTGGGGCTGGCTGCGTATATGGCATATACTATATGGACCTACTGATGGCATACATAGGGGCGGTGGCTGGCTGTGTATATATGGACCTACCTTACTGCCTTCACTGGTGCTGGCTGTGTGTGGCATATACTATATGGACCTACTACTGCCTATGCTGGGGCTGGCTGTGTTTATATGGGCCTACCCTACTGCCTACTCAGGACTGGCTGTGTATGGCATATACTATATTGACCTACTATTGCCTACGCTGGGGCTGCCTGTGTATATGGAATATACTATATGGACCTACTACTGCCTACACTGTGGCTGGCTGTGTATGGCATATACAATGTGGACCTACTACTGCCTACGCTGGGGCTGCCTGTGTATATGGCGTAAACTATATGGATCTACTACTGTTTACGCTGGAGCTGGCTGTGTATATGGAATATACTATATGGACCTCCTACTGCCTACGCTGGGGCTGCCTGTGTATATGGAATATACTATATGGACCTACAACTGCCTGCGCTGGGGCTGGCTGTGTATATGGCATATACTATATGGACCTACTACTGCCTACACTGGGGCTGACTGTGTATGGCATCTACTTTGTAGACTTACTACTGCCTACGCTGGGACTGGCTGTGTATATGGAATATACTATATGGACCTACTACTGCCTACGCAGTGGCTGGCTGTGTATGGCATATACAATGTGGACCTACTACTGCCTACGCTGGGGCTGGCTGTGTATATAGTGTAAACTATATGGGCTCACTACTGTCTACACTGGGGCTGGCTGTGTATATAGAATATACTATATGGACCTACTATTGCCTAGGCTGGGGCTGGCTGTGTATATCGCATATACTATATGGACCTACTACTGCCTACACTGGGACTGGCTGTGTATGGCATATACTATATGGACCTACTACTGCCTACACTAGGGCTGCCTGTGTATATGGAATATACTATATGCACCTACTACAGTCTACGCTAGGGCTGGCTGTATATATGGAATATACTATATGGACGTACTACTGCTTTGTCATTCTATGCCTGTAAATCGTGCTATGATGAATGTGCCATTTCCAGGGGCGGCTGCAGGCTGTGGTTTTTAGCGTGGGGGGCCCACAACGCTTGGTCCTTACCACGCTAAGAATCTCAGCCCCCCTCTGCTTGGTTTTACCTGGCTGGCCATCAAAATATGGCAGGAGCCCACACATTTTTTTTTAAATTATTTAAATAATGAAAAAAAAATATTGGGCTTTCCTGTAATTTAATCACCAGCCAAGGTAAAGCTAGGCAGCTGGCGATGGCAGCCCATATCTGTCTGCTTTATCTGCGCTGAGAATAAAAAATACCGTGGAGCACTATGTCATTTTTTTTTTTACACCTTTATATGTGTGACAGGCCCAACAGCCAACCACAGACGCTGTCACAGAGAATGGTCATCTGTGATTGGCTGCTGGAGTAACCTGAAACCAGCCCATACATTCTATCATACTATAATGTATGAACTGATTGTAGATTACTCGAACAGCCAATCACAGATGCCCATTCTGTGTGACAGCATCTGTGATTGGCTGTTGAGCCTGTCACACATATAAAAGCGTAAAACTAAATTATTTAAAAAAAATGACGAAGTGCTCTGGAGTATTTTTGATCCTCGGCGCAGATAAAGCAGACAGCTAGGGGCTGCCACCGCCAGCTGCCTGGCTTTACCTTGTCTATCGATCAAATTACAGGGAAGCCCAAATTTTTTTTAAAATTATTTAAATAATTAAAAAAAAAATGCGTAGGCTCCTGCCGTATTTTGATCACTAGTCAGGTAAAACCAAGCAGATGGGTGCTGGGGTTCTCAGCGTGGTAAGGACCAAGTGTTCTGGGGCCCCTAGGCTGAAAACTGCAGCTAACCACTGAGCCACCATATACAGTGCTAACCACTGAGCCACCATATACAGTGCTAACCACTGAGCCACCATATACTGTGCTAACCACTGAGCCACCATATACAGTGCTAACCACTGAGCCACCATACAGTGCTAACCACTGAGCCACCATATACAGTGCTAACCACTGAGCCACCATATACAGTGCTAACCACTGAGCCACCGTATACAGTGCTAACCACTGAGCCACCATATACAGTGCTAACCACTGAGCCACCGTATACAGTGCTAACCAGAGCCACCATGCAGTGCTAACCACTGAGCCACCATATATAGTGCTAACCACTGAGCCACCGTACAGTGCTAACCACTGAGCTACCATACAGTGCTAACCACTGAGCCACCATATACAGTGCTAACCACTGAGCCACCATATACAGTGCTAACCACTGAGCCACCATATACAGTGCTAACCACTGAGCCACCATATACAGTGCTAACCACTGAGCCACCATATACAGTGCTAACCACTGAGCCACCATATACAGTGCTAACCACTGAGCCACCATATACTGTGCTAACCACTGAGCCACCATATACAGTGCTAACCACTGAGCCACCATACAGTGCTAACCACTGAGCCACCATATACAGTGCTAACCACTGAGCCACCATATACAGTGCTAACCACTGAGCCACCGTATACAGTGCTAACCACTGAGCCACCATATACAGTGCTAACCACTGAGCCACCGTATACAGTGCTAACCAGAGCCACCATGCAGTGCTAACCACTGAGCCACCATATATAGTGCTAACCACTGAGCCACCGTACAGTGCTAACCACTGAGCTACCATACAGTGCTAACCACTGAGCCACCATATACAGTGCTAACCACTGAGCCACCATATAACGTGCTAACCACTGAGCCACCATATACAGTGCTAACCACTGAGCCACCATATACAGTGCTAACCACTGAGCCACCATATACAGTGCTAACCACTGAGCCACCATATACAGTGCTAACCACTGAGCCACCATATACAGTGCTAACCACTGAGCCACCATATACAGTGCTAACCACTGAGCCACCATATACAGTGCTAACCACTGAGCCACCATACAGTGCTAACTACTGAGCCACCATACAGTGCTAACCACTGAGCCACCATATACAGTGCTAACCACTGAGCCACCATATACAGTGCTAACCACTGAGCCACCATATACAGTGCTAACCACTGAGCCACCATATACAGTGCTAACCACTGAGCCATCATATACAGTGCTAACCACTGAGCCACCATATACAGTGCTAACCACTGAGCCACCATATACAATGCTAACCACTGAGCTACCATATACAGTGCTAACCATTGAGCCACCATATACAATGCTAACCACTGAGCCACCATATACAGTGCTAACCACTGAGCCACCATACAGTGCTAACCACTGAGCCACCATATACAGTGCTAACCACTGAGCCACCATATACAGTGCTAACCATTGAGCCACCATATACAGGGCTAACCACTGAGCCACCATATACTGTGCTAACCACTGAGCCACCATATACAGTGCTAACCACTGAGCCACCATATACAGTGCTAACCACTGAGCCACCATATACAGTGCTAACCACTGAGCCACCATATACAGTGCTAACCACTGAGCCACCATATACAGTGCTAACCACTGAGCCACCATATACAGTGCTAACCACTGAGCCACCATATACAGTGCTAACCACTGAGCCACCATACAGTGCTGACTACTGAGCCACCATACAGTGCTAACCACTGAGCCACCATATACAGTGCTAACCACTGAGCCACCATATACAGTGCTAACCACTGAGCCACCATACAGTGCTAACCACTGAGCCACCATATACAGTGCTAACCACTGAGCCACCATATACAGTGCTAACCACTGAGCCACCATACAGTGCTAACCACTGAGCCACCATATACAGTGCTAACCACTGAGCCACCATATACAGTGCTAACCACTGAGCCACCATACAGCGCTAACCACTGAGCCACCATATACAGTGCTAACCACTGAGCCACCATATACAGTGCTAACCACTGAGCCACCATATACAGTGCTAACCACTGAGCCACCATACAGTGCTAACCACTGAGCCACCATATACAGTGCTAACCACTGAGCCACCATATACAGTGCTAACCACTGAGCCACCATATACAGTGCTAACCACTGAGCCACCATATACAGTGCTAACCACTGAGCCACCATATACAGTGCTAACCACTGAGCCACCATATACAGTGCTGACTACTGAGCCACCATACAGTGCTAACCACTGAGCCACCATACAGTGCTAACCACGGAGGCACTCAGTGCTTACCTCTGAGCTGCAATACAATGCATATGCTACCACACTGCACAGTACCACTTCTCCTGTCCTGTATACTGGGTGTAATCCTCAGTATATGTAGTATTCTGCATATATATATATATATATAATATACATACACTGCACAGTACCACTTCTCCTGTCCTGTATGCTGGGTGTAATCCTCAGTATCTGTATAATTCTGTATATATATACACTGTACAGTACCACTTCTCCTGTCCTGTATACTGGGTGTAATCCTCAGTATATGTAGTATTCTGCATATATATATATATATATTAATATACATACACTGCACAGTACCACTTCTCCTGTCCTGTATACTAGGTGTAATCCTCAGTATCTGTATTATTCTGTGTATATACACTGCACAGTACCACTTCTCCTGTCCTGTATACTGGGTGTAATCCTCAGTATCTGTATTATTCTGTATATATACACTGCACAGTGCCACTTCTCCTGTCCTGTATACTGGGTGTAATCCTCAGTGTCTGTATTATTCTGTATATATACACTGCACAGTGCCACTTCTCCTGTCCTGTATGCTGGGTGTAATCCTCAGTATCTGTATTATTCTGTATATATACACTGCACAGTACCACTTCTCCTGTCCTGTATACTGGGTGTAATCCTCAGTATCTGTATTATTCTGTATATATACACTGCACAGTACCACTTCTCCTATCCTGTATACTGGGTGTAAACCTCAGTATCTGTATTACTCTGTATATATACACTGCACAGTACCACTTCTCCTGTCCTGTATGCTGGGTGTAATCCTCAGTATCTGTATAATTCTGTATATATATACTCTGCACAGTACCACTTCTCCTGTCCTGTATGCTGGGTGTAATCCTCAGTATCTGTATTATTCTGTATATATACTCTGCACAGTACCACTTCTCCTGTCCTGTTGTCAGAGTTGGAATTGGACTTTAGGATTTTCAGTATTTAAATGTTGTTTAAATTGATTATCCTCAATATGGAATTCATCGCTTCTCTTCTGTATAGGTGATGACTTTCTCTTCGCTCTGGATTTGATCGCTGGGACCCCACAATCCCGGGAAATGTAGCTTTGTAGAGCACCATGTAAATGGAGCTGTGGTCGATTTGCCTCTGTTGCACCATTCACATGTGGCTCTTCAGATAACTCCTTTGAGAAAGAGGTGAAATTTCACTGATCGGGCTGATGGGTGATATAGTATGTGGGCTGCTGGGGCTTGTTCTCCAGGGCTGCTTTTTGGTCCCAGTCCGGCCCTGCTGGAGACTATCTGTAGGACATTCTTCACATTCACTAATTGGAAAAGGCTTTTTTCACTGTTTTTCCAACATAAAATGGCGCTGGACAGTTGTTTTCTCATAAACTCATTGAAATCTAAATCTAAAGTAAAGGATTAGCAAGGGAATTTGGACACAAAGAAAGGCCACGTTTTAGCAGGGACGTTTGTTCCTCCGTAAAACTGATATCTGAAATATTAAAAATCCCTGTACCGTCCAAACCATTGGGGACAGTGGATTATAAATGGTTTTGTCCTCTTTTGCGTGGGATCTAATAAACTCGCCCGATCGACGAGTGATCGTACACTACCTCTACATCCATGCCTCCTCTTTTTCTTTCCGGGTGGCGCCCTGACTGTGTGATTTTTGTATTTTTCGGAGTGATGGTAGAGGTGGGCTTCCTAACACCCTCAGCAGGTGGTACAGGGTCATCATTAAAAACTAGTTCTTGTAACGGTAATCTGAGATCTAAAGACGACAAATGACTCAGCCGGGGTGGGAAATTTATAGGGATTGTGGTAAATTCATTGTCACAAAGCCTATTGTTCAATTCCTCATTACATGTTTCACTTAATGCACCTTCTATATTGATTTCCAACAATTGTAGGACCGTATAGTCCTGCTGGGGAATGGGACATGTATGTGAATTAGCGTTATCAAGTGCCTCTAATGGTTCAGGAAGGTTTTGGTACTTGGTTTCATCCAATGGTGACTGGGTGTGGGATTTTTGTGATAAAATGACTTTGTGCGTAGTTAAGAGTAACAAATTAAATGGGTCGGAGTCATCCTGTGTAGAAATTCTCGGCTGTGAACTATTTAATCCAAAATCTAGTGTGTGAGAGATCAATGGGGCAATTATTTCTGTCTCTCTGTGAGTTGAGGGGCCAGAAAGTACCGCAGATGTTATATGCTGTGTAGTTAATTGCTGTGCACACACATGAATTATTACCTTTGAAGAAGTCATAAGCCCCTGTGTTTTTGTTATAGTGTGATCTGTATGTGTTGGGATGAGATCCCTTTTTGAGGGTATTTTATGTGATTCATAGAAGGTCGTTTGTTTATCAGTTTTACTCAATAATGGGCCCTTGGTTTGCTTGTACCCTATACCAGCCAAACTGTGCGGGCCTAATATAGGAGCCTGTATATTCTCCACTGTTGGCTGTGTGGCTACCTCCATGGTTTCATCCACTTCAGGAGAACCCCTATCCCGTAACAGTTTAGCCACCTTTTCCTTAATTATGTCGTCTTCCATTTTGCTCAACCTTACTTTTAATTTGGAATCAAGATCTCTAAAGTCCAAGGAAAGAGAATAACAATGAATACTAGCTCTCAAAGAGACCAAATCCATTAGGGCTTTTTCTGCCAAGGAGACCCTCTTCTGTATTAATAATTGCATCATACCCATTGAACATTTCAAACAAAAATCATTCCAGATTTTAATAAAATCCGGGTCCTGCGGAAAGGATGATTTTTGAGATAAACAAAGGCCTTTTGGAGCTATACCCTCGGACAGATAGCGTTTCAAAAACATTGCATCTAAATGATTTGTTATTTCTACTCTACACTTACTCTCATATTCTAACACTAGCTCAAATAGATGTTTCTTATCAGCCTCACCTAGGTGATGTGGATCTGTTCATATATGTCCAGATCTGGATGCCACTGACAGGTCACCCAGGGCTTCCCAGATTAGGAGTTCCCTATGGGATTCCCGATTAATCACATAAAATTCCATAATTAGAAAATAAATGCAGTGAGAATAATACCTAAAAAAATAATCAATATTGGTGAGAGTAACAATAACCAATAATTATGGAAGCTCAAATGATGGAATTCAATGTAGTAGCTATACACTCATCAATTCAATACTTCAAAGTAAGAATTATCTTGGTAAGATGGTAACAAAGTGCTATTAGAGTAATGATACCTAATGCAAACTGAATGTCCACACAGTCACTCATTAGGATAAGACTTATCTGCTGTGTTAGTGGAGGGGTTTCTCAAAGCTGGAAAGTGGTAGATAATAATTGCAAATCCAGGAACTGGATGATCAATAGTTAAATAGGATCCACACAAGGCTAGCACCCAATGTAGGGGTAACCACTCATCCAGGGGGTGCCATGTTATATGTAACAAACAGAAAGGGAGCGCCAATAGTGAAGATCCATTGAGAAGGGGATTTAAAATCAAGTATTTAGGACCACTGCTCACCTGGGGGAGTTTTGCTCGGTCCTTGCACAACTGAGGTGTGGGCTTCCAGGTGAGGGAGAGGGCCGTTGGGGAGAATCCTCTGGCATTGATCACATGACCGGGACCACGTGACCGCCGAGGGCGTTGACGTAACAGCAGGTCCTTTAGTTATTAGATGATCTCGGAGCTGCTCCCACCGCTCTCCCCGAAGGGAGATAAATCAGCAAGAATAGAGGAGAAATATGCGGTGTTATGGGAGCGCTCGAGTAAGGGACAGGAGAGGGGACTATTAAAAGCACAAAACTTCATTTAAGTTCTGCTCTCTAACCCACAACGCGTTTCGATAGCCAACTGCTGTCTTCCTCAGGTGGTATGGAGAGCAGGTAACCTGGGACACCTTATAAAGGGCTAGTGTACCATTGAGGATAAACTAACAATTATGACATCACAGGAATTGTCACATCACAACAACATTCCAAATGAAAAAATTCTACATAGAATCCTAAATACATACGGTAAATGCCAATGTAAAACACATTACATATACACTATATGAATTATTGGTCATCTAAAAAATATCACATCAAGTTATACAACAAGGATAAAAAAACAAATTACACAATATAAAATGTGAAATATAAAATATGAACTCTAATATAGGGTCAGGACTAATGGATCACATTATACAACATGGATAAAATAACACATTACAAAATATAAAATGTGAAATATAAATCTGGACTATACTATAGGGTCAGGACTAATTAATGTCATTTTCAATAGCTAGGTCAGACCTTCAGGGGATAAGGTGCCCAATTTAAAGATCCAATAGCTTTCACGGTTAATCAAACAACCAAGGCGATCTGGTATGGTATCAACAATCTGGTTGATGATTTTCAAACTTAATTCAGCGGGATCCTTATGATGGACCATAATAAAATGTTTGGACACGCTGTGTAAAAGGTAACCATTCCGGATGTTGGAACTATATATATCTCCCCCAGGTGAGCGGTGGTCCAAAATATTTAATTTTAAATCCCCTTCTCAATGGATCTTCACTATTGGTGCTACTGATAGTACACGGAAGACACTCGGCCATGCTCAGTAAGCCGGCTACCATGCCCACTAACTCCAGTTCTCTCCTCCCCCTGACATTGTGAAGAAAGTATTCCACCGACCTATGCGAAAACCGACAAGCAGTGTGTCGCGACGTAAGGGCCAGGGTACTCGACCATCCGGGGCAAGTAATTCAGGGGAAACAGTGATGGTCCCAGAGGTCATGGCCCTGGCCGGACATGTCAAAGGGGCATTTACAGGGGAGTTATGTGTCTGACCATAGGTGACCAGGGCTGCTGTGGGGCTTCCAGGGGGAGATGGTGTGGCAGCTAGATGTTAAGCCCTCTCCAGTTAGCGCAGTGGTCCCTTGGAAGGTGTAGAGGGATGGATGGGATGGTGCAGAGGAGGAGAATGAGGGTTGTGGTGCAGGTGAAGGAGGGCGCAGGAAGGATCAGACTATATATAGTTCTTGTGGCTCTTACCCTTTACTTTACTTGTAGTTCAGGATTACAACCCAGCTGGGGTACAATGTTCACCATGGGGTGCAGCTTGGCCAGTCCAAAGATAATTGGAGTCTACTTTTCTGAGACAAAGGGTATATGGCCTTCCAGCTACCTTTTCCTGTCCTGTCACTTGCTACCCCTTTCCTCTCCTAAGTGTCCATGGTTGCCATTCCCTGCTGCGGGTCCTGTGAGTGATAGTCCTTTGTTCTCTGACCGTATATAGCCCCTTGAGCCCCGGAAGGTCCACAAGGTGAGTCACTGTACTTGAAGCCCAGTGACCTCCAGTTTATCGACTGGTCCTGAAGTATCCGTGATCAAATTGGGGCTGGTACTCCTGTCACAGCTAGTTCCTTTGCCCAGCTTCAACAGCTTACAGCAGACTCGTCTCTCCAGGACCTCAGCCTAGCACTTCACTCCATGCTGTCTCTCAAGCTGCCTAGTCTATACTAGAACTCTCCTCCTTCTTGCCACCCACCTCTAACCTAACTCCTTCCTCCATTCAGGATGTGGGGACTGCCCAATCTGTGGGTTTCTTCCACCCAGCACTTTCCTGGCCTGAAGTTCAGATGTGTTGGGTGTGTTTAGGGGTCTCAGTAAAGTATCCTACTGTTACCTCCAGGCATGCTATCACACATAAGAATACATGTAGTACCACTTGTGGCAGCCTGGCCACAGGGGTGCCACAAGTGTATTGCACATAGGCAATGCCAGCAAGCAGTCAACGGACACAACAACCAACGATAAACGGTGCGGGTCCACCATGTAGCTCGCAGAAGGACACACCAAGCTACGCCCACCAACTAAGCTAGTCACTTGCAATCCCTGATACTATAAGTATGCCCTTCTTTGTACCTTATCTAACTTCAGGGCATCTTTTCTGCTAACTGGTGCTCAGAAATGAACTGCTTACACCAGATGAGGTTGCACTAATGCTTTGTAAAGTGGTAATGTTTATGGTTACATGACCACCTGCTCCTGACCCTTGGGAGGATTCACAAGTCTGTAGTCACAAAGCGTGACTGCAGACTTGTACCGCAAGACTGTATAATCTATTTAAACTCATGTATATAGGCTGTTTATATCTTTTAACCATCTCTGTAATTTATATCCTCTCTAAATAAATAATAATAAAATAAAATTAATTGATCAATAAAATTAAAGAAACATATTTTCTTACAATTTATTTTTTAAATCAACAAAAGACACAAAAGAAATTTTCTTAACAAAGTTGAGAAATAGGAAGGTTTTGCAGAATAATTGTATTAGTCAGGTAAAAAATAACTAAATTGCAATCTGCGATTTATCTTCTTGTAAGGGCTTGTGCACATTTTGCTGATTTGTCTGCACAGATTTATTACAAAACCTGAAATCAGCAAAGTCAATGAGAATCCTGAAGTCTGCTTTTTTTGGGGACACAGACACACAGACAGGGACACACATACCACATACACTTTTTTACCCTCCCGCTGATCTCACGGTGAGCCCTGGTGATGTCTTCCTTCTGGGCACCAGCGGGACCTGCGGAGTACTTACAGGACCTGGCACCATGTGACTCTTAGCTGAAGTCACATGGTTAGGTCCTATCAATACTGTACCCAGAAGTCCTGCTGATACCCAGAAGGAAGACATCACCGGGGCTTGCCATGGGATCACCAGGAAGAATAAGTAATGGAGCGCTGGTGGTATCTTTTTGTGGAGATCCGATGTTCCAGTCAAGAGAAATCTAGTGTAGAAGACATATACAGATCAAGCAGGAAGTGCATTGGGGCGTGTCATTTGAAGCAGTAGACACGCCCAGTGCACTTTCAGCTTGATTTGCATATAATAATAATAATCTTTATTTATATAGCGCTAACATATTCTGCAGCGCTTTACAATTCAGAGATTCATATACAAACAGTCATAAGAAACAGTTGTGGAAAATACAACAATTAAAGCATAAAATAATGATGGCCCTGCTCGTAAGGGCTTACAGTCTACAATAAGGTGGGGGTGATACCAAGTACAGGTGCTTATTAGCAATGGTGGTCCAGCCATCATAAGGAAATGAGGAGTAGATAACAGCAGAGTAAATGGCCACCAGCCAATCTATGTAGTGCTTTTGGGTCTGGTGGAGTTTGTTAGTTATGTTCAGAGAAGTAGTGGATAACGTATGTCTGAATGACTTTGATTAGGGAGAATGATGTGTTTTTAGCGAGCGCCTAAAACTATGTAAGTTGGGGATAGTTCTTATTTCTTGGGGTAGAGCATTCCAGAGGATTGGTGCAGCTCGGGAGAAGTCTTGGAGATGTAAGTCTAAAGTGACTTCCAGAGTGATGAGATTGGGTGAGGTGATAGACAGAGATGAGGGTAGAGAGGTAGGGAGTTGCTGCACTGTTAAGAGCTTTGTATGTGAGAACAAGCAGTTTGAATTGGATCCTATAGTGTATAGGCAGCCAGTGCAAAGACTGACACAGAGCGGAAGCATTCGAGTAACGGTTAGCCGGATAGGTGTCCCTGGCTGCTGCATTAAGGATGGACTGGAGAGGGGAGAGTCTAGTGAGGGGGAGGCCAATTAATAGAGAATTGCAATAATCAAGGTGGGAGTGGATCAGGCCCACTGTGAGGGTTGTGCATATGTCTTCTACACTAGATTTCTCATGACTGGCACATCAGATCTTTACATGAAAGGCATCATTTTTATTGGAGGACCAGCGCCTATACAGCCATACTACTACTTCTTTATCTACAAATTAGCTTTTTTTTCTACTTGGTGGTGGTCTGACAGCCAATTCTTAAAATGAAGCGGCCACCGAGCTAGATCCTAGCGATATACCATAACATTCTGGGGATATGTCTTTAAATCTCTGGAAATCCACTTTAATCTTGGAGGGATTACTGTCTGCAAGAAAAGAATTTCTAAAGTTTTTTCTTTTCGGCTGAGGTATATATCTTACGAGGACATATGTTTGGATGCACGGCTGTCTTCTACCGTCGCAGTGCGTTCTTTTATCTTGTGCACTTCATGAATATGACTTAATAACCAATATGATAATACGTGGGGAATTATCCCTTTGATTATAATGACACAACAAGACATATGTGAATCTGGAGTCTATCAGACTACAAAACTTCCTTCAATCCAAATGTTATTTTTGTCTGTGTTACTTGGAAACATTACATGACCTTCTAGCAGATGGAAGCAGCGATGGGGCTCCTTCCCTTTCAGCGAAGACAGGAATTAGAAGAACTCCATGTATCCATATGGTGATGATCAGGCAGATTGTTAGTATTATAACAGCGCTACTCTTGTCACCAGCCTGTGTCTGGTATTGCAGTTAAGGCCATGCCATGATAGTGTCTCTATTATTAAAAAAGAGCACATCCCATTTTCTAGCAATTACATGGCTCTCACAGGCATTTTGTAACCATCACTGTAGATATCATTTGAGATAATGAGCTAGTGAAATATCTGTCACTTGATACTTGTTTAATTCCTATTACGTCTTCAAGTAGCAGTGGCAAGGCTAGCGGCGATCATCTAGGCCAGACATTGATCAAGCTCCAAGATTTTTGCAGGCTGCCATAAATCTGCCACAAAATGATTGCCACTTTAAACTGTACAAGAGAAAAACTGCGTCACTGTAACATTTTGACTAAAGCTCTCTGTAGTTTTAATGGGAGCTAACTTCTTTTGGCATGTTCAGAGTTAATCTGTAGATTCTGCTGTCTTGCTGTGAAGTGACTCTGCAGGTGGGAAATTTTGGGTTTGTCAGATGACCACGACCCTGGCCTTTAAATAGTTCCCTCTTCCACCAGCAGATGTTGCTGATAGAGTTTTAGTCTCTTAAAAAACGCAAGCTGAGAAGACGTGTATGCACTTGTGCTGAAGCTTCTTGGTGTTTTTCCATGTTTGTGGGAGTTGCTGTGCTTCCCAGTCCATGAGTGGAGGTGAGGGGGTGTTAGCACAGTGCTGGTTGATGAGCAGGAAAAAGGTGGTGGCTCAGACCTCCTCACCGTCAGAGGTACCTCTGGGTACATGGTCAGATGGGAATCCCAGTCTAGGGTCAGACTAGCTACCCTCTTTACCTTGTCCATTATTGCCATCCTGCTTCCCATTCCCTTATCCGCTATACCACATGACAGGCACTCCCTAATATGCAATCTGTACAGGTGCAAAAGCTGAACATAACAAATTTGTAACAAAAAGACAACTGCACTCTGAATACTAAATTATGCAATCATGAACATAAGAATATAGACTAGTATAACAGCTAAGGAGATATTTAGAGATATGAGACACTTAGAATATAAATATGGCCATGTCCATTTCTTTTTTGTTGCCACTTTAAACTGTATCAGCATCAACCCTGCCCCACCACGCTCCATCTTGTAGGTGCCTGCTGTATTCCTACAAGACTTCATCATAACGGCGCAGGCAAGACCATAATGTCACTGTATTGGGCCACCTGTGCCTGTCCCTGGATTAAGTGAGTATAAACTTGTGACAAAATGGAGACATTATTGATATGCAAAGGGCACTTGTGGCGCCCTAGAGGGTTCAATCGCCACAGAGGTACTGCACCTCAGCCAGAGGTGTGTTACCCCACTCTCAGGTAAGGAAGGGACACCACCGTCACCCAGACACCAGCACCCAACACCACAACAACCCAAGTCTTGGGGTTCGGGCAGACCCTGTTGAGGGAGGGCCCCATTACATGCTGGAGGGGAACCGGGTGGAGGGTGTGGGTCAAGGAAGTAGTTAGAGGAACACACTAGGAAATAGCAAAGACGGTGGAACAATGAATGACATAGAGGATGTGATTGATGTTGGGGAGGCATGGAGAGAAAAAGGAGGGAAGTAAACAGTGGAGAGGAGTTGGTTTCAGGAGTCTGACACGAGAGGATGTGTCTGGAGCCGGTTGGAGCTCGTCTTAGAGCCAAGGGAAGAGAAAGTTGACAGCAGAGCCACTGAAGGGTTCCAGAGGGACAAAAGGGATCCGAGGGGCACAGGAAGTGAGGAATCCAGCAGTGGTGCCCGTATCCAGGCCAACAGTGATCAGAGTTGGGTGGAGGGACCAGGCTACAGAAAGGGGATCGGCCCCAGACTAGTGGCATGACCGAAGGACTCATCTAGCTAACTGGGCGCTGTGGTGACTTTAAGTGCAGGAGCCGAAGCCACACTTAATCAGTGAAAAGGCAGCCACGTAAGGCCAAGGGGACGAAGATGACGTCGCCTGGCAGGGCTCGAGGTTGCTGGCTCAGGAAACTGACTGTGAGGCGCTGGACGGGAGGGCGAAAGTCAGCTCTCAGGGAGATGACCCAGGAAGGAGCATGAGAAGGGGGATCCTGGTAAAGTGTCCCCAAGTTATCTGAGACTCGCTGAAACCCTGACCCGGAGGGCACAGCAGCCTGCTGGTACCTGGAACCACCTGGAGGCTTGCCTGATATATTAGTAAAACCTAAAGACTGCACCTCTTGTGTCCTCCAGCCATTTGTCGCGCCCTCAGTCCTGCACCCTGCCGTTATCTATTTCCTATAAAAACTGGCTTCAACTGCCCTAGGGCCTCCCGCTGCATCACCAACGGCCACAGAGGATCTGATCGCAGTGTCGGCTATCCATCTCCAATTGCCGAAAACCACGGGTGGTGTCACGTTTAATTCCATATAAAATATTCCCCCATTTTTATGACACAGCCAGGGCCACAGAGCAAGGTCACATCCCCATGACCTTCCCAGAGAACTGTCCGACTCGGTTCTGAGTGCCCAACGGCCCTGGTGGGCGTGTCACACTGAGTGGTCTTTACTTTTTAAGGATGCCCTAATTGTTTTAAAGGAATTATTAAGGGATTATTTGCTTTAAGGAGGCATTATTATTATAATTACTAATATTATGCCTCCAATCCCATTTTATCAGCTGAGGCATGCATTGGTCACTGCATCCAGAAGGGGAATATGGGAGAGTTGGTTGCGTATTTCAATTGCTTTATTTCTGTAGGTATATAGGTATACCCCTTTAACAAATTTTAGGGGTCTTTAAAAATCCCTCCTGAAGGGCTTCCAATTCAGTGTCCCTCCTGGTCCCAGTCACAACTGATGGAGTAGTAACGTGAGACTGATGGCACAAATTACGATACTGGTCTGGGTTGGCCAATAATATCTACCGATATTTCTTTTTAGGATACAATCAAATTCTTATCTGACTATCCTAAAAAAAAGACTATTACTATTCCCTATAACACACATTCTGATATATTTTATTTATTCCACACTATACTTTGAATTTCAGCTCACCGCTCTTTGATTCCATTGACATTCGGAGCACGGAGGTGTCTCAGCCGGAATTTTAGGCAAATGTAGAGAAAAATCTAGCTCCAAGTATAAAATCAACTTTTTTATTGAAGGAAATCCAAAATAGCAACAAGAAAAAATCAATTAAAAGCCTTGATGACATCTATAATGGGTAGAGGTATACAGCAATCAACGCATCTCTGACACAAACTACCCTTACTCATGGTTAACCCCTTTTCCCAGAATGATTTTCAGTTTTCCCTCCCCTTCTTCTAAGAGCCATAACCTTTTTACTTTTCCATCAATATAGACATACGAGGACTTGTTTTTTTGCGGGACGAGTTGTACTTTTGAATTAAATCATTTAGTTTACCATATAGTGTACAGGAAAATGGACAAGTGCGGTGAAATTGCAAAAAAAAATGAAATTACACATTTTTTTTTTAAACTAGCTAAATTGACTATATGGTAAAGCTGACATGACAGTATGATGCCTCAGGTCAGTACGAGTTCATAGATACCAAACATGTATACTTATACTGTTATCTAAGTGGTGAAAAACAATCTGGCTATATTGACTATATGGTAAAATTGACATGTCAGTATGATGCCTCAGGTCAGTATGAGTTCATAGATACCAAACATGTATACTTTTACTGTTATCTAAGTGGAGAAAAAAATCTAAAATTTTTAATAGTTTTATTTTCAATATTTTTTTTCAGATTTTTAAAAACTTCTTTTAAAATGTTTTCTTTATTTTACACTGGTGCCTAGGGGACTTCAGTGCTGCCAAATTACTTTTCCTGTGTACAGATGAGCTGCTGCACCTCTGTACACAGGAGAAATGATCACTTCATGTGGATGCCGGCGCTCACCAGGTATCCACAGGAAGTGATTGTGCAACAGTCGCACGGGCTGGGGTACTTGGACACTCTGGGGTATCAGTCTGTTCAGTAATCATGGTGGAAACCACAGGATCCGTGGCCCTGACCTAGCATGAAAAGGGGTTATTTACAAGGGAAATAAAGTCTTTTGTGATGCCTTCCGTGATTTCTGATCAGAATGACCAGCGCTGCTTGTAGTGACCTTGGGGAATAGGTGTTGTTGCAGCTAGATTTAACACTCCCCATGGACGGAGCGGGTCCCCAGGGTTTGGTATAGATGTTAATGTGGATAATGGTGGTAGTTTTTTGTGCAGGGAGATGCAGAAGGAGTGGGCTGACACAGAGGTTGCAGTTCTTACCAGTCTCTTTACTGTAGCTCGGTTCAGTACCAACCCAGCTGGGGTACTGTGCTCTTTCAGATTGCAGCTTGGCCAGCTCTCAAACAGACTGGGTCCACTCCACTGATTCATAAGCCTTTCCATGATGATCTTTCCTTCCTGCTCCTCTCTTCCCCTGCGCCTTCGTGTTATTGATCCCGAGGCAGGCGACTGCGGGCCTTGCTGAGCGATGGCCTGGCACATCTTCTTCACCCTCTGTAGCCACTGTGCCCAGTCCAGTGGCCTCTAGTTTCCTGGCTTAGTCGTAACGTTCCACACCAGATTGGGGATGGTCTCCTCGTGCAGCCAGTTCCTCTACAACAACCTGGAAATTGGCTGTAGATTTGGAGTTCTCGGAACTGGGATTTCATTGGCTAACCTACCCACTGGTCCCAATAGGTCCCAGCTCCAGTAACCCCTAGAACTCCATCTTGCTGCTCCTGCTTCTTCTCCTAACAACTTCTCCCTCTATAACTCCTCCCCCCCCTTAGCCTACTCCTTCCTCCAAACAATAGATGGGTCTGCCCTCTAGAGGGGTTTCTTCTGCCCTGCATCTCCTTGGTCTGGAGTTAGGATGGGTTTTGGGTGTGTGGTTGGGTTTCTCAGTTTGTGTCCCCATCTTACCTGAGAGCAATGACACCACACCTTTGGAGTAGGTGCAGTACCACTGTGGCGACCAAGATGGAGGGGCACCACAATTGCAAACAGCATATGGGGTCATCACAGGACCCTGAGCTGTCAAGGTAACAGATGGAGGTCCTGTGATCGCATCACGCATGGTACTTTGGATCATGTTGACAGTAAGTGATCAGATCAGCTGAGATGTGTGGGGGAGGATGTGAGCTCAGTGCGTGAGCTCGCATCTGGGGCGGGACACAGCCAAGGACGTATATATATGTCCTTGGCTTTGAAGGGATTAAGGGTTGTTTCCACCATGAATGTATCGATTGCTCTATACCTCTACCTATTATGGATTTTATCAAGGCCTTCAATTGATTTTCTAAGGGTGGTTTTCATCAGAAAAGCATTAAGAGACAGTATACCTCTACCCAGAGGTGTAACTACAACAGGTGCAGGGGGTGCAATCGCACATGGGCCCTGAAGCCTAGGGGGACCCAAAAGTCCCTTTGGCTTATAGAAAAAGATCACTGATATTAAATATTTGCAATAATTGAGGGTCCAGCTGGAGCTTTAGCATCGGGGCCCATGAGCTTCAAGTTACGCCACTGCCTCTGCCTATTATGGATTTTATCAAGGTTTTAAGTTGATTTTGTAAGCGTGTTTTCTATCAGAAATGCGTTGATTGCTGTATACCTCTACCCAATATGGATTTTATCAAGGCTTTCAATTGATTTTATCTTGTTGCTATTTTGGATTCTGGATTTCCTACAATAAAGAAGTTGGCTGTTTTGTGGAGCTGGATTGTTTTCTACATTTATTTTATACTCATAGTGGCTGATTTTTACGCAGCTCAGATTAGTAGATTCGTTTTTTGGCAGATAAGACAAATTCCAACCAGTTTAGATTGATACTGGTCTGATTGTACAGATATTGGTCAGTGGACACTGTGACGCCCCTGCAGTTTGGCTGCCACAAATGGTAGTTTATGGACATCGGTTGTAATGCCATGTCTGGGGAGAATTGTGGTGCCCTCTGGAGCCAGCCCTGGTTAGATAGGGTTAAACATCACACTGCCATTCCACCTATCTCCTGAGGATTACCTGCAGTGACGGCCATCTACTGTCTGGAAACTCCAACTGGCGTCACAAACTCTTTATTTCTCTTTTATTTCTTTTCTTCCGTTTTTACTTTCCCTTACCAATGTGAGCCAGGGCCACATCACTGGGTGCAGCCACCGTGATCCTGACCACTGGCCTAGCTGTTGGGTACGCCAGCGCTTTGCACTCCACATCACCATGTGTATTGCTGATTTCAGTCCAATCAGACCAATCTCAAGGTCCCCTATACATCATTAGACTTATGACACCTATATAGACAGGATTGGCCAATGGTCCAATATGTGTGGGGACGCTGGATGACTGATGGTCAGGGAAGATGTTGATCGTATATGTCCGATTTCAGACTGCTGACCACTTTGTTCTCCCTGACGTAAGCTGCCGACCAATGTATCAATTGTAGACTTTCTCATAGGGAACACAACACATGGGCGCTCCTGTATAAGGGAGAGTCAAGTGAAGTTAGCTCCACTGACCACCATCTAATGTGTGTGTATGGTCGGATTTACAGATGATGGTCTGGGTTGGATTCTGTACACCCCCGGATATTGTGTTAAATCAGAAGCAAGTCTCCTTTCCACATCTGTTTTGATCTTCCTAAAATACAACCTCCCTATTCCTCATGATGGGACTGTCTCTCAGATATCTTTCATATGTGGTGTGCACACTATCATTATCGTGAATGACATCTCAGATAACATATTTTTTAGGCATATGAGACACATTTTGATCCATTTACACGTAACAATTTGGATTAATACAGATCTGATTGCACAGAGATTGGTCAGATCTTTACAGATTGAGAAATCAATAGTTTCACAACTCAAAATGTTAACATCTTTAGAACCCGACCCTTCTGGTCCTCAGTACTACATTGTTTATTAATCTGCACATTCTGGAACTAATAACGCATATTTTTCATTTCTATTAATTTATTTTTTGGAGGAAGGTTAAGCATAAAAATAAATAATCTGCCATTTTTTTAACCAACTATACGGGGGTTACTTTATTGCTTATTTTAATATATTATCTACTATATAATTGTCTAAGGCGTCTGTCTTAAGCCGAAATCGCGTGCTAGACAGAGGCCTCCAGCGGCCACCAATGAGCGCAGACTATGCAAATAGGCACGTGAATTCAAAACCTGGCGACAGCGACAGACAGTGCTTTTTTCGCGAAGATACGGTGTACCGGAAAATGTGAGCTGGGGGAGGCTGGTGGAGACTGCAGGAGGGAGCGGGAGATCTCTTGCTCCTGCTCATATAATATGCATAGCCGCTCTTCATCACCATGGTGCTGAAACCGCACCATGGTGATGGGCTGGGGGAGCGGCGCATATTATATGGTCCTGCGCCCCCCCTGTGATGGCACATGTGGCCCCTGTGTTAGATATGGCCCCCATGCTGCTGCCATAGTAAAATAATAAACTCTATACTTACCTCCTGGCTCCTCCTCCAGCGCTGATCTCTCGGTGTCTCTCCGGTCTCCCGGCTGCTGCTGTGATCACACGCAGAGATGATGTCACTCTCTGCTGTGCCGATCACATGACCGCACAGAACCAGGAAGTGGAGGAGCTCTGCAGCATTATCACTGCCCAATCACAGCAGCACGAGGGAGACCGGGAGAACAGCGCTGGAGGAGGGTAGAATAGAGCAGCATGGGGGCAATATCTAACACAGGGGGGCATGTGCCACACATAAGGGACGTGTGCCCTGCATAGGGGATGTGTGCCCTGCATAGAGGACGTGTGCCACGCATAGGAGACGTGTGTCACACATAGGAAACGTGTGCCACACATAGGGGACATTTGTGCCACGCATAGGAGACGTGTGTCACTCATAGGAAACGTGTGCCACACATAGGGGACATAGGGGACGTGTGCCATGCATAGGGGACGTGTGCCCTCCATAGGGGACGTGTGCCATGCATAGTGGACATGTGCCATGCATAGGGGACATCTGCCATGCATAATGGACATGTGCCATGCATAGGGGACGTGTGCTACGCATAGGGGACATGTGACATGCATAGGGGATGTGTGCCATGCATAGGGGATGTGTGCCATGCATAGTGGACATGTGCCACGCATAGGGGACGTGTGCCAGGCATAATGGATGTGTGCCACGCATAGGGGACGTGTGCCATGCATAGGGGACATGTGACATGCATAGGGGATGTGTGCCATGCATAGGGGATGTGTGCCATGCATAGTGGACATGTGCCATGCATAGGGGCCATCTGCCATGCATAATGGACATGTGCCATGCATAGGGGACATGTGCCATGTATAGTAGATGTGTGCCACGCATAGGGGACATGTGCCATGCATAGGGGATGTGTGCCAAGCATAGGGGACGTGTGTCACGCATAGGGGACGTGTGCCACACATATGGGACGTGTGCCATGCATAGGGGATGTGTGCCATGCATAGGGGACGTGTGCCATGCATAGGGGACGTGTGCCATGCATAATGGACATGTGCCATGCATAGGGGACGTGTGCCATGCATAATGGACGTGTGCCATGCATAATGGACGTGTACCATGCATAGGGGACGTGTGCCATGCATAGGGGACGTGTGCCATGCGTAGGCAAGGCCTCACTGTCCAATGGTCAATATGAGCCTTTAGACTCAAGCGGCAAGGAGGCAGGGGGAGCCGCAGAGCAGAAGGGGGCGGCGCCTGCACCATGCAACCGGCTCCCTGTGTGACGTGCGCCGGCTGCTTAGGGTAATATCACCAGTGGCGGCTACCGACAGCACCCCCCTCCCTGCTTCTCACCCGCGGCTGCCGACAGCAACCCCACCCCACCCACCCGCGGCCGCCGACAGCAATATCCCCCCGCTCCTCACCTGCGGCCGCCGACAGCAACCCCACCCCAGTCCATACCGGCAAATATGTTTTTTACAAAAAAAAGTACTGGCGATGCATCAGCGACGCGGGATTGTCGTGACAGAGATAACAGCGCTACACTCACATAGCGGGCGGGAAAGTCGACTTCACTCCTGGCTTTCCCGTCCCACTATTTGAAATGAACAACAATGTGAAAATGACGCACCAGTGATCCCGGCCAGGTCGTATCTTTATCGGTATCGCTGGTGCGTCGCTATGTGTGACGGGGGCTCTATATTTACAGGACCTCTGATGATGTCACAATCATGGACGAAGCAAGATCACATGGCTGTGACATCACCAGAGGTCTTTAAGCTAAACGCACACAGCACCAGGAGCCAGGTACTGCAGACCACTTACACCCACACACCCTACACTCACTCTGCACTCACAGATAATAATAATTTCCACAATTGGATGTGTTTAACAATAATATTCCTGTGCTGAGATAATCTTATATATGTGTCCCTGCTATGTACTGTGTAGTGGATGTGTCTGACCGTACAGGGACATGGTCTCACCATACCACATCTCCTGCGCTGGGAGAATCTTATATATGTTTCCCTCCTATGTACTGTGTAATGGATGTGTCTAACCATACAAAAACATGCTCTGATCATACCACATCTCTTGTGCTGAGATAATCTCATATATGTGTCCCTGCTATGTACTGTGTAATGGATGTGTCTGACCATACAGGGACATGGTCTGACCATACCACATCTCCTGCCCTGGGATAATCCTATATATATATCCCTACTATGTACTGTGTAATGGATGTGTCTGACTGTACAGGGACATGGTTTGATCATAACACATCTCCTGTGCTGAGAAAATCTTATATATGTGTCCCTGCAATGTACTGTGTAATGGATGTGTCTGACTGTACAGGGACATGGTCTGATCATACCACATCTCCTGTGCTGAGATAATCTTATATATGTGTCCCTGCTATGTACTGTGTAATGGATGTGTCTGACTGTACAGGGACATGGTCTGATCATACCACATCTCCTGCACTGGGATAATCCTATATATATATATATATATATATATATATATATCCCTGCTATGTACTGTGTAATGGATGTGTCTGACCGTACAGGGACATGGTCTGATCATACCACATCTCCTGCACTGAGATAATCCTATATATGTGTCCCTGCTATGTACTGTGTAATGGATGTGTCTGACCGTACAGGGACATGGTCTGATCATACCACATCTCCTGGGCAGGGGAGGAAGGAAAGAGAATATACAGACATTACAGCACGGGATCACAGCTTATTCTTTTTATGAGGTAAAACATTTCTCTGCCTGTTTCTAGAAAATGTTTTACCTCAAAGACACAATTATTTGCGATCCTGTGCTGTATACTCTACTTTATCCTCCCCTGCCCAGGGTCAGACCAATGCTCCTTGCACGATCAGAAACAAAAATGAATCTATACGTGGTAGGAGCACATATATAAGATTATCTCAGCACAGGAACATTTTTTTAATCACATCTAATTGTGGAAATTATTATTATTACAAGATCTATTGATTAATCTGTACAGTACAGACCAATAGTTTGGACACACCTTCTCATTCAAAGTCACCGGAAATGGTGTCCAAACTTTTGGTCTGTACTGTACTTTTAAATTAACTTTGTCCTTAGGAAAACCCCTTTAAGTATGAAGCGGCAGCTCCTTCTGCTTTCTTAAAGGGATAGTTTTATTACTGAAACTAGTAGTATGGCTGTATAGGTAGGGATGGGCGAATCTACTCGCTAGGACTCGTTACTCGGCGAGTAGTAAGGGACTCGCAGGACTCGGTACTCTGCGAGTTTCCCAGTGATTACTCGCACGAGTCCAATGCAAATCAATATCAATCCTAGTTTTGTCAGAAACGCTGACAAAACTAGGATTGCCATTGTTTGCATTAGACTCGGCTACTGTGCCAGTGATAGCAGGGAAACTCGCAAATAACTGCTGTTACATTGCGAGCCGAGTCCAGCTGTCTTCTCTGTGCAGCTTCAGGGTCCTAGAGCCCACCTGCTCACAGACATGATGTAGCAGTGCTGAGATTGTTCTCAGTCTGCTCATTCCCTGTGCATAGACATCTATATCTATGCACAGGGGATGTAGCAGAGAGGACATCGCGTTTTGGACTGCGTCGGACGGAAGAGGATTTTTTTAATTAAAGATGGAGTCCCTAATGGCTTTTTTTTTTATTTCAAATAAAACTTTTTCTCTGTGTTGTGTTTTTTTAACCCTTTATTGGAGATTCTTAGTGGCTGGGTCAAACGTGGCCTGACATTAAGAATCTCGGGCTTAATACCAGCTTGTATAACAAAGCTGGTATTAACCCCTTTATTACCCAGCGTGCTACCGCCACCAGGGCCACTGGAAGAGCGGGGTTCAGCACCAGAGGATGGCGCTTCAATGAACGCGCCATCTTCTGGGGCGGCTGCGGGCTGCAATTTGCAGCGGGGGGTGCCCAGAAAGCTTGGGCATCCCTGCGCTGCGGATTCCAGCCCCCAGCTGCTTAGCTGTACCTGGCTAGACATAGAAATTGCGCGGAGCCCCACGCATTTTTTAAAAATTATTTAATGAATTTCAGAGTCAGAGTCTCAGAGTCAGAGTCTCAGAGTCAGAGTCTCAGAGTCAGAGTCAGAGTCTCAGAGTCAGAGTCTCAGAGTCAGAGTCAGAATCTCAGAATTTCATGAAATAATTTAAAAAATATGGGTGGGGCTCCGCGCAATTTCTATGTCTAGCCAGGTACAGCTAAGCAGCTGGGGGCTGGAATCCGCAGCGCAGGGATGCCCAAGCTTTATGGGCACCCCCCGCTGCAAATTGCAGCCACCCCAGAAGATGGCGCGTTCATTGAAGCGCCATCCTCTGGCGCTGAACCCCGCTCTTCCAGCGGCCCTGGTGGCGGTGGCACGCTGGGTAATAGAGGTTAGGGCCAGCTTTGTATTATCAGCTGGCCCTAAGCCCGAAATTTATGGCGGACACGCCAATATTAGACATGACCGCCATGAATTTCTATTAAATTGTTTTAAAAAAAACACAACACAAAGAAAATTTTTTATTAGAAATAAAAAAAAAAGCCATTAGGGACTCCATCTTTAATTAAAAAAATCCTCTTCCGTCCGACGCAGTCCAAAACGCGATGTCCTCTCTGCTACATCCCCTGTGCATAGATATAGATCTCTATGCACAGGGAATGAGCAGACTGAGAACAATCTCAGCTCTGCTACATCATCTCTGTGCACAGACATTCATGTCTGTACACAGGGAATGAGCAGACTGAGAACAATCTCAGCTCTGCTACATCAGGCAGCAGGCAGGCTCTAGGACCCTGGAGCTGGCAGCCAGCACACTGAGCAGACAGGATTCTTATCTGTGCGAGTTTCCCAGCGATTACTTACAAAGTAAAGGAGTCCAATGCAAATAAATGGCAAAACTAGGATTGCTTCAGGCTGAAGCTTCCGAGACACATCTGCGATTTGTAAATCTCACACTACTCGCTATTACTCGCTTCCCCATTCATTAACATTGGACTCGCTAGACTCGCAACGAGTAGCGAGTCCTGGGCTCGGACTCGCTAGAGTCAAGCGATTCCGAGTAATTTAGGATTCGCCCATCACTATGTATAGGTCCTAACATAACAATAGAAATAATACCTGTATTGTATTAACCCGTTGTACCAATGCTGAGAAATTAAGCTTTAAAGCTGTATGCTAATGACCCAGAAAGTGCATGGTGGGTGTGTCCACATAGTGGTCAGAGACACGCCCCCTGGCTAATTTGCAGTGGCTTCAAAGCTTGACTTGTCGGCTCTGGCAAGTCGGATTATTACAAGAAAGCCATCATTTGTATTGTTGTTCTAGGACTTTTGCAGTCATATCACTAGATTTAGAACTGACAGGATCCCTTTAATTATGATAATTGGTGAGACCTCTTTGTAACTGCTTGAATGTAATACGTTGGCTATAACACATGCACCAAGGTTACGTCATCAGCCTGGCCAGTAGACGTGATTGACACATGAGACGTTTAATATTGTGCACGACCTCAGGCGGTGATCGAAGCTCTGGCGGTGCGCAGACTGGGTGATGCACGGGGTCCGCCATTTACATCAATACACATGGCTGCAGCGTGATACATCAATGTACGTCACCGCACCCGGGTATAAGTGTGCTGGAAACACTGGACGAGGCGTCTGTGCTGACGCTGTCAGGAGATTGCTGACATTCGTTATTATGGCAGTGTGATATCAGAATAACTCCTCTATGTGAGGTGGATGTCTATAGACATGTAAAGAACATTGTCCTGGTGGACCTCTCTGTAATGAAGTCAGCCCTGTGTTAACAAACATGTCTAAATCTCTAACTACAGTGTTAAAAATGAGATCTACAAGGTCAACACACCTGTATCCTGAAATACTCTGTGCTGCTGTGGATCATTTCTCTTTACCCCCCATGTGACTTTCAGTCTGTGACTTTACTCCAACTTCCTCCTATCATCATCACACACGGTCCACATGCAGTCGTGACCTCGCCAGTATCAATATATGTCCCCCTGGAATAGCATTATATTCTTCTCCCAAAATACTCTGCACTGCTGTGAACCTTTGCTCTTTCCCCTATGTGACTCTCAGTCTGTGATCTCCCACTGTACTCCACACTAGTCCTATCACCGTCATACAGTCTACATGCAATCCAGTCCTCACTTTTATCAATATATGACCCCTCAACTAGTTCCTGTCCTGAAAATACTCTGTGCTGCTGAGGTTCCAGCTCCTTCCAAGGTTTATGTATCTCTCAGTTCCTGTCCAGTTCTGTCCTCACTAATATCATTACATACATCCTGCAAGATCCAGATAATTTTTTCCTGAAATACTCTGTGCTGCTGGTTATCAAGCTTCTCCCCCTATGTGACTCTCTCTTGGTAATCCCCCACTTTATTTCACTACCCCATTACCATAAAACAGTCTCCATGAATATGTGGTGCCCCTGAGACCAGGCAGCCATAGGGTGAACTGCAGCTGGGATAGGTAAGACGGTCAGCTCACAAAAACAACCACACACACACTCCAACCCTGAGCCCAAGTTGCTTGATGCCAGGCGAGGAGTGGCGGGAGTAGCTACGTGTGGGTGGGAAGTAGAACTTGGAGAAAGGAGTGGAGGAACTAGGCTCCAAGAGAACCCAATAACACTAAGTTGGGCGAGTAGATCGAGTGAATCCCTGGAGGGTGGAGGAGTAGGGAAGCCTCCCCAAGCCGAGACACCCCACAGCTAAGTTCAGACTGTGACAGACAGAGAGAATGACGGAGCCCGGCGACCTGCACACTTAATGGCCGGTCGGGGACCAGGCTGGAACCTGCGGAGAAGTAGAAGGAGCCAGAAGAGCTCGACTAATTCGGGTCACTGGTGGCTGGGTGAACCAGAGTGCCAGCTCTGTAGATGTGGCCGGGAATGCTTCAAGCCCCCAACCACGAGACACCCAGCGGGGTGCGGGAATTCCATGTCCCCAAGACCCAACAACTGGTACGGAGAAGGACAAAGCCATCGTACTAGGGCTAGTGACCCAGAGTGTGGGACAGATCTGTTAGGTCCCCTGGCGCCATTCCCCAGTTCACCTCTCCTGGGTCTGCATCCTCTGCTCATCTACTGATCGGGCATCCGGCATCCCAATGTGCTGTGTCTCCAAGCTACCACTGAGTCCCCCTCCTGTCTGCTGACCACCGGGCTCACACATCAGCACACTATATTGGTTGGAGTCATGAATCTAATCAGCGGTGCACTAGGCGAGGCCGCGCTCCTCCCCTGTGAATCTAGGGGCTGGCATGGCTCAACTTGACACTCCCCTTGACCAATAGCTGTTTGTCCTCCGGTATATCAGGCCACCTCCACTGCTGGGAAATGCCTGATTATTGTGTTAGTATGCTTCTGCTTCTCTGACTGGTAGTCAGGTCCACCTTGTGCTCTCCTCTGGTAGATTTCCGTTCCAGCTCTCCTGACCCCGGGCTCTGGTGCCGCCTTCCCTGTTTGGCCTTACCGTAGTATAGGCTAACCCTACGAGCCGCCCCCCTGGTACTAGCAGCTGTGGTATTTAGACCCCCTGGGCTTGCCCCTGACAATCCCTCTATAGGGTTTGGCTAAACTAGGAGTTTGGTACCACGGCCCAGTGGATCCACTCTAGGATGCCTTCCCCCGGAAGCATGACAGAATAATGTCATGGACCCTGCTGGTATCACGTTCTCAGCGCAAAAGGAGCTGGCTTATCTTCGGGAAAATCAGAACCATATTATGGCTTTCCTTCCGTCCATGGATACCCAGTTATTCCTCTCTTCAGACTTCCGACCTATTGTCCGTCGCTCAGCTGGCGAGCCTACAGCAGGAGCTATCCGTGCAATGAGACATGCAGTCTCGCATGCTGTCTTATATGTCTTCAGTGGACAATCGTCTGGTCTCCCTGCAGTCTGCAACTACAGCCTCGGCTCAAGCTGCAGCCCATGACTGGTCTCCGGGAGGCGCCCCGGCAGTACGGCATACGTTTCTGCACCCTCTCCTCTGAGTTGAGATGTAATAACACGGCGCTGACTGGGGCTTTCTGGCGTGGTCTGTCCGGCAGGATAAAGGATGAACTTGCGGTTTGGGATATCCCAGCAGAGCTGGAAGACATGTTCTTGCTAGCCACTCGCATCGATTTGCAGTTTCAGGAAGGCTCCTGTGAATCTGTCAAGGAGAGGAGATCCGTCCGGCCACTTTCCTCTGAATGCAGTTCGCCCAGTCCACGGACCGTGATGTGTGCCACTGCCCCCTTTTCCGAACCTATGCAGGTGGATCAGGTCAGGATGGCGGAACAATGTTGAGAGGAGTAGCTGGCTCACGGCCTATGCCTGTATTTTGGGGATGCATCCCATCAGCGCCGGTATTGTCCTGAAAAAACGGGAAACCTCCTCCGCATAGGTCAAGTAAGGGAAGCTATCCTAGGCTAGAGCGATGCCTCTCAACCCCTCACCCTGCCGTGCAGGTGATACATTCGCAGAGACGCTTCTCTGAGCTAGCCTACCTGGATTCCGGGGCAGCAGGAAACTTGATTCGGCAAGAAGCGGTGACTCGGCTTAGAATCCCCGTAATATCCCTGTTGACACCTCGCGTCATTGCGTCGGTGGATGGCAGACCGCTGCAGGAGGTCATCACTGAGGTGACAGAAGAGGTGGATATGTAGATTGGGGCTTTAGATCATGAAAGAATTGCCTTCTATGTCCTGCCCAGTCTTTCCCATGCCCTGCTCCTTGGGCTTCCCTGGCTACGAACTTACGAACCTGCCCTGGACTGGCGCTCTTGGGACGTGTTGCGGTGGGGTCCTCTCTGCCAAGAGAGATGCCTACAGTCCATTCTGCCAACTGGTTCCCCGCAACCGGCTTCTGTTCTTCCTGGTTTACTGACTGCCTATTGGCAGTACACTGATGTCTTCAACAAGACAGAGGCAGAAGACCTCCCGCCTCATCGGCCGTATGATTGCCCTATAGACCTGGTTGCCGGTGCTACATCACCCAGGGGATGAATCTACCCGTTGTCCCCAACCGAGTCGCAAGCCATGTCTGAGTATATCACGGACAATTTGGCTAGGGCTTCATTTGAAAGTCCACGTCCCCTGCTGGCGCAGGATTTTTATTTGTGAGTAAGAAGGAGGGCTCCCTTCGACCCTGTATAGATTACAGGGGCTTAAATGCAATCACCGTCAAGAACAAATACCTACTGCCGCTGATTCCATAGCTCTTTGACAGGCTCAAAGCGGATCGCATCTACACAAAATTAGACCTCCGAGGAGCTTACAACCTGGTTCGCATACGTGCCGGGGACGAATGGAAGACAGCTTTCAACACCAGGGATGGCCATTATGAGTATTTAGTCATGCTATATGGGTTGTGTAACACCCGCGCCGTGTTCTAAGAGTTCGTCAATTACATCTTCTTCGACCGGTTGTAGAATCCGGATTTATCCTCTCATAGACAGAACGTTTGGCGAGTCCTCCTGCAACTGAGGAGGAATCGGTTGTACGCCAAGATGGAGAAATGCATGCTTGAGCAGACCTCTTTGCCATTTCTCGGGTACATCATCTCGGATTCTGGACTATGGAGGGACCCTGAGAAGCTCTCCGCAGTTCTGTGGGGACTGAAGCTATCCAGCGGTTCCTTGGCTTTGCAAATTATTATAGGCAATTCATTCCCCATTTCTCTTCCTTGATCAAACCCATCATGGCTCTCATTTGTAAGAGAGCAAAGTCCTGCAACTGGACCCCGGAGGCCGAAGAAGCTTTCTCCACCTTAAAGCGCTCCTTCTCCAAGGCTCCTACCTTGCACCGACCAGAGGTAAGCAAACAGTTCATTGTAGAGGTAGGCACCTCCTCCATAGGAGCAGGTGCTGTCCACCCCCAGAAATCCTCTTCGGGTCGGTTAGTCACCTGCAGGTTTTTCTCCAAAGCATTTACCGCATCAGAGCGCAACTATTCTATCAGGGATCGTGAATTGCTGGCCATCAAATTGGCATTAGAGGAGTGGCGACACCTCCTCGAGTGTGCCGTTCATCCGTTCATTGTCTTCACCGACCATGAGAACCTGGCTTATCTCCAATCCGCCCAGAGGCTCAACCCCCGGCAGTTCCAGTGGTCCCTGTTCTTTGCCCGTTTCAATTTTAAACTGCATTTCCGGCCTTGCAGCAAAAATGTCAAGACTGATGCCCTGTCAAGGTCCTTCCAGCCATCGGATGTGGAGGAGGAGTCCTTCCATATCATTGATCCCACCAAGATAATCACTTAGGCTCCCTTATGTATAACTGGACTTCCACTGGGTAAGACCTTCGTGACACAGCGTAAGAGGAAGACGGTCTTGTCATGGGGACACTCGTCGAGAATTGGCGGCCATGTTGGAGTTAAAAAATCTCTCTCTTTAATCTCTCATCACTATTGGTGGCCTAGTATCCGTCAAGACGTCCACGATTTTGTTGCTTCATGTCCGTCTTGTGCTAGAAATAAGGTGTCCAGGAAGTTGCCGGCTGGACGTCTACTGCCTCTCCCAGGTCCATCGGTCCCATGGTAACACATAGCCATGGATTTCATTACAAATCTTCCCTGCTCCTCCGGCTGTATGGTCATATGGGTAGTTGTGGATCGCTTCTCTAAAATGGCCCACTTCCTTCCTTTGCCCGGTCTACCATCCGCTCCTGAGTTCTCCAAGATATGAATTGAACATATCTTTCGGCTCCATGGATTTCCTCGTACTATCGTGTCCGATAAGGGAGTCCAGTTCACTTCCCGGTTCTGGGGGGCGCTGTGCAAGTATATGGACATCACGTTAGACTTCTCCTCTGCCTATCATCCTCAGTCCAATGAGCAGGTGGAGCACATTAACCAAGTCCTCACCACCTATCTTCGGCACTTCGCCAATGCTCATCAGGATGACTGAACTTGTCTCCTCCCTTGGGCGGAATTCGCTTACAACAATTACTCTAGTGAGTCGTCAGCTAAATCTCCTTTTGTCGTGGTATTCAGGCAACACCCTGGTGTGCCTCTTCCGATCTCCTCAGCGTCCGGCAACCCGGTGGCTGATGCATTGTCCGTGGACTTCTCCAAGATCTGGAGAGAGACCAGAGACGCTCTAACACAAGCCTCCGGCAGGATGACGAGATATGCCGATAAGAGACGTTTAGATTCGCCATCATTACTCCCTGGCGATAAAGTGTGGCTTTCTTACAGATATGTCAGGCTGAAGGTGCCATCCTACAAGTTAGGGTCGCGTTATATCAGACCCTTCGAAGTCCTGGGACGCATCAACGATGTTGCCTACAAGCTGAGAATGCCTGCCTTGCTTCGCATTCCTAACTCCTTTCATGTCTCGTTGTTGAAACCAGTGGTGCTTAATCACTTTCATCCATCCTCCAGCACTGTGCCACGGCCTCTCAGCTCTGAGAATGTCTATGAAGTCAGGGACATCCTTGCCATGAAGAAAAGTAGAGGCAAAATCCTCTTCCTAATTGACTAGGTTGGCTTTGGTCCTGAGGAGAGATCCTGGGAGCCCCGGGAGAACATTGATGCGCCTTGCATTCTGGCAAGGTTCTTAGCACGCCTTCGGAGGAAGGGGCGTTAGGGAAGGGGTACTGTTAGGTCTCCTGGCACTGCTCCCCAGTTCATCTCTCCTGGGTCTGCATTCTCTGCCTCTCTACCGATCGGGCATCCGGTGTCCAGGTGTGCTGTGTCTCGGAGCCATCACCAGGTCTCCTTCATGTCTGCTGACCACCGGGCTCACACATCAGCACACTACAATGGTCGGAGTCATGAATATAATCAGCGGTGCACTACTTTAGGTGTGACCGCGCTCCTTCCCAGTGAATCTAGGGGCTGGCACGGCTCAACCTGACACTCCCCTTGACCAATAGCTGTCCATCCTCCGGTATATCAGGCCACCTCCACTGCTGGGAGGTGCCTGATTATTGTGTTAGTATGCTTCTGCTTCTCTGACTGGTAGTCAGGCCCGCATTGTGCTCTACTCTGGTAGAACCCATTCCAGCTCTCCTGACCTCGGGCTCTGGTGCCTCCTTCCCTGTTTGGCTTTACCGTAGTATAGGCTAAACCTACGAGCCGCCCCTGGTACTAGCAGTTGTGGTATGTAGACCCCCTTGGCTTGCCCCTGACAATCCCTGTATAGGGGCTGGCTAAACTAAGACCAGCTCACCCAGGGGAGTTTGGTACCATGACCTAGTGGGTCCACTCTAGGAAGCCTTCTCCCGGAAGCGTGACAAGATCATTGCAGAGCCCGTGACGGCCCTACTGAACCCATACACGTAGGAGAGGAGAGAGAAACAGAGGACCCGAAAGGTACACTGAGGGGAGTGATGCAGAGGAACCATCCCAGGTGCAGTGAGGACCTAAGCCTGTGACTGTAGTGTATTCCAGGTCCACCACAAGTGTTCTAAAGAACTGTAAAGAACTGTTGTAGAGACTGTGTTGTCAAGTGAGCAGAGGAGTAAAGTACCCAGTGAACTCAAGATTTCGCCCTGGGGTGCGACAAAGACCTTTCATCACTACAATCATATAACTGAATAGTTCCCTGCAGGTCCTGTTCCTGAAATACTCTGTGCTGCTAAGTATCCTAGTCCCTCCACTATGTGATCTCCCACTTTATTTTCCTTCCTCATCATGATAATAATAATACTAATAATAAAACTTTATTTGTATAGCGCCAACATATTCCACAGCGCTTTACAGTACAATGGTACATATAAGAAAAATATACGATACAGAATGATAGGTAATACAGAACAGTAGTTACCGTATATACTCGTGTATAAGCCGACCCGTGTATAAGCCGACTCCCCCTACTTTTGCCCCCAAAACCTGGGAAAACCTATTGACTCGTGTATAAGCCGAGGGTGGACCCCAGCACAAGTATACAGCCCCCAGCAGTGTGGTATACAGCAGCCTCCCCAGTGGTAGTATACAGCAGCAGCCCCAGTGGTATATACAGCAGCAGCCCCAGTGGTAGTATACAGCAGCCCCAGAGGTATATACAGCAGCCCCAGTGGTAGTATACAGCAGCAGGCCCAGTGGTAGTATACAGCAGCAGCCCCAGTGGTAGTATACAGCAGCAGCCCCAGTGGTAGTATACAGCAGCCCCAGAGGTATATACAGCAGCCCCAGTGGTAGTATACAGCAGCCCCAGAGGTATATACAGCAGCCCCAGTGGTAGTATACAACAGCAGCCCCAGTGGTAGTATACAGCAGGAACCCCAGTGGTAGTATACAGCAGCAGCCTCAGTGGTGGTATACAGCAGCAGCCCCAGTGGTAGTATACAGCAGCAGCCCCAGTGGTAGTATACAGCAGCAGCCCCAGTGGTAGTATACAGCAGCCCCAGTGGTAGTATACAGCAACCCCAGTGGTAGTATACAGCAGCCCCAGAGGTATATACAGCAGCCCCAGTGGTAGTATACAGCAGCCCCAGAGGTATATACAGCAGCCCCAGAGGTATATACAGCAGTCCCAGTGGTAGTATACAGCAGCCCCAGAGGTATATACAGCCCCAGAGGTATATACAGCCCCAGAGGTATACAGCAGCCCCAGAGGTATATACAGCAGCCCCAGTGGTAGTATACAGCAGCCCTTAGGTAGTACACAGCAGCCCCAGAGGTATATCCCGCCGCCGCCGCCATCACGCTCCTCCATCTTCATCCAGCGTCTTCCGTCTTCTTCCGGCTTCCTCCTCTGTCGCGCAGGCAATGACGTCATTGCCTGCGCCCACCGGAGGAAGCCGGAAGAAGACGGAGGACGCTGGATGAAGACAGAAGAGCGCGATGGCGGCGGCGGGACAGCGGCAGCGGGACAGCGGAGGGATAAGTATACTAATCTCTTCCTTTACAGGATTACTACCCAAGGGGGGGCCTGTATACTGATATGGGGGGGGGCACTGTATACTGTATACATTGTATACAGTATACAGTGACTCTCGTATAAGCCGAGGGGGGGACTTTTCAGCCCAATTTTTGGGCTGAAAATCTCGGCTTATACGCGAGTATATACGGTACATATAATAAACATAGAATCAATTTAGGAAATACAATAAAAAGGCAAAAAATAAAGGTGACCATGCGCGAAGGAGCTTACAATCTACGACAGGATGGGGGTGACACACAGTATGGGGGCTTATAACAATGAATATCTTATGTCTAAATGACTACTGTTAGGGAGAATGATAGGCCGTCCTGAAGAGGTGTGTTTTTAGGGAGCGTCTGAAGCTATGCAAGTTGTGGATGGTCCTAATTTCTTGGGGTAGAGCATTCCAGAGGATTGGTGCAGCTTGAGAGAAGTCTTGGAGTCTTGATGACATTTTCCATGAAGACCTATCATTACTAATATCATCATTCATCACATGTATTGATGGGTCCCTGCAAAATCAGCACATCCTGCTCCTGAAATACTTTGTGCTGCTGGAGATCCCAATCAATCCACTATCTGACTCTGTCTGTGATCTGCCACCTTAGGCTGCCTTCAGACTTGCAGATGCATCTGCAGCGTTTTGCAGATGCATCTGCAAGCATCTGCATGCAGACCGCGGCCCCTATGTTTATAATGGAGCGCACGGCGGTCTTCAGATGCTTGCAGACCGCCGTGCGCTCTCATTGCCTGCCATTAGTGATCTGTGCGCATGCGGATGCCTGCGCACAAATCACACACTCTCGCCCGCACCACGGACGCAACATCTCGCGTCCGTGGTGCGGGAGAGAGTGTGTGATTTGTGCGCAGGCATCCGCATGCGCACAGATCACTAATGGCGGGCAATGAGAGCGCACGGCGGTCTGCAAGCATCTGCAGACCGCCGTGCGCTCCATTATAAACATAGGGGCCGCGGTCTGCATGCAGATGCTTGCAAATGCATCTGCAAAACGCTGCAGATGCATCTGCAAGTCTGAAGGCAGCCTTACTCCACTCTCCTCCTATCACCGCCCTATTCTTACTAGTATCATCATTACATGCAGATTCCTGCACATCCTGCTCCTGAAATACTCTGTGCTGCTTAGGACCAAGGTTCTTCCAATAATTAAGTCTCAATACTTGTTCTCCTTTTCATCCCTGTCCTTAATAATGACATTACATGCCTCCTACAAAATCAACATAGTCCCCTCCAGAAATACTTTGTGCTGCTGAGTATCCTGATACCTCCACTAGGTGATCTCCCACTTTATTTCACTCCCCCATCACCATGACCATCTCCATGAAGACCTCCATTACTAAGATCATATGTAACAATGGGTCCCCACAAAATCAGCACATCCTGCTGCTGAAATACTTTGTGCTGTTGAGAATCCCGCTCAATCCACTACATAGCTCTCAGTTCTTGTCCTCCATAAAATTGTTACATGACTATTGAAAAATTGATTTTAAGTCCAGAAATATTTGGTACTGCTGGTGATCCTCCCATTATTATAGTCAACCTTGTCCTCATAATGTAAGAGAGCAGGTCACTGCCTGCAGCAAAATCAACACACTCTTCTTCTGTTGCAGTCCTGGTTGTAGAGATTTTGGAGGAATATGAATGTACAATAAGACCCAACGCACGTTGCGATATACCCCGGATCCTCTGGTCTTGTCAGAGCCTTAATAACATTATGTCAATTTCAGCAGAACAAAGAAAGAACATAAAAATAAGCAAAAATAAGACAAACGGAACCCATTTTAATACAATGTATTAAAATCTCTACATACTAGTAGTCCTATAGTGATTCTAGCACCCAGCACAGAGTGTATTTGTTCATGTCAAGGATTATACATGTAACTCCTGCATATTTTATTTAGAAAGGTCTAAAAATGGATATAGAAAATAATAAAATATTAACGATGTTCAGTGGATTATGTGATTAGATATCAGAGAGATCGGTTTTTAACGATATCTGTTTCTGGGAAAGCATAGTAAATCTCAGTTTGGTCGAGACCCAACTTCACAAAGTCAAGAACTTGTAACCCCCCATGCAGGGGCGTAACGTCAGGACCAGGGGCCCTGATGCGAAAGTTCCAACGGGGTCCCCAATTATTGAAAATCTTTAATAGCATTAGCCTTTTTCTATAGGCCAAAGGGACTTCTGGAGCCCCCCTAGGCTGCAGGGCCCGGAAGTGATTACAATCCCTGCACCTATTGTAGTTTTGCCCCTGCCCCCATGCCACAGAAGGAGGGGGGAGTTCTGAGTTTGCACAGGGAGCACCACTTATGCCATTGCTCACCATTCTGTGTAGGTTTTTCAAGGTCTCCCAGCAGGGCACTTAACTTAGTTCATCACCCAGCTCAGTGCGTTGTGTCTTTAAGGGGTGCCGGCACAGTAGTCAGTGCTGTTGTAGTCCTCAGTAACATGCCCTGGCACTCCCAAGTAAATTTGGGCTGTGGATCTGTCACATACAAAACAATGAAATTATCGATGTCTACAGGGGGAGGCACAGGGCTGCAGATTCACCCTCTTACTTACCTCCCCTCTTTAAAGCACACATAAAACCACGTATAAAATGTTCACTAACTCTGTCTTCTTACTTCGGGTCATCCAAACTCCAGTTCCTCCAGATTGGAACCCTGAACTTAGAAAGTTCAAGTCCGTATTTAAAGCAACAGCCCTACTTGTTCAAGGGCACAAAAACAAAACCAAGGACCCCGCGCTTCTTCCGCCACCATTTTTTATGACATTCCTGTACCATATATTTACTGCCAAGGGACATGGGTTAGGAGTCTATAGAAATGAGACAAATGCGCAATAGGGTCTTATCTCTATTATATAGAGATATATGTATGGCGACAAGGGCCTGCTCACCTGATCTGGTTGTGTAACCCACAACCAGTATGAACGCTTAGTCAGTAGCTGCTGCTAGATCCACACATCCATGGGTCACCGCGATCAGAAATCAGCATATAAGGACGAAGTATCGTACAATCCGCGCTGCTACCAAAGGAAGACCAGGACAATGTATCGTCTGGTTGAAGTAGTTCTTTGATCCGACGCGACGCTCATGTCCCAGAGGAAGGAGTTGGGAAATAGCTCTGAAACGCATCGGATTAAAGAACTACTTCAACCAGATGATCCATTGTCCTGGTCTTCCTTTGGTAGCAGCGCGGATCGTACGACACTTTGTCCTTATATGCTGATGGGTTAGGAGTGACAGAAAGGACAGGGGATAAAAGGGCAGTCCATGGGGCAAAGGAGCAGTCCATGGCAGAGGACTCTTACTGTCCACAATCCCTGCAATCCAGTCCGGAGAGATAACGGTCTGTGGATGAGTGATCGGCTATCGCTATCTCATGGCCTGCTTAATTGTAGACATTTTCCATGTCTCGCTGCTTTCCAATAAAGAGAGGAAGAGATTTTCATCTTTTTTATTCAGTATCTTGATTTTTTGTCTTTTCGACAGATGAGTTGTCCACAATGTCTGGGTTGACATCTAGTACCCACGACTCTACGAGTTGCGCACAGCAGAGATGTCGGCTGCCATCAGCATCAGGGACGCGGGATCTTTTTCATTCTCCAACCTGACATAAGAATCCTATTACCCAGATCTTGGATGCGAGACAGAGGGGGAGTCTGCTGCGTGCCAGACTGTCGTGCTCTTTCAAACGCTCTGACTTCTCTTCATCATGAAAACCAATGTTATGAGTTTCCCAATCTCAATAAACATTAGGACAGGTGCCCGTTTTCCATTTCCATTCAGACCATATTTAACAACCCCCGGGAATTGAAAAGTTTGTTTTTGGGAAAACTTTCTCGATTCCTCCGACTCGAGTGTTTTATTTTTTTATTTTTGGCTTCTCTCCCATCTGGGAGTGTAGACGTCTGTCAGAGCTTTAGACCATGACAACTTCATTAGGAGTCAAAACCTACCCATGTAATTCATTAGCTGGAAGGGGGGGGGGGGGTTATTTTTAGCACAGGGCGCTGGTAATCGGTCTTCTCATTCGGCTTCTTGCCTTTAGTTACACGATACCTGGACGGATCCTTCTAATGTGTTTGGGTTAGAGCTACGCTGCCAATCACATGCGAGGAGAGGAAATAGCATGATCTAACCCCTCTCCTCTTGTCGGACTCCTTACTATGCGTCTTGAGGGGAAAATTCCCGCTATTTATAGTTATTATACGTTTCATTTGATTATTTTTAGATATACGCTGTGCAACATATGGATACACAACAGTCTGGACGGAGAAAGCTTTGGCATTCTTTACTATATATAGTACGTAGTGATGCCTTTGATATTTGTGTTTGAAACTTTCACTTTTTGAAGAAAACTCTTTGTCTTGTGATTTTTTATTTTATTTTATTGGGGACCGCTAAGGGCTGGGGTACCCAGCAGCTGGGCCAGTAGTCAGGATGACTGTGGTAGTGGCGGTGCGCAGTGCTGTGGCCCTTGGCTTACATTGAAGAGAGAGAGGAAAAATAGAGAAATAAAAACATTAAGAAAATAATAAGTTTGTGACGACAGTTGGGATATCAGCCTTTAGGTGGCCGGCACTGCAGAGAATCCTGGGATATAGATGGAGAGGCAATGTAGGTGTTAAAGACTTCCCAACCAGGTTTGGCTCCCAAGGAATGGTAAGAGTAGTAGTACTAATGATCAGATGAAGGGTAGCAGAGAAATAAGCAGCAGGAAACAGTCTTTTGATTTACCTTTTGCTGAAAATGTTCAAGCAGTTCCAGAGTAGTAAAATTTCCACCAGTTATGTGTCTGGCCAGTCTGATAGGAACTGTAGTCAGTTCTGCTGGGTGAGAGATATAGCCTTCCTGCTGACATCTGTGGTTTGATTGATTTCTAGGTGCCTCTTAGCTGTTCTGTACTCCCTCTTTAACTAAAATGGATTACCTCCTGCCAGTCTTGCAATACGAGCTCTTCCAGCAGTTTCCCTAGCCCATTGTATTGCAGTGTGTGAATGCTTTGGAATCCCAGTATAGGAGGAGCCCCAATTCCCTTCAGACATGGCATTACAATGGATGTCAATGAAATACTAGTTGTGGCAACCAGACTGCAGGGGCGCCACATTATTTTATATTTTTGCACTGTTTTAATTTTTTTTTTTTTGCTATCCCATTTATTACTAAAATAGCCAGTGAGCGGGTTTGCTGTAAAAACACCTGAAAAAACTTTCAGAACACTGTTTATTTCTACTGAAAAACAACTTTGCTATTCATATCTTCAGATTTTTGATCATCCTTTAACCACTTCAGGTTTCCAAAAATGGCAAATGATTAAAATGAAGTAACTAAATCCATTCTTCATCCATTCCATGCATTATTGTTACGTCACCGTCAGAATTGGTGACTGTTAATCTTGCCCCAACCACTAGACGCTGCCAGATTCCTTCGGCTAGTGATACCACTGCCTCTTCTCTATCAGAATTGGTGACTGCTATTCCTGCCCCAGCCACTAGGCACCACCGGATTCCTTCGGCTAGTGGTGCCAGTGATAGGGGACCCATGTCTTCGTCTGGACCTGCTCCTTTAGTTCCTGCCACTGTCGCGGGACATTGCTGTGCTCCTCATCGGGTGATGTGGTGAAGAAGATTGCAGAGGTGGTCTGCTAGGCGAGGCTTGCTCATCTATCAGAAGCTGGGTGGTTGGTACCAGTAGTTATCAGCATCTGGCCTGGTTGTAGGGGGTCCGCATGAATATTCAGGATGTGAAGCCAGCCTATGAGAGGGTACCATGGGCCCGTCAATACCTTGGGGCATGCCCTGCAAGCCGCCTGAGATTTTCTTGGTTTTCCGGCTATCTATTTGTACTTATTATTAACTCTGACCATGGCTGGATTTATGCTTTTGACGCTGACATTTTGTACTTATGCTGCCCTGCCACTTTTGCGCTTTGCATCCTGATTGCCTATTCCCTGACCTCCTAGCCTTGTCCCTGCCTTCCAACCTACCTGCTCTGGTCTGCTGCTCACCTATAGGCAGCTACCTCCTGGGCTCCATGTAATTCCAAATCCCTGTGTAGGGTTAAAGGGTCTCGGAGTTTCTCGGGGTGCTGCCTTCCCAGCAACTCAGCCTTTGCAGTGGACAGTCATCACAATTATAGTAGAAGTCAAAGGGAAGGCACAATAGTTATCTTTTTGAGCATTTTGTAAACATTTTCCCCAAAAAAACTATGCCAGAATTTTAGTCATTAAAGTGTAACCGCTGTTTAATTTTTTTTAATAATAAAGTAGATCAAGTGATTATAATAAACTTTCAATTATACTTCATAAGAGAATTTTGATTGAAAACCATTCATAAACCTTTCACAAGTGTCCCCAATAGACTGTGTCTGAAGCAGACATATGTTCATTTATTAGTCAGATCCGTCTTCAAGCTTCTCACACTGAATACGGGGCAGTTGGACAGCAAGTGGATGGCTTGTGGACCTGTGGTGGCCGGCTCTTTTCTGTTGGTCATCTCTGTTGGGACTCTTTGATTCTGTTCGGTAGTGGGTCAGAATGTGAAGGTTTCTCCCTCGAGAAGAAACAGGTGCTTGCTGCCAGTGGGAAAAATTACATTGTGAGGGATGTTTACGTGTGTAGCCAATGTGAGGCCAGATGGTTCATCATGTGTTTGAGGAGATTGTTCAAGGTGATTCAGTCGCCAAAGAAACTGCTGTTTTCCCTGGTACTGGACGGAAACTCTTGTGGACCTGCTTTTCCTTGGATTTATTGCGCTATCCATAAGTCCTGAGCTTGGGCCCCGCATTTGAACTTTTCGGTGGAAATCGGGAGAATATTCTTTTTGGCTCCAATTTAAGGTAGTAGGCTGCAACTAGTTCTACAGGCCTGTACTGGACTAAACAAGACTAATATTCTACAGAGGGTTCGATACCTGGGTAATTGTCCTGCTGTGGGTGTTTATGAAGATGGTAGTGAGGGTATAGCTTTGGTGTTAAATTTGTTAGTCATAGTGCTGTCCAAAGACAAGTCCTGCTGCACACTTAGTAATTTACACTTGTCTAGTAGAAAAGACAGAGAAGTATCGGTGGCCAAATTTTTCCAGTGGTTGCAGATCCTTGGACCGAAAGTATGGAAATATTCGTGGTGGTAAAGACACAAACAGAAATGTTTTGCATCGATTGATTCACCTGGGTTGTTCAAGGTATTTGACTCAGGATTTTGATAGTTTTCAACAGACAGATGGATATTATAGCGTAAGCAGGTGCACACTTGTAGCGTAAAGAATTCTTTATAGCAAATATGAAGAAGAATACGCGGCACTCACCTTATTTCACTTAAAAAATCCTTTTATTTAGAATCCATAAAAAAAGCAGGTGCAGGAAAGAACAGCTCAGCAATGAAGGATGACAGCTGTTTTGTGTGTATCCCACACTTCAACAGATACACATGAAACAGCTGTCATCCTTCATTGCTGAGCTGTTCTGTTCTGCACCTGTCTTTGTTTAATGGACACTGAATAAAATGATTCCCAGTGGTAAAACTTGGATAAAACTGGTATCTGACTCATCCCCTATCCCGGGTGTTCAGAAGTGAATGATCTTTTTGAGTAATAACTGTCTGGCTCCGTTTTACTTTTGTCACCCACTGTATAACATTCATAGTTTTTTTTTAATGTAAGTGGTGAAATGATCAGATTAAATATTTTTTTTTATTTTGATTGTTTGGACTTTGACAAATGTACAAATACCCAATACAGTGGGATAACTAAATTTTGAACACGTCACCAACATTCTAAGTACCGGTAGGTATATTTCTAAAGTTGCTATTGACATGAAATTATCACCAGATGTTGGTAACAACCCATCCACGAAGGAAAACAAATCAAACCATAGATGTCCATAAATTAATGTATTTGTAATAATGCGAAATGACAGAGGGAAAAAGTATTGAACACATGACGGAAGAGAAGTACAAAAAGCCATGGAAAGTCATGACACCAGCTGAAACCTATCAGTAATTAGTAAATAATCCAGCCTCTTAGTGAAAAATAATATCATCTGTTTCAACTGATTGCATATTTAAAGGTGTCTCATTATCAAGGTGCCACACAAGAAACATCACTCAATGGGTAAAACCAATGAGCTAACTCAAGTGTTTTGCATGCTAATGGCATTGGATACAGAAGAATTTCTTAGCTAATGAAGGTTCTAGTGAGCTCTGTTATGGCCATAATCTGGAAGTGGAAAGAACATAATTTCACCATAAATCGGTCACAACCAAATGCTTCCTGCAAGATTCCAAACAGAGTGAAAATAAATTTCAGATGTGTTTTCCAAGAGCCAAGAATCACCCATGCAAAGCTACAGAAAGGCCTGGAATCAGCAGTTAGAATTGTGTCATAGAAAACAATAAGTAATGCACTCACCCTCCATGGCCTGTATGCACACTCTTGTATGCACGCTCAACACGCAAGACTCAATTGCTGAACAAAAAGCATGTTTAAGTGAATTTTAAGTTTTCTCTACCACATTTAAAGAAGTATGTGAAACATTGGAAGAATATAGTCTGGTCAAATGAGACCAAAAGTGAACTCTTTGGATGCCAAATATTTCTATCTCAAAAACACCATACCAACAGTGAAGTTTGTAGGTGGGAACATCATGGTGTGGGGCTGTTTTTCAGAATACGGCACTGTCAAAGTTGTTATACTTGAAGAATGGATTAAAGGACAAATGTACCGAGACATTCTTGATGAAAATCTGGTGCCATCTATCAGAATAATGAGGATGAAACGAGGTTGGGGGGGAGGGGGCATTTCAGCAAGACAATGATCCCAAACACACAGTCAAGGAAATTCTCCATTGGTTTCAGAGAAAGAAAATGAAGCTGCTAAAATGGTTCAAAAAATCATGTGACCTGAATCCAATAAAAAACTTATGGAAGGAACTAAAGCTCAGAGTTCATAGAAGGAACCCATGGGACCTTCAGGATTTGAATAGCGTTTGTGAGCAAAAATGGACCAAAATCACACATGAGCAAATACAGATGGCTAGTGTCTCAATACAGGAGGCATCTTTAAGCTTCATCACCAAAGGCTTTGGTATGAAGTATTAATTACATTTCAGTAAGTACTTATTTCCTATGTCAAGGGATAGATGAGAATACAGTAGGTGAGGAGAGAGAACCCTGCCAGTGAGGGCTTACAGTCTACATGGAATAGTTGAGGAGAGAGGATCCTGTCCATGAGGACTCACAGTCTACTAGAGATGGGTGAGGATACAGTAGGTGAGGAGGACCCTGCCTGTGAGGGCTCACAGTCTACAAGGCATGGGTGAGAATTCAGTAGGTGAGCAGAGAGGACCCTGTCCCGCGAGAGCTCACAATGTACAAGGCATGGGTGAGGAAACAGAAATCTACAGAAACTAGAAACCTGTAGAGGATTTGCTGCAGTTTTGACCACAGCAAAAACGCCCTGTGTGCACATATCCTAAGAAAAGCTGATAACACGCAGATCAAACTCAGATTAAAGGCCATGTTCACACACATGCGTTTTTTTGACCATCTCTGCGTTTTTTGGTGTGTTAAAAAAAACGCAGGTGCGTTAACGCAGGGTACATTTGAGTGTACATGCGTTTTTCAGCAGCATTTGCGTTTTTTTCCCTCAGTCAGGTGCTGGAAAAAAACGCAGGCGTGGTTTCCCAAAAACGCATGCGTTTTTTAACATGGGGACCTATGGGAAACGCATGCGTTAACGCAGGGCACATACAGACACCTGCGTTAACTGCAGCGTTTTTGGAAACGGGTCAGCAACTACTGGAGAAATAATAATTCTGACAGCACCAACATCCCCCCCTCCTTGGTTGACAAGAAAATACAAAAAAAAAAATCTCAACAGCACACCCCCCTTGGTCGACCAGAAAACAAAAAACAAAAAAAATTTTCACATGCGTTTTTGGTTATTTGATGAAAAATTCAGTCCAAAACCGTTTTTAGAGATTTCAGACACACAAGGGACATTCTTCGGCACTCTTAAAAAAACGCATGTGGTTTTAGGAGTGCTAAAAAAAACGCAAATTGTGTGTGAACAATGCCAAACTCTGATCAAAGTGTGATGCAAAAAATCTTTTTCTCGTATGTGTATAAATCAAACATCTGAATGAGACCTGATATAAAAAATTGCTGCATCTTTTTCGTGAAATCCGCAAGATGGAACATGTGCACAGCAATGTCCTTTTGACATTGCTGTGCAAATTTTTCAATTTATAGGGTGATTTTGTGTCTCTTTTTCAAGGGGAATATGGATGAAATCTGCCTGAAAAAGACGTTGAGTACACCCTAAGACTTTATGTACATGAGGCGCCCCAGGGCCGTGGGATACTCGGAACCGGGCTGTTCAGCACGTCCGGGGGGTCACAGAGGTCAAGACCTGGTGTTCGTGACCCTGGGTTCAGTGTTAAAAGGAACAGTTCTTGGTGAGTGTAGGGAAAGGGGTGATATTATAAGGGAAAGTTATTTGTGACACCACCTGTCGTTTGCGGCTATGAGGAGCCGCCCCTACTGCAGGACCTCTGGGGATGGTGTATAGACAGCTGGGATGCAGTGGCTCCCCACAGGCGGAGAAGATCTCCAGGGCAGCGGGTGTAGTGATTAATAATCTCTGATAAGTAGGGATTACCTTAGGCCTCGCGTTCTGCAATTCTGTTCCCGGTTTTACTCACAGCAAGCTTCAAGTACAACAGGTCATCAATGTTATACACTCTTGTATAAGCTCCGGTCTGTGCAGCCTTTGGTATAATAGTAGAATGGGGATGGCAGGTATGATATCCTCGGTGGTGTGCCTGTCCTTTTGCCTCTCACTGGTCCTGTCTCTCTCTCAGCACTGTTGTAAGTGCCTCTGCGCGCAGAGCCCTGATCCGGCAGCCACAGGTATGAGTAGGCGACTGGTACCTGGTCCCCTGACCCTTGTTTGGCTGCTACCTCTGGGTATATGCCAGATGTGTTAACTACCACTGAGTCTCCCTGTACGTATATCACCGCTGCACTGCCACTTGCCACTTGTCTATCTCCATCATCAGAACTTCCATCATTATGTGGAGCACACTGGGACGGGGTACTCAGGACCAGACCGGGGTACTGCTGGGGATGTCACGGAGGTCCTGGTCCGGACCGTGTCCCGGGTTCTGCAAGTAAATGGGGAGATATTTACAGGGGAGTTTGTCGTGGCGCCACCCACGGGTTGTGGTCAGGGTGACCACCGCTGCTGCAGAACCTCCGGGGATGATGTTTGGCAGCTGGAGATGGAACAGCTCTCCGCAGGTAGAGCCTGGTTCCCCGGGGCAGTGATAGTTAAAGCCTATGTTGGATGCTATAGATGCTGCAGGATAGGGATGATAGTGGAGATGATAGGAACAGTTTGTGAGGGAGTTGTGAGGGAGAGCAGGGTTTGAAAGGATTATAATGGGGGTTGTAGTCGACACAGGCACTTACTTTGCAGTTGCAGCACTGGTTGTCTTGGTGCTGGATGAGGTATTGTAATAGGTGCAATTCACTTACTTTCCTGCTGCTGCAGCCTTGTCCCTCAGCTTGTGGTGAAAGCAGTGTTCGGCTCTGCAGATGGGGATCTCAGCTGTTGAATATAGGGCAAAGGGTGCAATTAACACACAGACTCACGGTTTAGTAGTTCTCCAAAGCTTTACTGTAGTTGTTGTTCAGCAAGCACTGTCCACGGAGTCTGTAATGGGGCCGGGTTGCTCCCACCCTGTCCGGGTCCTTGGGTTCCCACTGCTGCGCTGTGTGTGTGGCCCTACTGCTGCTTTTAGCTGAGCTGCTGGCTCACAGGTACCCCCTTTGCTAGGCAACTTGAGTCTTTCCGTGTGCTTCTGACCCCGCCGTGTTGCTTTGCTGAGGTACAGTGTAGATCTACAACCTCCACCATCCCGGTGTTTACTGTGCTGCGTGTGTCAGTCAAAGTTTCGGATCCAGTATCCGGTCGTCTGTGCGCTCCTCCGGGGCGAGTTGTGAAGTCACTCAGTCTTCCAGATGTGTTCCTCTGTTTCTTGTACTCCTTCCCTCAGACCCTGGCTAGGCCTGGAATCCAGGAGCAGACTGTAGAGAAGCCTGAGGCAGCCTCTTTACACTACAGTCTCTCTCTTCCTCAGCTCTCCCAGGAACTGAACTACTTCCTCTTGACCCAGAATATATAAGGGAGCTGCTTTAGCTCCCCCTTCTGGCCCAGAGGTGCTAGTGCAGTGTCAGGTGTGGTGCGGGGAGTGAACCCGTGTTGATGTTTCTGTGGCACATTAACCCCTGGGGTGCCACAACTACAGGTGCATCCCTGTCTCGGCGGGCCAGCTCTACCTGCAGGGAGCTGTACCATCTTGGCTGCTGTACTATCGCCTTCCGGAGGTCTGAAGCGGCACTGGTGATCATCACCTGAACCTACGGGTGGCATCACGATAAACTTATAAACTTTTATTCCTTTTCCAACTACCCCAACGACACCACCAGGGCCAAAGGTCTGGGGAGGCCACCAGTGACATCCTTACCGCAGCAGGGGGCCCAGATACCCGAGCCCCCATACCTTGGGCTAGTCAATAGCCTTGGGCACCCATGTAGTAGAATCATAAATGGGAAAAGATAGAGATGGCTACACATAAAACGAGCCATAATAAAGTTTATTTCAAGCCTTGGTGGCAACTCTAACCCTGGAGGAGGAAATTCTCCCACAGGGCACGTCAGGTCTTAATAGCAGTGGTGTCTTTGAGTTCTTGCTGCTGAAGACATAAGTGTGGCCACAGATGCGATCTTAAAGGATTTCAGCATCTGTAAAAGTTAAATAGCACTGGAAAAAAAAAGAAAAAAAAACTCAAGTAACAAGTTGCTCTTGTTAATAGGAGCAGAGATTTTTCCACAGGAAATATTCACTATGTGCTGTTCGACTCCATCAATCTTTTTTTTTCGCCCTCCGTCTTGCCTTGCAGAGATTTAGATTACTTTTGTGCCTAAGTAAAAGTTAAGACGGTTTCTCTCTGAAGTATAATTACAGAAACAATTCAGTGTTTTCTTAGCACATGTGCAAGCTGTTAATGGGGTAAATGGGATTGTGATGGGCTGCAGATGTTGCTTTAAGAAGACTGGGCCTGAGTGGGAATTCCTTTAAGGTTGCTAATAGGTTGAACTAATTGACTAATTAGCTATAAACCCTTGCGACCTTTTTCTTTTAGTTATAAACATTTTAGGAAATGTAATGCTTAACTGGGAAGGATGATTTTGGAACGGGTTTCTGCTGAATGTAACGTATTGTAGTCCAGTACCGTTATCATAGACTCCAGCCCTTATTCCTTGGGGTCCCTTAGGCTATGTATACATGGAGTGTTTTTAGGATTTTTTTTAGCAGTTCCTAAAAAATAATTTTGTTCTAGAACCACTTGGATGTTCATATGTTCATATCTTCTTCTGTGTTTGCGTGGGTTTCCTGTACCCCAGCTGTGAACTCTCTGATATCACCGCTTTCTCTCGGTTCATCAATGTGTGCCAGAGCTGGCGCTGAGTGGTCGCTTTGATGTCACTGCTCAGCCCAAGGTCTAAATGTAGCAGAGTCATGTCGCTTCGAGGGACCTCATTCTGGATTTCTGTCAGAGCTTCAAGGGTATGTTTGGGGTTAGTAAATGGGTAAGAGAGGGTGTCTGTGTTTTTCATTTCAAATAAAGGATTTTTCCCTGTGTCTGCTTTTTTTTAACTTTTTTTTTACTTACAGGATTGGTAATGTGGGGGTCTCATGCAGACCTATGTACCACCAATCCAGGGCTTAATGTCAGCTGTCAACTCACAGCTGTCATTACCAACTTATATTACCGCAATTTCCACCACACCAGGGCAATCGGAATGAGCTGGGTAAAGGATGGCTGTGCAATTTCTGGGGCGGTTGCAGACTGCTATTTTTGTCCTGGGAGAGTTCAATAACCATGGGCCTCCCCAGGGTAAGAATACTAACCCCTAGTAAAGTGTTTTATCTTGGCTGAGTATCAAAATTGTGGGGGCCCATGTGATTTTTAAGCATTATTAATTAAAATAATTAAACAAAACCTTTGTGAGGTCCCCCATATATTGGCACACAGCGGGAGGCTGCAGCTCGCACCTGTGTACTTTCTCTGCTCTCTGTATAAATATATGGGGGACCCTGCACCATTTCTTTCAACTATTTATTTATTTTTACACTAATATGATGGCAGCTTGGTTGCCATACACGGGGTCGGAGCGCAGTCTGACTGCAACTAATAACAGACGTTTTCACAGATGTGATGTAAGGCATCATACATGTAGAATTGACATCCGGAAGTTAGCGGGGCATGAGCCACTTAAGTGGTAGGTGTGGTTTGGTGTTGGTGGGCGTGGCCTGATGTTTCCTGAAGAAATAAATATTAATTTTGCTTTTAATTGGAGCAGTGGCCTGGGGTAAAAACTCCAGGCGGGATGGGGGGGGGGAGAGGAGAATGCATTGAATAATCAATTATAGTGAGTGCACGGCTGCCACACCACATCCATCATCTAAGCCAGTCACACCCACTAGTTTGCTTTATGTATGCAAGGGAGGGCTTTGCTGCATTGCCTGGAGGTGTTACCCACAAACCCCTACTTCTGTTATAAACAACTCCATGACCACGTGGACTTAAAAATTATTGTTTATTCCTTCCACAAAAGGAAATATCGGGACCACACCTACAACCTAAACTGGTCACACCCTCAAACGTCTGGACGTCAATTCTACATGTATGCCACATAAGGCTGGGCAATGGTGAACTAACCAGCTGCAAACCAGCAACTGCAGTGTGCCGGTCACATTTTGCGCTAGCCACGCAACCTTGAGGTCCGGGTATAGTCTTCAGTCACCTACTGGTCCTGGTAAGTGGGGACTTCTTTAGCAGAGCCCTTCCAAGGCAGCTGGTGACCAGACGCACAAGCAGCAGATAGGTCTAACACACCAGATCCAAACACACAGTTCAAAGCACAATAGCTAAAAGGAACAATGATAATAAAAAACAGACCAAAACATGAACCATGTAAGAAGCACTCACTTTTACCACCCAACAGAACTGAAAATAGAAAAAAAGCAACGGAATTATTATTATTATTTATTTATATAGTGCCATTAGGTTCCATGGCGCTTTACATGAGGATAAGGGAGACAAGAACAAGTACACTAAATCTAGGCGATCGGGACGTACAGGTACAGGAGCGGCAGGGACCCTGTCCACGAGGGCTCTCAGTCTACGAGGGGCGGGTGGGGATACAGTAGGATGGGGGAATGTCAGGTATGGGGCGGTCGCCTGGGTCTCATGGCAGGTTGTAGGCTTGACGGAGTAGGTGAGTCTTCAGGTGACACTTGAAGCTTCTCAGGGTAGGAGAGTGTCTGACGTGTTGGGTCAGGGAGTTCCAGAGTAAGGCAGATGTACCGGGAGAAGTCCTGGATGCGGTTGTGCGAAGAGGTGATGAGGGGGGAGCAGAGGAGGAGTTCTTGAAAGGAGCGGAGGTTGCGTGAGGGTAGGTATCGGGAGACCAGGTCGGAGATGTATGGTGGGGCCAGGTTGTGTATGGCTTTGTACGCCATGGTTAGTGTTTTGAATTGGGATCTCTTGGAGGCGGGGAGCCAGTGAAGGGCTTGGCAGAGTGGGGAGACAGGGGAGTAGCGGGAGGACAGGTAGATTAGTCGGACAGCGGAATTGAGGATATACTAGAGAGGTGTGAGGGAGTCAGCCGGGAGGCCATTGAGAAGGAGGTTGCAGTAGTCAAGGCGGGACATGATAAGAGCATGATTGAGTGTTTTAGTGGTGTCGTGGGTGAGGAAGGCGTGGATCCGTGAGATGTTCTTGAGCTGGAGCCGGAGAGATGTGGTGAGGGCCTCAATGTGGGGCTTGAAGGATAGGGAAGAGTCAAGGATTACCCCGAGGCACTTGGCTTGGGGGACTGGGGAGAGGGCGCAGTCGTTGACGCAGATGGATAGGTTGTGAAGTGGGGTGGAATTTCTTGGGGGGAAGACTATGAATTCAGTTTTGTCCATGTTGAGTTTAAGGAAGCGAGCAGAGAAGAAGGATGAGATGTCGGAAAGGCATTTTGGGATTTTGGAGAGTAGGGAGGTGATGTCAGGGCCGGACAGGTAGATTTGGGTGTCGTCGGCGTAGAGGTGGTACTGGAGGCCGTGGGACTCAATGAGTTGCCCTAGGCCGAGAGTGTATATGGAGAAAAGTAGGGGTCCCAGGACCGAACCTTGGGGGACTCTGACAGAAAGGGGGTAGGGCGAAGAGGAGGTGTGGGAGTGGGAGACGCTGAAGGTCCAGTCAGCTAGGTATGAGGAGATCCAAGAGAGGGCAAGGTGGGTGATGCCGAGTCAAAGGCGGCAGACAGGTCAAGGAGGAGGAGGATGGAGTAGTGGTATTTGTTCTTGGCGGTCAGTAGGTCGTTGGTGACTTTAGTCAGGGCTGTTTCGGTGGAATGGAGGGGTCAGAAGCCGGACTGTAGGCGGTCGAAGTGGGAGCACAAGGAGAGGTGAGAGGACTGTTCGGAATGGCAGGCTTTAAATCTGCTTCCCTGACCACGCTGAGGCAATGCCCAATCTCCACCCCCAGACCACAGAGAAAACAGAGGAGGGGGTGAGAGAGGAAAGGAGGGAACTTCCCACCAACTGACTGCCCCAGCAGGCAGGGCCGGCTCCAGGTTTTTGTGGGCCCTGGGCGAAAAATCTCAGTGGGCCCCTTTGACACTTTGATTCATGACACACTGTTATGGGATAGCACACAGATGACACATGATGGACACACGGGGTCAAAAACGGCCCCTCAAACACCTACTTTTTTTTCACGGATGTGTGAAAGAGGCCTTTGGAAGGTTTTTATCACCTGCACTTAGTTAGGCCCATTTCACACATCCATGTCTCAGATACATGTGGCACTAGTTTGCCACATAACGGAGACACGGATACCAAGGCTAATCATAGATATTTTCATGTCCGCCTGCTCCACACCGCGACATGTGCGGAAATTTCTGCAACCAAACTTGCAGCATGTGCACATCGCATACATGTATACACACACATACACACACGCATAATATATATATACATATATATAATGCTGATACTGACAGTTACACCATGTGCACAGGACATGAGAAGTATGCATAACTAAAACATATGCTGCTATTACCATTTATACACAGCTCCACACTATATACTGTGTGAAAGAATATACAGTGGAGCTGTGTATATACTCCATAGTGTAGAGATGTGTATGTAGTGTTTATTCCACACTATATGCTATATATACAGCACTATACTATAAAAACATCTCTATACTATGTATACACAACTCTATATATACAATATAATCACAGCACTGTAATATATTGTGCTGCATACATCACATACAATTCCAGGGGCGGACCGTCACCCCCGAGGGCCCTGGTGCAGGTGTGGACGGGGATGGGGAAGGGGGGGGGGTGGCTGGTGCTCTCTTACCGCTGCTTCTCTCCCGCCTGGTCCTGCCGCACTCTCCCGCCTGGTCCTGCCGCGCTCCCGCGGCTTGTGGGGGTCGGCTGGGAGAGCCGCGCTGAGAGCCGCGCTCTCCCGCGGCTTGTGGGGTCGGCTGGGAGAGCCGCGCTGAGAGCCGCGCTCTCCCGCGGCTTGTAGGGGTCGGCTGGGGGCCCCCTCCAGGCTTGAAGGGGCCCCCTAACCGGTCGGGGCCCTGGTGCAGCTGCACCGGCTGCACCAGTGTAGTTCCGCCCCTGTACAATTCTCAAAGGATGGTGTTCATACATTCCATAAGGGTCATTAACTGCATGCATATAGGCTGGTGTATATACAGACATATATAGGCAGGGTGCTATATAGATGCAGATTTATGTATAAATACATATAGGCCAGCTTATATACAGCCAGATATATAGGCAGCCTTATATACTTATAAATATACCCATTTACACATAGACAAGCCTCATACATACTTACAAACACAGACACACATACACAGGGAGACTCAAGCACAAACACACACACTCTACAAGTGGAGCCTGAATAACGGAGCTCGGCCTCAGCTGAGAGAGAGGAGCAGGGAGTGAGAGGGGGATGAGGGCCTGCAGTGAAGCTCCAAGAAAGTGAACCCCACTGTACAGGCCTCCCTCAAGTCTCTGGGTAATATTGAGCTCTGTGTGTGCCGCTGTCGGCCTCCTGTCACAGCATGTGCTGCATATGGGTTCCACTGTGGAACACATAGGAAGTGTCTACTGCTCCTAGTACTCATGTAGAGGAGGCAGCCAGTGTCAGTTTGCATTCTACAGTTAGGCTGCCTTCAGATTTGCAGATGCCTCCGCAGCGTTTTGCGGAGGCATCTGCAAGCATCTGCATGCAGACAGCAGCCCCTATCTTTATAATGGCGCGCACGGTGTCTGCAGATGCTTGCAGACCGCCGTGCGCTCCCATTGCCCGCCATGAGTGATCTGTGCGCAGGCGGATGCCTGCGCACAAATCACACAGTCTCGTCCGCACCAGGGACGCGACAGTAGAACACAGCATTAAAAGACACAGTGATTGTGGATTTCTCTGCTTTACGACTGGCGGAGGGTGGAGCGGCAGCGCAGGCACAGCACAGTACTGGTGCAGCTGCACCATCATGGTCGGGGGACTCGGGTCGGGTGGAGTACAGTGCATTTTGGCAATGTGTGTATGTACAATCTGCTCCATGTTGCTCTGCCTCCACTCACTCAGAGGCGGTGCAAAGCAGCGTGCGTTGTGTTCCAAGGTGGAACAGTGTTCGTCCTCCTATAGGCGTTCCACAGGAGAATGTAAATGGGAGGATCTTGGTGAAAGGAAGTGAAGGGGCGGGACAGGGCGGCCTCAAAAATGTTTATTGAGAAATATGGTAAATGTGGGGGAAAATAGTTAATCCAGCGTCACGATGCGATGTGCGGGGGCGGCGTGGGCCCCTCTGTCTGGCCAAGGCCCCGGCACTTGCCCGGGTGCGCCGGGTGCTGACGCTGGCCCTGCCAACAGGCATGGTATCCTGTACCCACTGGCATCAGATAACATCAGGGGGCGTGGCGTCCTGGAACATCTGCAGGTTCTCCCATCTCTACTCCTGTCACCTCCAGTTCAATATTTCCAGAATCCTTCAATCAGCTAAAATGCTTGTACATGCCCTCATCATCTCCTGGATCAACTACTGCAACATCCTCCTCTGTGGCCTCCCTGCTAACAGTCTCACATATCTCCAGTCTGTCCTTAACTCTGCTGCCCAAGTAATCCACCTTTCTTCTTGCTACTCCCGTTTCTCCTCTATGCAAATCCCTTCATTGGCTGCCAATTTCCCATGATTCTAGATCAAACTACTAACACTGACTAACACAGCTGTCCATAACCTATCCCCTCCCTATATAGCCGAACTAATCTCCAATATCGTTCATCATGTAATCTCCTCTCCTGCCAAGTCCTCCTTCTCTCCTCCATTCTTATTCATTCTTTACCCAATTGCCTATAAGACTTTTCCTGAACATCCCCGATCCTCAGTAATTCTGCGCCTTAACAAGTCCAATGGTGCACCACATTCAGATCCTTCAAGCAGAAATCTATTTAAGAATGCTTACAGCCTGCAATGACCACGCTGCTGACACAACCTCCAGGGCTGTGGGGTACTTGGAACTGGGCTACAGTATGGAATTAATAGCGCTTTATAAATGAATAAATATTATTATTACAGTTCTGCTGTGGGAGTCATGGGGGTCGAGACCCAGCTCCATGACCCTGGGGCGATGTAATAAAAGTTCTGGGGAGTTATGGTTTTGGGGATAATTGTCATGATGCCACCTACGGCGCTCAACCAGGGATGGTCGACGCTGAATTCAGCCCTCCTGGGCAGATGACGGTGCAGCCAGATATTATCGTTCCCCGTAAGTGGAGCAGTACCCCAGGGCAGATGTGAAAGTCAATGTGTAGATGGTAATAAAGATGCGGTGCAGGGCAGATGACTCCAGAATAATTAATGGACACAGCTGGTGCAGTTCCACACTTTTACACACGGTTCTTAGGTGGTAGTGTCCAGCCGGGTGCTGTGTCCTACGAGCCAGGGGTCCAGCCACTCCCAGGTAGATTGGAAACACTTAGCCGGCACCCCGTTCTGTATACCTTCTCCGGATTGTCTTCCTCTTGTGCTGGCTGTCTCCCTCCTGCCCTGCACTTCACGTTCAGTGTCCTGCACCTGTGGCTTCGGACCCTAACGGGCGTCACCTTTGGCCCTATCCGGCCACCTTTGCAACGAATGATGTGGATTCAGCTGCTGCTCCTCGAGATGCAGCAGCCTCTGGCTGGTAGCTGAGCCCTCAAGTCTCCTCCACTAGTCTGTGCCCAGTGACCCTCTGCGGCCCTGGTCCCTCCACTTGCCTGCGACCAGCAATGGATGTGAGCCCCACAGGTGGATTTCTCACTTCCCATGTCTCTGGGACCCCTTCCTTCTCTGGAGCTCCTGCCTGGCTCCCTCTGTCTCTCTCTGTCTCCCTGGGACAAGCACTTCCAGCTCCAGTATACTGGTCTCACTCCTTCCCAGCTCCCTAATTGGATCTGCTCAACCTTTCACTCTGAACTTCTCCTCTGGACTCTCTAACTACTTCCTGTTGTTTTCCTTTCTATCTCGTCTCCTACTTCCTATGCTCCTCCTTCCTACTGTTCCACCCACCTCCCTGCCTAAGCCTCATCTCCAGCCAGGGATGAGGGTGTTGCCCAATACCTCCATCCTGCTGGCCTGGAGTGGCTAGTGTTGGATACAGGTGTGTGGGTGCCGGTTAGTGTCCCCTCCTTACCTAAGGTGGGGGTACCTTACCTCTGGGTGAGGTGTCTTACCTCTGTGGTGAATGGACCCTCAGGGGCGCCACACTGCCATCTCACCATTACTGGAGCTGCCACTTCACCACTACCGGAGCTGCTGTGAACCCCAACCTTCTCTTTCCACATTATGCTGTAGAATGTAAGCCCGCAAGGCCAAGGTCCTCTTCCCTTTGTAGCAGTCCGCCATTTTTAATTTGTTTACTGTAACCTATATCTATATTTTTGTATATAACCCTTTGTCATGTACAGCACCATAGAATTTATGGTGCTATATAAATAAATAATAATAATATAATGTAAGATCAGTATCAGACTGTATTCACACCTGGCAAAATTCCTGAAAAAAAGCATAATTTTATTCCCTCAAATTCTGAAATTAAGATTTTGTTGTCATTGTTCCAGTTTTGAAGAAGAAATAACCCACAATGACTAATTTAATACAAAAATGGAGTAAAAAAACTAAAATGAAAGGGCTGCCGGATTATATGAAGCGCCAAAGCTTTAGCTCACATACGCTCACTTCTAGCTACGAAGAGGCATACAGATCAAGGCTTGTAGAGACTCACTTTACTACATAACAGAATATGGTATCTAGTATCCCTAATTAATTCTAATTGTCATGCATACATTAATTACATCAGACATTAAGGCTTTATTCACAGAGAGATAGGCAGGAGCGACCTGACATCCAGCAGAGCCAACGACTCTTTCAGTTTATAGTGTTCCTCTATAAAGGCTTTATTAGCTCCATTTAAAATATATAGAGTAGTTTAGGGCCCGGGCTCTTAGTGATACACTTTCTTTAGGATTTAAGATCTGTTTAACGATCCTTGAAATCCGAAATTAATTGTTATCGATGAATGAAAGAAAGAATTAAAAAGACACTTCAGAAGAACCCAATCAAAACTTTAAAGGTTCATAATATGGAAATGTATATTTAGAATCGAATGTTCAAATTTTCCAATCTACCTAACGCCCACCAAAGTGTTCTACCGGGCACAAAATGGAAACATGTGGTGGCACTTTGAACTTATTAGGACTTACTTTTAGGGGTCGGAAAAATCTTTTATCCCAGTATCGGAAACCTTTTTTCATACTTTTTGCAATTTGAAATAAAATCTCGGCATACCATTCAAATGAAGGACATCGAAAGTAGAGGAGGATTTAGAATGTTGAGCATGTGTGCTCCACTGAATTGAAGGACAAGCTCTTACTCTCCTTTACCTGCCTGGACCTCCCCACCAGTGATCCTTGGCACCTTCTTACCGGTGCTATTCTGGTAATTCCCTACCAATGCTGCCCGGATACCTCCCTACCAATGCTTTCCTGGTACTCCTCCACTGGTGCTGTTCTGGTACCTCCCAACCTTTGCTGTCCTGGTACCTTCCTACTAGTGTTGGCCTGGTACCTGCCTACCAGGACTGTCCTAGTACCTCCCTACCATTATTGTCTTGGTAACTCCCTACTGGTGCTTCCTGGTACCTCCCCTTTAGATGTGGCATTCCAGACAATGCCTAGTAGCTGCTTACTTCAGGCAAGCAATGCTACTCCAATTCTTTGACAACTATGTCACAATCGCAAGGGCCGAGGTACTAGACTATCCGGGCAAACAGTCTACATGACAGTGGTGATCCCCAGAGGTCTTGGCCCTGTCCAGACCTGTGAAAGGGGATTATTTACAGGGGGGAAAGTTTATAGATAGTTTGTGAAGCCAGCTGAGGGATCTGGTCAGAAGTGACCAGCACTGCAGGTGGTGGACTCCCAGGGAGTAGATGTTAGTGCAGCAAGGTGGATTACTCCCCTCAGCAGGAGCAGGCCCCTTGGAGAAGCAGTAGATGTTGTAGATGTAGAAGTTGATGAGAAGTGCAGTGGAGAGTTCAGGGGAGGTCTTAGAGAGGAGACGAGGCAGTTTCAAAGGTCTGTACCTTTACTAATGATCTTGCAGAACAGTTGGGACTTGTGTGTAGAACCAGGTATGTGGCTCGCCAGTCCGGAGAGAGATGCCACCACCATGCTGAAATAAGGTATGTCAGCCTACCAGCTGTCTTCTCCCTGGGATGAGGTTCTAGGTACTTTAAGCTTCCCCATGTTCCTCCTCACTCCCTCATGGCTAACTACCAGGCAGGCCGGTGACCAGGCTCTTTGAGACCCCAGACCCACACCGGTTCTCTATCCTCTGACATTTGCTATGCAACTGGATAGTTCCACAGTGTGGCTACTGTGCATGCAGCCCAGTAGCCTCCAGTTAACTGCCAGTCATAAAAACCTGGCAGCTTGGGATCCTGGTACTTTTTCTGCAGCTTGCGCCCTGCACAGCTTGAAGGCTGTCTGCAGACTCCCTCTAACTCTTCTTTTCCTACCTCTCCCTAACCTAACTCCTCCCTCCAATCAGGAGTAGGGTCTGCACAGAGGTGGGTCTCTTCCTCCCAGCACTCTCTGACTTGGAGTTCAGATTGTGTTGGGTGTATTTGTGCGTTTCAGCAATGTGTCCTCCACTTACCTCCAGGCATGAGACTACACATAGATTATATGCAGTACCACTTGTGGCAACCTGGCTGCAGGTGCGCCACAACTACAACTTACATCCTACAAGAGTGTAAGTCTGCCATAGGTTGCAGTCTTACTTCTATAAGAGGTTTGAGCTGCCGACTTCAACTGCCTTCATTTTCTTGTGATAGCAAGTGCCTATCTTGCAGCAGTCATTGACAGTCATGCCATTGCATTTTTTGTTAGCAAACCTTTATTTATTAGTTCTATCTGGAACCCACGCACAATTCGATAACTTTACCTTTTCACTCTACCCTACCAACGTGAGCGTCTTCAGATGCTTCCTCTGAATTGATGTCATCTTTGCATGCCCTGACAGAATATCAGATCACGATTCAACATTTGGTTTCTCAACAATCAATGAACTTCAGGTTGGCAACAACTGCTGTCATGATATGTTTAAATGCCACTTTTGGATTATTTACCCGTCATTGCATGTTATTGCATAGGATCAGCAAGTGTATGACTTTTTGGGTTTTAAACAACTTGAATTTAGTGCCTTTTAAGGTGCAAAATCTACTCAAATGGGGTGTCAATTCTAGGAGTCAAACTGAGCTCAAAGTGTGACCCACATTGATCCACTATCAATCGAGCATAATGTGTTCAATTTCCTTGCAGCACAACTAGTGGTAATATTAAGTATTACAATGTGTCAATTCATATAAATTGATTATCTGTGTAAATCCAGACAGGACAGGCCCCCTATGGTGAGAGAAGCTTTTAGCAGTCGTTCTATGCGCATTATAACCAGGATATGAGGATTCTAAAGAGAGGACATCCCCCTAATGCTCAGAACTCCCTATTGGTGTGCATATTTTCTAAAGAGGATAGCAAATTTAAGTGGCCACACTTGCTACTTCAACCTAATTCGGAATTTAGCTATTTGTTTTGATCTTTCTGTTTTAGTATTGCAGCATGGCGGGTTCACAGGGGTAGCCAGGGAATGCCACTCCACCGCTGCCAGGACTCGGCATCGGGATCACTCACCAACTGGTGGCTAGAGTGGCACAGGACACAACTGTGAGGCAGGCGGATGTGGCGGGAGTATCTGTAGTCCTTGTTAAGGGTTTGGCTGCCTTCGCCCTGACTCACCACCTACACACCTTGTGGAAGATTACCTTCTTTGTCCCGATGTTCCCGCATTTCCTGATGTTCCCGCTGACTCCAGGCCAGCTTTTGCCGCATGACTCTCAGTGTATCATCACAAAGAATTTGCCACTACAGCTTAAAACCTTTAGTACTTTACAGAAAACATTCTTCAGAACTTAGTCCACTAAACATAGTATAGGGTACAAGCTGATACGTTTGTTTACACACTTGCTTTACTTCTCTATTCCGTCTATGTCTACTGATCCTCTCACTATGCACCAAGCTCACATCCAAGCTCTCCGAAGTATGGATGGGCACGACTGTACCACGATGGTCCTTCTGCATGGGTCAACGTTTGCTACGGAGTTAGCCAATTGACACAGTAAATTTGATGGTATACGTAGTTCCTACCCTACAAGCTGTTTCTGGTCCCCATACCCTGAGGGTAGCTGCACCACCCTCGTCCGTTCTCTTCACCGTACTTGCCAGGTACCAGGTAGCCGCTAGTTTCCTCACTGTTACTCCATCAGCCAGCGCTGTGCCCAGGACCCGGTCCCATTCTGTATTACATGCTGAATTCTTGTTTTTCTGCCACTACTAACAACTATCTACTTTCTCTTTGCTTGCACCCTCTACATTACTTTAACTTGAAGTTCATGGCCCTGATGCATAAACTCCAACAAGGCCTCCAATTATTGCAAATCTTTAATAGCAGTAATGTTTTTCCATAGGACAAAGGGACTTTTCGGGCCCCTGCACCTATTGTAATTACACCCCTGACCCTATACCAACTATTCCATGGCTGGAGCCACTAACCAGGAAAACACCTTCATTATATATCCCCCTCTGATGGGCCGGCTACAACTTAAATCCTCTAGTTCCACTTGTTAGGCTCTAGGTTCCCTACACTGTGAGTGACCCCTAGAGGCACCCAGCATTAACACCCCCGTCTATATATAAAATTCACATTATCAGTACATACATATGAGTTTACATGAATAAACATCACAGCAACAATATTAAAGAACTCTTAAAAACACGAATAGTCTTCATGGGTAGGAATTGCTCTTTGGCCCCAGCCACCTCTTTGCATTATCATAGATGTTGGAAAGTGTCCTTCATATTATAAAGTACAAAACTTTATGTAGTGGGAAATAAATCCACCATATTACTCCCTGTATTTCCACTAAACAAACTCCCGACCTAGGGAATAGCTACTTGTTGGCAAAAATAAGTAAAACTCAAAAATATTCACAACACGGTTGTAAATAACTGCGAAAAGTGGTCTCTTGGGCAACTCTGTCAATTCAAGACACTTCGGTTTCCGGATACGAGGCAGTTGCTCCAGAGTTAAAGTCCCAGACGGTATGTGTGTGTGTCTAGTTTGTGGGTGAGAATCTTGCATACAGCTGGAAGCCGTGTTTATAGAACCCTGGCTGCATACTTTGCGAGGTCCTGCCAGTGTGCTGGAGACGGTTCATACTGCGTACAAGGTTTGAGAATACCGGTGCGTGCCAACATTTTGGAAGACTCCCATCTAAATCCATGAGAAAAATGTAGTTGCTGGACTAGCCGAGGGTAGCAGCACGCTACCACAGCATGAGCTCCAAGAGGAGAGCTTTCATCTGTTCTACTTGAAATATGGATGAAACCCTCCTGGGCTTTTTTTTTTTTTAGTTGTCAGATATCTATGGAGAAAAAAATGAACAAATAAAATGATGCGGGAATATTAAGAAAAACCTACATCATAAGGGTAATTGAAACACATGACCTCCTTCTCTTCAGCCTCAACATGTCCATCCACTAGCCAACTCTACACTAGTTGTCTAGCCCACAAGGGTCTAGGATACTCAGATCTCGGGCGTTTGGGTACAGTGAATGTCATGGATGGTCGGTGCCCGAATCTGTGCCCTTGCAGTGACAACAAAAAGGGATATTTACAGGGATAAAAGTTTATAGGTGATTCATGACGCCACTTGTAGATCCAGTGATAGCACCTATCTATGGGCTGCAATTTCCCCATAGATTCCAGTCTAAACCCCCAAATTTCCACAGTCCATTTGTAAAGCTTTCCTGCGATTTCCAACACAAAAATGCTCCAATACTCACCCTCCCCAGCAATTCCTGGTGTTTTTTCAACTGTGCAGGAGTGGGAGATGTCTTTATCTATCTTCCAGGACATTTTGCACCACAAGACTCAGTCCGTCACATGGTGCACAGGATCTGGAAGATAGATAAAGGCATCGCCCACTCCTGCACAGAGGAAAAAACTCCAGGGATCACTGTCTATCTTTCTGTCTGTTTCTGTGTGTGTCTGTCTATGTTTTGGTGTCCCCTTAAAGGGAATCTGCCACCTAGGTAAATCCCCCCAGGCTATCACTACCTGTCCCTGCACCTTGCTATTACAATTCTAACTATCCCTTTCTGTGCTAAATGTGAGCTGTGAGTGTTTAATAAAATGTATTTATAACTTACTGGGGCGTATGTTGATGAACCGGGGGCTACGGTTGCTAGTTCCCCTAGGCGTCCTCTTTTGTCCCTCTCACCGCCACCTGCTGTCTTTTTCACTCTCCGATGGGCATGATATTGAAATTGCGCACCCCCCGTCCTACTTCTCCGCTCTGCAGCCTTCCCGATATGACGACGAATGCGTCATATCGGGAAAAGCGGGGCCCCATAGAATCCAGATGTTTACCTTAGCAGCGGCTCCACTGTGGAGCCGCTGCTAAGGTAAACATCGGGTTTCTATGGGACCCTGCAGGTTTCCGGGGGTGTGTCTTTAAGCGGATCTGCATAATTAATCTCGGAGCCATGCCCCCTTTGTAATGACTAAAAACCAGCACTAAACAAAAAGGCCCATATCTCTGAAACCGTATGGCGCATTTTAAAAAAGAAAAAATCTTAATATTCAGGCGATCAGCAGGAATGTACTAAGAGCAAAAACAGATCCCTTTTGATCTGGTGACAAATCCTCCTTAAAGTAGAAATTAAAATCCTGCTATGTAAGAAATGCCATCATTAGATTACTATCAATACATTCAGGTTTAGATTTATTTCTAGTTGCTTTTCTAGGTCACTACGAATAAAATTAAAGGACTGAATCAGTCCAAGCTGGAAATAAACTCTTATAAAGTGTTTTCTGGAGTCATTGGAAAGTCACTGTATCATAAACTATGTAGATTATTGTTACTTATATGGCAGCATGACCATGAATGATGCGTAATATGCCGGACTTCTGACAGATACAGAAGAAAAACTCAATATATAATTCATAAAGGTCTAGGGACAGAAATAGCTCCGATCACCGCAGGTCAATGATATTTCATATTTATTTTCTTTCCATGAACTTAATGGAAATAGAATTGTAATAAAGCTTAACAGATTCGTCCAGGAAGAAAAGGTCTTTGAGATTAAGTAATGAGAAAATCTAAAAATATATATATCATGAGTGAGACGTGAATGTCTTCTGCAGAGTGTATCAATCAGAGGACTCCATCGTAGAAAGCTTTATCTCTAAAAGGCGCAGTCTTCGGGGTTTACATGTTTAATACATAATACAATGGTGAAACTCTATTTTTTTTAGATGAAGATAGAATTAGGCACTTTCTTTATAATGGCAATTCTTTTCAACCCCACTTGAAGCCTTGGCTAAAAATGAACCAGACTTGGACCCAAAAACTGCATGTGTAATTGTAGAAAAACCCTTGAAAAGGAGGTTCTTCTAAACCAGCATTCTGCCATCATATTAGGTGCCTAAACCTCTTTTGACAGTATGTATTGCTAATGCCATTGTCCATGGCATATCTGCATTGACAGAAAGGCCCTCTTCTTTGTTTTATTTGAACACAATTTGACATAGCTGGAGCAAAATGATAAAGACCCTGTACCCACTTCCAGAGAGAGATAAACATCTGCCCCCACTTCAGTGAGAGCTAAAGATCAGCCTTCACTTCCAGTAGAGGGATAAAGACACTCCCCCACTTCCTGTAGAGAGCTAAAGATCAGCCCCCGACTTCCTGTAGGGATATAAAGACTTGCCCCTGACTCGCTCTGGCGGGGACCGTGAGGTACTCGGAACCGGGCCCTCTCGACGTCAGCAGGGCTGCAGGATGTCACGGTGGTGTGGCGCCCCGCAACGAGTGCGTCACAGGAGGGTATTGCAGCCATAAATGCAGCCGCAATATTCTCCGACACAGCAGTGATCCGGTTAACTGAGAGATCCAACCCTGCATGCATCACCTAGAACAGAGGGCCAACCCAGGGTCCTGGTGGGTGGAGTGCTAGGGAAGTGTGTAGGAAGTACAGACACTTAGTTAGTAAGAGAGTCTAAGAGAGTCTAAAGGAGTCTAGAGAAGAGAGAACTTGAACTTGGAGTAGGAGCGGGGGCTCTGCACCTCGTGCAGCCCCCGGGCCGTCACCGTTCGGGTGTCAGCGCCTGAGGCCTCAACAACCGGGATCGGGCATCATCAACCACGGGTTCCAAAATACCCCCGTGCTCAACTCACAGTCGGTTCACTGGTACCGAAGCTGGCAGCAGTTCACCTCTGCTACGCGAACCAGAAGCGTGGAGGAGCAGCTTCACAGGAGCACCCCACCACCAGCCAACTTCCAGTCGTCTAACCAGCGGTGTACCCACCAAGGGACCCAAGGCTCCCCAAAACATCCATATAACGTACATCTTGGATAGGGCATTGAAGCAGCCTCCCCGTACCCGACCTGGTATTCCTGGGCGACAATGGCAAAACACTTAGCTAGAATGGAGGAACACTTACGGATCTCTAAGGGACACCATCACTGCTGAGTCCACCCGGTCCACTACCCGTAAACTGTATACCATGTACTGCCTGCTGGTTACAGTAAAGACCCGTTGCAGAGACTTTCTGTGTCCGTGCTTCCTTATGAACTGTCCGTCTGCACTACAAGGTAACCGCAGCTGCCGCACAACATCTTGAGCAGCTCCAGCCTCCGGGGATCACCGCTTAGCCTGTGGGGAGCGTTCCATCTTGCTGCTGTCCATCCCCCGGAGGTTCCGCAGCGTCAGTAACGATTACCGAAACTACTCATAGGTGGCGTCACGAATAAATTAACCCCTTTAATCTGTTCCTACAAGACGTCTTCAACTTTTGATCTGCACTCCACCGGGCCCGGCTACCGGCAGTCGCGGCCCACCCGTGACAAGGAGGAAGGAGCTACAGCCTGTCTAAACAAGAGTCCACGGGCTTACGGTGAGTCAGTGGCGTGACCCAGTCCATGGTATAGGGGAATAGTCTTTTAGCAGCCAGGATGGCTCGTCCAGTTAACCCCCTTTTGTGTTCATTTTCATTGGCCTCTCTTCCTCCCACTGCCGCATGCAAAGCTCCAATCCAGCAGCCACAGGCCTTCGTTGGGCGACCTGCCTGGTCCCCTAGTACGGTGGTCTTCTCTTCGCTGCGTCGGGGGTTGGCTCACAGGACATAAAGACCCCGCAACCGACTGGTTTCGTGGTTGGGGCGTGGAGCATCCTTCCACTTCAGGGCCAGTACCCTGGTTCCTGCCCCATCCTTCAGCTTCCCAGCTAATTCGGGCACACGGGTGGATTGTTCACTACCCGTGCTCCTAGGACTCCTTCTGTCTCGCTAAGGTCTGTCGCCCGGGACAAGCCTCATGATGGTAAAAGCCGCCGGGTCCGTGTCCTCAAAGTCTCTTATTCTGTCTCCTTTGTTTCTGGTGTTTCTCTGACTGGTTGATGGACCAACTCCTCTCCTCCCGACTCCAGGGCTAACTACTCACTAACTGAACATTTAAACAATAATAATCGGCAAGCTCATAGAAATATAGAAATTTAGACATTGGAATTCTCATTTTAGCAAATTGAGATAATTAGCATTATAGAAGTGGCCAATTCATAATCCACCCAGTTGGCAACATTCAGGCGTATCTCGTAACTGCGTCCTACTCTAGTCACTGCCTGTGTCTTCCTGGGTCTTTCCTCTACTGGCAACTGATATAAGAACACTAAAGACTATAGTCTTAACAGACATGGATAGGTGCCTTCATTATCTAAGCCTTTTGAAAAAACTTAACCCTTTAGGCTTGTAAGACTGATACCAGAAAGCAATAGCACATGCCTGGAACTGGAATGGTGAGGAGGTGTCTATATAAAGGGTAGTGAGCCCATTACATACTATATTCAAAATTATACGGCACTCATCCTGCTCCGCTTAAACACAAATTTACACCTACACCTACACCTACAATTACAAAATTTTGCATAAACAGCCCATTTGACTCAGGGTTTGTCGGGGGAGTGCAGATATGAGGAGGCAGGATTGGTGGTAAGGTTGCAAGTTTGGAGGGTGGTGTATTTTTGGGGGAGTGGGATGGTGCGGGTTTAAGGGGGCGGGGTGTTACAGGTTTGGGGGGGTATTGTTTTTGTGAGTGGGCAGATTTGGGGGGAGTTTATTTTGGGCGGGGATGCGGGTTAGTCATTTCTGTGCAGGGGGAGTGCGGGTTTTGAGGACAGCTTTTTTTTGAGGGATGCGGGTTACAGAGGGCGAGGGGGGTGACATTTTTTTGTTGGTATGGAGATGCAGGTTTGGGAGGAGGGGACATTTTTGGGTGTTGGCAGGGGGTAAGAGGTAGGTTTGGGTGGAGTGGGTGTGGGTGGGGCAGGTTGGGGGTTGGTGTGGGGGGGCAGGTTTGATGTGTATAGTGGACATACATACACACGCTCAGACATAAACTCAGCTTTTAACTAAAAACAGTTAATTCCTATGCCCGGGCAACGCCGGACTCTACAGCTAGTGACTTATAAACCAGACCCACCATCAGTACATGAACATATCCCCAGAACAACCATCAGTATAGGAATACAGCACCAGAATAATCATCAGTACATCAAAACAGTACCAAGCTTAGTACAGTGATTAATTGCTATGTCAAGTCAGCCTCCGGAATATATACCGGTAGATGTATCGCATGAACCTGTAATTCCCAGTATGTACTTAACAATTGTAAGGAGTTGATGGAAGTTGTTGTTGCCACCAGCCATTATCAGACTGTGGACTATACAAGAACCGCGTGCTGATTAGGCACAGGCAATAGCATTATTAAATATTTAATGAGAATCTTATAGGAACACCCACAATTTTTTTTTTAACTTCCCATCTATTAACAAATAGTAATGTGTATGCAGAGAGAGGATTGTAGTACTAAGTGGTCACCGTTTTTGGCCAAATCCAGCACTCTTGTATTTGTGACCTGCCGAATCATACAGTGTCTGCTGTGTGGAGCCGAGGTGACTTTATACTCTTTCTTAGTAGAAGTCTAGAAGACTCAGAAAGACGCTAACTACTTTGAAGCGGGTCCTCATGGACCAAACCAGCCACCGTCCAATTAAAAGGCTGCAAAAATCTTCCAAAACACTTAAAAAACTTTTCAAAGCTGCTTCGGGAAAAGAAAAATTTCTTCAAAAACTCTCCAAGGGCAAGAAGCTTCTGAAGGGGAACGTAAAGGTATCCCAGATGCTGCAACACTTGTTTCCTCTCTCAGGATGACTTTGGAAAATGTGGCTCATGTTTAACGTCTGGGAAAGTCTCTCATTGACTCCATGTTCGCTGTTCGGCTCTCTGCAGGCACGACGTCTTCAGCATCACGCCCTTTCTTGTTGCTTCTATGAGACAATTACCCTTGTTCAATCCCATCTCACATTCCATGATCTCACCTGCAGGTGCTTTCTCAGATATGTGAAAATGATTCCTCCACACGCTACCAAGAGCATATCACACCAGACATGGCTGGGGTTAACCCTGTATTCCTCTAATATTTTGTAATGAATATTGCATTTTTTAATTTTTTATTTTATAAAGAAATAAAGGGTGAATATAATATTGATTTATTAGTCAACGTGTTTCAGGGCTCCCTGGTCCCTTCCTCAAGGAACATTATCAATATCATATTGCCATGTTTATGGGAGCCCTAAAACGCGTTGACTAATAAATCAATATTATATTCACTCTCTGATGTCTCTCTACTTTAATTTTCTGAGATAATGACCTTTGGGTTTTCATTGGCTGTAAGCCATAATCATCAATATTTACAGAAATAAACACTTGAAATAAATCCCTCTGTGTGTAATGACTCTATATAATATATGTGTTTCACTTTATGTATTGAATTACTGAAATAAATTAACTTTTTCATGATATTCTAACTCAATGAAATGCACCTGTAGATTCACCATAAAGCGGCTGCTGGATTTCCTGTCTAGGCTTTCATACAGGCTAGGATAGTCCCTTCTGATTAACCTAAGGATAGGTCATCAATATCTTGTGACCAGACAACCCCAATAACTGAAGGCCCCGTTGCACGCTACAATATCATTAACGATACTGGTTTTGTGATGTTGCAGCGAAGTCGAATTTACATAGTTGCGTGTGACACGTATCAACGATAAGTTCGTTCATCGTGGAAGAATGGCCAGAACCATTTTGTTATCGCTGGTCTCCCGCTGAGCGGCCAACATCGGTGTGTGTGACAGCAGGAGACCAACGATCAATGACCTCCCAGCGCCGCACACCATACACTGGGAGGCTGGTAACCAGGGTAAACATTGGGTAACTAAGCACAGCGCTGTGCTTAGTTACCTGCTGTTTACCTTGGATACCAGCATTCTCGCTGGTTGCTGATCTCTGGTGAGTCTACCTGTGTGACAGCTCACCAGCGATCAGATAACGACGTCCTAGTGACCCCCATCGTTGCTCGGATTGCTGGGACATCGAATGCATCAAAGATCTCATTCTAAGGAGAGTTTGTCCACCTCTCTTTCACTGTTTACATTCGCGAGCTGCCGGACCTGTTAGCAGGTGATCGGAGGGTGTGCCGATTGATGGACCCCAATGATCTTATTTTGAAAACCTATCCAAAATAACCAGACAATGCATTTACCTACTAAGAATCCATCGGTGAGTTCTCTCTGACAAGGTGTTTGTAAGGCCTCATTCATGGTACCGATTTTACTATGTACGACAGAAACAGACCGATTATTCTGATCACAGTGCGATCAGATGGAATATGTGAAACACGTCATATTTCTCTATTTTTGGTGAATATTTTTATTGATGGATTGGGAACCTCATTCGCCTTTTGTAATTATAATATTGCTAATGGAGACAGAGAGCGCTATCACCAGTGAATCATTCCTAGAATTTGATCGAAGTGAAGAACGACCGTCATCCAATTTTCTTGTATGTGAAGAAATTAAAACAAAAATTCTCCACCTTCTCCATTCTGACAGTCCATGAGACGCACTAGGATGTCATCCGAGTGCAGTCTGACCACTAGCCTATGAACTTAAATTGCTTATTTTGATCCAACCCTCGAAACAATATTGATTTTGTCTCCGCAATTTTGCGATGACCTCTCTATGTGCGAAAGATCACAGACATCTGAATGGCCCCATAGAATATCAGAAGTACAAGTGCTATTCGTGAAAACCACTGGTAGCACTCGTGTGGGAAAATCAAATGTGTGAATGAGCCCTAAGTGTTTATCTGTCTTTTGTTCAGAGATTCTCTCAGCTGATTTATTATGACCACATCAAGGTTCAGCTCTTCTGTGATGTAGTTATTAAGTCATAAACCAACTGAAAGGAGCTAAGAAAAAGACAGATGAAAGAGTTACAACCTCCCTGTCAGAACAAGCTCACTGATAGATTCTCAGTTAACTCATTCTGCAACCAGTGTGAGAGCTTACAGATAACACAACCTGAGGTGTCTTCTCCCAGTCACAAGAGGGACTCCTGTGCCGACCGGATAAAATGTTCTTCCAGGGCATGCCCGAGGCAGAGTGGACAGACAGCAAGTAACATGTGGCTAGCTCTCAATTTGCTGGTCAGCCTTATTGGGGTTGATTGATAATGAGTGTTAATGTGTCAGGCTGTGATGGTTCCTCCCTCAAGAAGAAGCAGCATTGTACTACCACAGGGGGGGTTGCTTTGATAGAGACATCACCAGGTATTGCCAACGTGAAGTGGGAAGGCTCATCATGTATGAAAAAATCTGCCCATGGTGATTCGTATGCCAAAGAGGCCAGAGTCACACACACCCCGGCGCTTTTTTAAGCCCTTAGAAAAACAGATCCGTTTTTTTAAGGGTGCCAATAGTGTCCCCTGAGGTCCTGGACGTTTGTTGGAAATTTTTGGACTTTTTCACCATTTCTTCACCAATTTTTGGTCTTTTTTTCACCAAAAACGCATGCGTTAACGCATGGTGCCTGTATGTACCATGCATTAATGCATGCATCTCCCATAGGGCCCTATGAATGTTTTTTCATGCACCCAAAAACGCTGCTAGCAGCGTTTTTAGGCCAGGGTCACACATACAAATATACACGGATCCGTTTTTCTAAGGGTGTCAATAGTGTCCCCTGCGGTCCAGGATGTTTTTGGGAAAATTTTGGACTTAGTAATTTTTTTTAAAAAAAACGCATGCGTTATCACATGGTGCCTATGTGTACCATGCGTTAACGCATGCGTCTCCCATAGGCCCCATGTTAAAAAAAAGCATGCATTTTTTAAAAACGCACAGACACATGCGTTAATGCATATGCGTTTTTGGACTTTGAAAAAAAAGTCTAAAATGTTCCCAAAAAAACGGATTTAAGAAAAAAACAGATGGTATGTGTGACCCTGGCCTATCTAACAGAACTTTGGTGGACCAGCTTATCCTTGGATTTCCAACAGTAATAGTAAGTCCTACGCTCAGGCCCCGTCTACGCACTTTTTGGCGAGTAATGTGACAGAGATCGGTTTGGTGCCAAAGAGAGACTATAGGCTGCAGCTGGTTCTACAGGTCTGTGTGGGACTCAAAGAGACTCATATAGTACCGAGGGTTAGATACCTGGGTATCATTTCTGCTATAGTGTATGTATTGTGTATATAGTCATTGTGCTGTTCCAAGCACATGCTCTATTAAGCACTCACTAATTTACACTGGTTTATCAGTGAAAAGGCTTCCTCTGTTCCTGATCCATTCTCTGGTAGGCAAATTGTTCCTGTGATTGCAGGTACACCAGAGGGAGTCTTTGGGACAGCACTTTGACCCTATGCTCAGGAGTGGTGTGTGTAAATATTTCAAGTGGTAATTTTTGAGAAGTATAGACACCTGATTATCCCCGTGAACCCGGTGTCCCTAGGTAAAGAGTCTGTTTGCATAGTGAACATCTGGCTCCATTTCTGTATGTGTCACGCTTAGCCCTTAGTGAATCCTTTTGTTCCTACAACCAGCAATAGACAATGCAGCACAAAGGCTATAGGAAGTAAATGGTGCAAAATTTGGAGTGAAACCCAATTGTAAAAATGATTTTTTTAGCCCAAAATATATATATAGTTATGCAAAAGATAAAAAATGTGCCCAAAGGTGTCCATAATATCCTTTTGTTAATATACCTGTTGTCTTCATTCCATTATAATCTGGTACTAAGCGCACTCCAGGACCAGATTAGCAAATAGTTTCTGGATAAGGTCAGTGGCATAACCTCAAGTTCATGGGCCCCGATGCATTAGCTTCAATGGAGCCTCCAAATCTTGCAAGTCTTTAATATCATTGGTCTTTTTCTATAGGCCAAATGGACTTTTGGAGCCCCCTAGTATCTAGGGCCTGGTGTCATGCCACAGACTAGGGAGCGTCCAGATACAGTGCGTGACAGTGGTGCACAGACCAACGGTTTCCGGCGCACTTCACACAATAGACTGGGGAAACACCAGAGGGGGCATATACAAATGAGGGTCCTGCTTGTAGGCAAAGTGGGAAAGGAGATCTGCACTCACCTGCGGCTGTGCCCTGATCTCCCTACCGTCTGTATACAGCTTCTTTCACCCCATCGCCGAACACAATACCTAGTTCCTTGCTGGCTATTATGTAAACCCTAAATAGGAAGATTGTCGGCAGGAGCACTAGTCCCAACTGTTCCACTAATAACAACAAGACGGGAAGGGGAGACAGGGAAATGACAAAAACAACTTCATACCTGCAGCCACTCTCCTAGGCAGCAGATAGCTTGGCAAAGGTCTGCTTCTCCAGAGTACCTCCTTCATCTCAGGTAGCTAGACCAGGAATGGAGGTCAATCACCAGCAAGGAATGCTGGATCATGTGACCATATAAAGGAAATAGGAGTGATCAAAAAGTAGCCACACATGGGAAGAGAACTAAGGAGCATTGCAGCAACAGAAACTAACTCCTACACTGCCAAAGAACAGAAACACATTTAAAATGAAGTCTCAATACAGGAATGAGACACAGGTCCCAAACCTGTCACAAGTCTCCAAAGTAAGAAAGACCAACGTGACACCCGGGTGCGATTGCCACACCTGCACCTATTGTTAAGGTGCATCTACTGTGTGGTTGGTTGTTCCACAGACACCAAACAATCTCGATATCTTCCCTCTCGGACCACATGTGAGCCATAATGTGCTGTCTAAGTCTGTGCATTAAGCAGTCATCAGGCTGGATAGCGGGTGAATTATATGCAGCGAGGGTATGGAAACAATTTCATTTTGGCTTTGCTCGGTCTTTAGACAAGATTTACAGGGAAGAAATAATTGCATGTCTTTTTTCTTTCCTCATATCACAGAGATGTTGATGGATTTCTTGGAGATACAAATCAAATGGTTTTGGGAAAGAGCAGTAACTTCCCCGCCTGTGGGAACAGTCACTACAGGCTATAAAACTGCCAGATGCCTCGAAAGGAGATATTTCCCCAGAGGATAAGGGGAAAAAAAGAGCAGGTGTTTTGGGTAAATTTAACTTTATAGAGATAGATGTAAAGTTCCTGCCAGAGCTACAATGTGGGGTATCAAAACCCTACAAGGAATTTCAATTAAGAACATTTTAGTGTTGGGTCCCTGAGGAGGATGAGGACGAACAATAGGCGGCCGGCGCTTTACCATGTCATGGCATTATTATTATTTATTAATATTTATTATTATAGCACCATTAATTCCTTGGCGCTTTACATACGGAAAGGGTATAAAAAGACACGTACAAGGTACATGGACAACATATGTCATACAGGTACAGAATGAGAGAGGACGCTGTCCACGAGAGCTCACAATCTACGAGGGGACGGGTGATGATACATTAGAAGTGGTAGAAGATGTAATATCTCCTTGTCTTATGTGATATCTTACACAATGAATAAGGTGGGTAATCCCTGTGTTCTTAAATAAGAGAAGTATCTGGAAGTAAATCAACACAAAAATTCATAGGATGCATTGTAAAAATCATATTGAGTTTAGATTATTACAGAGTTACACCAATGAGAGCACTAGTCTGAGTGCAAAGGAGGAGTTCAATAGAAGCTGGTGGATTTTCCAATCTTGTTACTTCCATTATACTAAAATCAAATCATGATGTTACTGCCCCCCTAGGTACAATAATATAACTACTATAATAATGTCCCCTATGTACAGGAATATAACTACTATAATACTGCTCCTATATACAAGAATATAACTACTATAATACTGCTCCTATATACAAGAATATAACTACTATAATACTGTCCCTATGTACAAGAATATAACTACTATAATACTGTCCCCTATGTACAAGAATATAACTACTATAATACTGCTCCTATGTACAAGAATATAACTACTATAATACTCCTATATACAAGAATATAACTACTATAATACTGCTCCTATATACAAGAATATAACTACTATAATACTGCTCCTATGTACAAGAATATAACTACTATAATACTGCTCCTATATACAAGAATATAACTACTATAATACTGCTCCTATGTACAGGAATATAACTACTATAATGCTGCCCCTATGTACAAGAATATAACTACTATAATACTGCCCCTATGAACAAGAATATAACTACTATAATACTGCTCCTATGAACAAGAATATAACTACTATAATACTGCTCCTATGTACAAGAATATAACTACTATAATACTGCTCCTATATACAAGAATATAACTACTATAATACTGCCCCTAGGTACAATAATATAACTACTATAATAATGTCCCCTATGTACAGGAATATAACTACTATAATGCTGCCCCTATGTACATGAATATAACTATTATAATAATGTCCCCCATGTACAGGAATATAACTACTATAATACTGCCCCTATGTACAAGAATATATCTACTATAATACTGTCCCCTATGTAAAAGAATAGAACTACTATAATACAGCCCCTATAAACAATACTATAACTACTATAATACTGCCCTTATGTACATGAATATAACTACTATAATACTGCCCCTATGTACAAGAATATAACTACTATAATACTGCTCCTATATACAAGAATATAACTACTATAATACTGCTCCTATATACAAGAATATAACTACTATAATACTGCTCCTATGTACAGGAATATAACTACTATAATGCTGCCCCTATGTACAAGAATATAACTACTATAATACTGCCCCTATGAACAAGAATATAACTACTATAATACTGCTCCTATGAACAAGAATATAACTACTATAATACTCCTCCTATGTACAAGAATATAACTACTATAATACTGCTCCTATATACAAGAATATAACTACTATAATACTGCCCCTAGGTACAATAATATAACTACTATAATAATGTCCCCTATGTACAGGAATATAACTACTATAATGCTGCCCCTATGTACATGAATATAACTATTATAATAATGTCCCCTATGTACAGGAATATAACTACTATAATACTGCCCCTATGTACAAGAATATATCTACTATAATACTGTCCCCTATGTAAAAGAATAGAACTACTATAATACAGCCCCTATAAACAATACTATAACTACTATAATACTGCCCTTATGTACATGAATATAACTACTATAATACTGCCCCTATGTACAAGAATATAACTACTATAATACTGCTCCTATATACAAGAATATAACTACTATAATACTGCTCCTATATACAAGAATATAACTACTATAATACTGCTCCTATGTACAGGAATATAACTACTATAATGCTGCCCCTATGTACAAGAATATAACTACTATAATACTGCCCCTAGGTACAATAATATAACTACTATAATAATGTCCCCTATGTACAGGAATATAACTACTATAATGCTGCCCCTATGTACATGAATATAACTATTATAATAATGTCCCCTATGTACAGGAATATAACTACTATATACTGCTCCTATGTACAAGAATATAACTACTATAATACTGCCCCTATGTACAAGAATATAACTACTATAATACTGCCCCTATGTACAAGAATATATCTACTATAATACTGTCCCCTATGTAAAAGAATATAACTACTATAATACAGCCCCTATAAACAATACTATAACTACTATAATACTGCCCTTATGTACATGAATATAACTACTATAATACTTCCCCTATGTACAAAAATATAACTACTGTATTATTGAATAAAAAAAGCCAAGAAGCCAGCACTGCCTGTGGTCAGCACACAATACAAAAAATGCATATGCACATATTAATTTCTAACTGTACTTTAAACTGAGACATTTGGCAAACAATTGATCAATTCTTTGAGCTACCCCGCCACGTCACGGCATTCTCAGATGGGGCAGTCGTACTCTACGTTTTTTAATAAGCTGTGCCATTACGGCTTCCTGAATGCATTAAAAGCAGAATCATATCAAATGCACACGTACCTGAAGTATTTCTGAACTACTCCCACAGCGCCAGAAAAGCAGCGCAGATAAAGGCAGACCAGGTCCGGACATGACATCCGGACATTATAGGATCTGACCCTCACACTGCCAGACCAGCAACCATGGATGAGGGCAGAACAGGTCCAGACACATGTGCAACAATTAAGCAGAGCCTATGGGCAGGGTGTGGCCGCTGTATGTATGTACAGCGGCCCAGATCAATCACATTAAAGACAGATAGAATGGCATGTATAACCAAGCGCGCACGGAAAAAAATGGTGGTCAACAACAAACCTATAACAAATAAAAAAGCCAGAAAAAAGCGCTGCCTGTGGTTAGCACGCACTACAAAACGTGCATATGCACATATTAATTTCTAACTGTACTTTAAACTTACTTTTTTACTGTATTATTGCCCCCTATGTACAAGAATATAACTACTATAATACTGAAATCTATGTACAGGAATATAACTACTATAATACTGCCCCTATGTACAAGAATATAACTACTATAATACTACTCCTATATACAAGAATATAACTACTATAATACTCCCCCTATGTACAAGAATATAACTACTATAATACTGCCCCTATGTGCAAGAATATAACTACTATAATCCTGCCCCTATGTACAAGAATATAACTACTATAATACTGCTCCTATGTACAAGAATATAACTACTATAATACTGCCCCTATGTACAAGAATATAACTGCTATAATACTGCTCCTATGTACAAGAATATAACTACTATAATACTGCCCCCCATATACAAGAATATAACTACTATAATACTGCCCCTATATACAAGAATATATCTACTATAATACTGCCTATATGTACAAGAATATAACTACTATAATACTGCCTCTATGTACAAAAATATAACTACTATAATACTGCCTCTATGTACAAGAATATAACTACTATAATACTGCCTCTATGTACAAGAATATAACTACTATAATACTGCCTCTATGTACAGGAATATAGCTACTATAATACTGCCCCCCATATACAAGATTATAACTACTATAATACTGCCCCTATGTAAAGGAATATAACTACTATAATGCTGTCCCTATGTACATGAATATACTTACTATAATACTCCCCCTATGTACAAGAATATAACTACTATACTACTGAAACCTATGTACAGGAATAAAGCTACTATAATACTGCCCCCATATACAAGAATATAACTACTATAATACTGCCCTATGTACAAGAATATAACTACTATAATATTGCCCCTTGTACAAGAATATAACTACTATAATACTGCCCCTATGTACAAGAATATAACTACTATAATACTGCCCCCTATGTACAAGAATATAACTGCTATAATACTGCCCCCTATGTACAAGAATATAACTACTATAATACTGTCCCCTATGTACAAGAATATAACTGCTATAATACTGTCCCTATAAACAATACTATAATATGTATATGTATAAGAATATAACCACTATAATTCGTCTCCTATGTACATGAATATAACTACTATAATACTCTCCCTATGTACAGGAATATAATTACTATGATACTGCCCCTATGTATAAGAATATAACTGCTATAATACGTCTCATATGTACATTATTATTATTTATTTATATAGTGCCATTATATTCCATGGCGCTTTACATGCTAAAAGGGCAGACTAGGACAAGTAACATAGTAACAATACAAGTAGCAATAAATGTGGACAATTCGGTGGTACAGATACAAGAGAGGAGAAATCCTGTCCGCGAGGGCTCACACTCTACGATTGGCGGGTGGGGATACAGTGGGAGGGGGAAATTCCAGTCGTGAGGCGGTGTGGTGGACCGGGTCTTATTGCAGGTGGTAGGCTTGGCGGAAGAGTTAGGTCTTCAGGCTTCTTTTGAAGGTTCCCAGGGTAGGAGAATGTCTGATGTGTTGGGCCAGTGAGTTCGAGAGTATGGGTGAAGCATGGGAGAAATCCTGTTTGTGGCTGTGCGAAGAGGAGATGAGGGGGGAGTAGAGGAGAAGCTCTTGGGAGGATCGAAGGTTGTGTGGAGGTAGGTATCGGGAGACCATATCAGAGATGTATGGAGGGGACAGGTTGTGAATAGCTTTGTATGTCATGGTTAATGTTTTAAACTAGGATCTCTGGGAAGTAGGGAGCCAGTGAAGGGCTTGGCAGAGGGGGGAGACAGGGGAGTAGCGGAGAGACAGATGAATTAGGCGGGCAGCGGAGTGCAGTATAGATTGGAGAGGTGAAAGGGAGGTATTGGGGAGGCCGGTGAGCTGGAGGTTGCAGTAGTCAAGGCGGGAAATGATGAGAGCGTGAATAAGGGTTTTAGCAGTGTCGTGGTCAAGGAAAGTGCGAAACCAATAGATGTTTTTGAGCTGGAGTCGGCAGGAGGTGGCAAGGGCATGGATGTGTGTGGGGCTTGAAGGAGAGGGAGGAATCAAGGATAACCCCGAGGCACTTAGCATGGGGGACTGGGGAGAGAGAGCAGTCGTTGATGACAATGGATAGGTCAGGTAGAGATGGGGAGCGTCTTGGGGGGAAGACTATGAACTCGGTTTTGTCCATATTCAGCTTAAGGAAGCAAGCAGAGAAGAAGGATGAGATGGCTGACAGGCAGTGTGGAATTTTGGATAGATGTGGCACCCTGGCACCTGTTGGGCACCACAGAACTCCTTGGGGCATGAATGGAGCTAGCAGCAAGCACCACTCACACAAAACACTTACAACACCATAGAACACCTGGTTTCACCCCAAGCCTCTAGGGGGAGCTCCACTGGTCACTTTGAGCCAGTTCCCCCTATAAATAGGGTCTTGGAGGGAGAAACTTCAGAGTGTACAGACGCTACAAGAGCTGCAGGTTGTGTGTGATCTCCACCTTATGAGACACACACTAGGCCCAACCAGCCATCCAGCCAGTGAGGAGACCCTTGCAATTGGGATCATAGGAAAGGAGAGCACCTCTCAGGGACAACAGAGTTACCTTAACTCTCCCACATCATCCGGTCACTGGAACCGAAGCTGTGAGAGCTACCCAGCCACCACAGAGAACCAGCACGTCTAACAGTAGGTTTAGCCACCTGTTCCACCTGAAGCACCTACCTACGAGAGCCCAGGGAAAAGTACTGATCCTGCTTAGCCCCTTTTACAGTGCCCTCAGTGTTGACACCCAGGTGAAATCCGTTCCATTGAACACACTGCCCAGTCTGGCTGGATTCCACATCCACCCGACCTTAGCACTAGAAGTACAGAGAGAAGGAAGCCTACACTAACTGCTTGCTGTGAACCTCCAGGAGTGTTGACTTCACTATCCTGGTCTGGCGTACCTATTTATCACCAGTAAAGGTACCTAAAAGACTCTGGAATGTCAGTGTTTAATTCCTGGACTTAACAGCAGTACTACCGCAGCTGCCTCACAACATCTTGTGCAGCTCCTGGCTCCGGGGACTCCCGCTCATCCTAAGGGGAGCGTCCCATCTTGCTGCCTAACATCCCCGGAGGCCTAGCAGCGCCGGTACAGTTACCGGAACACCCGCAGGTGGCGTCACGAGACAAGATCTAATCCCTAACTGTTCAGCCATCCCCCCTATTGATCTGGACCACCGGGCCCCACAGCCGCAGGTGCGGTTCCGTGACAGAGGAGAGCAGATGCCTGCGACGTGCAGAACCCGGCTACGGTGAGTCAGAATTTGGCGTCACGAACAGGATACGAGCAGCCCCGTTCCAACGGGTATTGTGTGCTATTTTAATGACTGTAAATATCGAACTGTAAATTTGATCCGCAATTGCTGCGCGAAAGGTGGGAAAAGAAGGGGTGTTCCTAGGCAAAGGGCGCGAAGATAGGCCCTGCCCCTACACTTTGACGACTTCCCCTGTACACAGCAGGAACCAGAAACTCCCGTGGTGCCTCACTCCTCACCGCGAGGCCGACACTTCCGTTTGAAACCGAAAGGACTGGGCGCACTTAACTAAGGGGGAACGACCATGAGTAACTCGGCTCCCAACAACGCGGTACCCCCGCAACAACAAAACATACCTCCTGATGGACAGCAACAAGCTGGCGGTATGCCACCGCAACCCGCTCCGATTTTGCCGATATTCCTGCCTTACGTTCCGAATGCGACCTGGTTACCTAAGTACAGCGGTACACCCAGCACCTTGGAGACATTCCAGAGGAAGATATGCCAAACGCTGGACATGTATGCTATGACTGGTAAGCAGAGAGCTTCAGTTATTATGGGACAGTTAACGGGCGCAGCCGAGCTGCAGAGCCGCAGCTGGCCTGTAGGAAACTCAGGAATCTGTGGAGCAGATATTCGCTAAGTTAACCCGGGTTTTTAAACGTCATACTGAGGCTGAATTAACACTGTCATTCTATCGTTGTAACCAAGGGGCACAGGAAAGTGTCCTAGATTATTCACTGCGATTGCAAGAAGCACTGAGACTGTTGAAACAAGTTGATCCTGATGGTGTCAGAGATGAAAACAAAGCGTTAATTGGACAATTTATTGTGGGCCTTAGACTATCTGAGGATAGAAAGCAAGCAAGCTGGTGGTCCATACAAAATCCTGGCGCAGAGTTTGACACCTGAGAGACTTAACAGTTTGGGGACAACGGCTCGCCGCAGTGCCTGACCCCGCTTCGCAGCAACAGCAGACTGACACCCCTTCCGTGACGGCAGCAGTATCTTCAATCCCTGTGGTTCAGTCTAGTGCACAGACTGCAACACCTAACCGATTTGAGCAACTGTGTGCTAATGTAGAGCAGCTGATGAAGGATGTGGCCAAGCTACAAGCTGGGAGAAGACCCAAGACAGATGCAAGGTCATCGGACAAGATTCAGCTCGCCGACAGCCTGACGACGTCCCGTGGATGAAGAGAAAGACACAGCCGCCGCAAGGAAAACCTGCAGACCGCTGCAGTCCTAACAGACGCCGCACCAGTCAGCAGAATGACTTAGGTGGACGTACTCAACAGTCCCGTCCTTTAAACGGGCAACCCCTGGCAAGAAGGGCCAACCCAGGAGTAGACTGTCCAGGCCCAACGACCAGCTGGGAACACAAGTATGTCGGAGACTGTCCATATCTACCAATCGTCATCGATGGCATCGCTATATCCGCCTTGATAGACACTGGATCCCAGGTGACAACCATCCCGAGTATCCTTTACAAGCGGTTCTGGCCAGATGTTAAGCTGGAACCCCCAAACCCCGATCTGAACATTGAAGCCACTAATGGTATATCAGTTACTTAAGTGACAATGTGACGCTCAGTAAGGGTGGGAAGGGTGTAGTTGAAGAACCAGGGTATCCTAGTGGTTCAGGATACACCAAACAACAAAGATCCCTATGTAATACTGGGTACTAATGTTATGGTTAAATGCATCGATGAAGTGTTGTTCTTACTCCAACAGAGTGTTGAAGCTGGTAGACCCAGAGAGAAGAGAGCTATTAAAAGCAGATCCGAGCTTGGTATATCAACAACAGGTAACGATTGTCTAATGGTGAAATTGGCAGAGTACGGGTCACAGATCCCATTCCAATTGTGGTACCACCCAGAAGTGAAATGATGATCTGGTGTCGAGCAGCCATAGGTCTCAGGGGCAGGAGTACCAAGCTGTATGTAGAACCTGTAATGTCTGATAGTAGTCCTACGCTCTTGACAGCCAGAGGGTTGGTCGATGTGAGAAAAGGAAAGTTACGCATATTAAATTATGGTGATGACGAGGTCAGACTACCAAGATATGCCACTGTCGCAAAATTATACCAAGTTAAAGATGATGCTATCATTGATGTAAAATCCTCAGCACAAACAGTCACTGATGAACCCCGTCACTCAAAAAATCAGTTAGAGAAATGGTGTCAGGAGCTCAGTGTAGGAACTGACAATACACCTACTCACCAGAAAAATGGAGTATACCGGGTAGTTCGGGAGTATTAGCAAGTGTTCAGCAAACACCCACTTGATTTTGGGAGGATTAAAGGGGTACAACACCATATCCCCACAGGCAACCATGCACCTATAAAAGAAAGGTACAGGCCTATACCACCCACACATTACCAAAAAGCAAAAGAGATGCTTCAGGACATGAAAAATGCAGGAGTCATTAGGGATAGCTGTAGTCCCTGGGCAGCACCACTAGTCCTGGTTAAAAAGAAAGATGGTAGTATGAGGATGTGCGTAGACTACAGACAAATCAATAAAGTCACACACAAGATGCATACCCATTGCCCGCATAGAAGAGTCACTAGCTGCACTCAAATCTGCCAACTACTTCTCCACATTAGATCTTACTAGTGGGTACTGGCAGGTTGCCGTTGCAGAGGAGGATCGTGAGAAGACAGCCTTCACGACACCTATGGGATTATGCGAGTTCAACAGTATGCCATTCGGATTGTGCAATGCCCCAGGAACATTTCAGAGACTTATGGAGTTTGTTTGGGCCACAAGAACTTTGAGACTGTGTTGTTATACCTTGATGATGTCATTGTATACTCTCAGACCTATGAAGACCACCTACAGCACCTGAGTGAAGTGTTCGAGTCACTGTCCAAGTACAGGATGAAACTGAAACCGTCCAAGTGCCCCTGCTGAAACCCGAGGTCCAATACCTAGGACACGTGGTAAGCGCTGAAGGCGTAGCACCGGATCCGGATAAAGTAACCGTCATTAAGGACTGGCCAGCACCAACTACTCACAAAGAGGTACGTCAATTTCTAGGCTGGTCGGTACTACCGACGATTCATCAAAGGCTATACCAAGATAGCAGCACCTATGCAAGATCTCTTAGTAGGTCAATCCAAAAACGGCAAATCAGGGGACCCTCGTTCCACTGGGGACCAGAACAGGAACAATCCTTTCAGAAACTGAAAGACGCTCTAACTGGGGAAGAAATCCTGGCCTACCTGACAAAAATCTACCGTTTTTATTGTATACTGATGCAAGCAATGAAGGCCTAGGAGCCGTCCTAGCTCAACGCCAGCAGGGCAAGGAGAAGGTGATAGCCTACTCCAGCAGAAAGCTCCGTCCCATGGAAAGGAACCCGGAGAACTACAGCTCCTTCAAGCTAGAGTTCCTGGTCCTGGTCTGGGCAATCACAGAGCGTTTCAAGCATTACCTGGCATCCGCCCCGTTCACAGCTTTCACAGATAACAACCCTCTAACACATTTAGAGACTGCAAAGCTGGGAGCCCTAGAGCAGCGTTGGGTAGCAAGACTCTCAAACTATGATTTCACTGTAAAGCACCGGGCAGGTCACTAGAACGGCAATGCTGATGCCCTGTCCAGAATGCCTAACCTTCCTGAAGAGGGAGAAGACATAGATGACCTGGAGGAGATTGAACTACCTGCTTTCCACCGTACGGGTACAGAAACGTGTCATCAGAGGGACCAGAAACGTGTAGAGAGGACCGTGAACCCTTTACCTCACCATTAGGGATGGGCGAATAACTCGCTACTATTCGGGACTCTTCCGAATAGTAACTGACTCGGGGGACTCGTTACTCGCCGAGTTTCCTTAGGAATTACTCGGGGGTAGCGAGTCCCTGTACTTTTGCAGTGTATCTATATAGATGCACTACAAAAGTACCCTAAAAGTTAATCTAAGGGGTTAAAAACAATAAACATTAATACTCACCTCCTGTACTCCTGTACCGGGACCGAAGACCTCCGGCTGTTACAGGACCTCCGAGACCACCGGGAGAAGATGGGGAAAAGGACCTTGCAGTTCAGCCAATCAGCATTCGGCTAGCGGTCACATGGGTTTGTCATGTGACCGTAGTGCAGCCGCGTCACAACCCATGTGACCGCTAGCCGAATGCTGATTGGCTGAACTGCAAGGTCCTTTTCCCCATCTTCTCCTGGTGGTCTCGGAGGTCCTGTAACAGCCGGAGGTCTTCGGTACCGGTCCTGGTACATAAGGTACAGGAGTACAGGAGGTGAGTATTAATGTTTATTGTTTTTAACCCCTTAGATTAACTTTTAGGGTACTTTTGTAGTGTATCTGTATAGATACACTGTAAAAGTACAGGTTACTACTCGGACTCGCTGGACTCGCAACGAGTACCGAGTCTCGGACCCGGACTCGTTAGAGTCCAGCGATTCCGAGTATTTCAGGATTCGCCCATCCCTACTCACCATGACTGGAAGGAGGTTCAAGCCAAAGATCCAGATGTCAGCCTAGTAAGAGAGCTGATTACTCAAGAACACGCCAACATGGACCCTGATGCCTCACAAACTGCTAAACGCCTATGGAAAGAGAAAGCAAGGTTGTTTGTCTACCAAGGTAAACTATGCAGAAGATACCTCAATCCAAGAACCTATGAACTAATCTGGCAGACTGTAGTTCCCAAGACTGAAGTCCAAATGATCCTAGAAGCATACCACGATGATGCCGGACACTTTGGATGGAAGAAGCTGGAGAGACTCCTAAAAGATCGGTTCTACTGGGTCGGTATGCGAGGCTCAATTGACAAGTGGTGTAAGAACTGTGGACCATGTCACCTACGAAGGAAAGACCATCTAACTCAGAAAGCTCCGTTGCAGCCAATTGTTACCACCAAACCTCTTGAAATAGTTGCTCTCGACCACGTGAAACTAACCCCAAGTCGTACCGGGTACACTTACGCTCTCACCATTGTTGACCACTATTCAAGATTTCTGGTAGTAGTTCCAGTTAAGGATTTAACTGCAGAGGTAGCAGCCAAAGTGTTCCAGAGTTACTTCTGTCGCCATGGGTATCCAGACCAAGTCTTAACTGACCAAGGGCCAGCCTTCAAATCAGCTCTGTTCCAAGAATTCTTAGTGCTATATGGGTGTAAAAAGATCCGCACCACACCTTATCATCCCCAGACGAACGGTTTATGTGAGAAGATAAACCACATTGTCATTGACATGCTCAAGACCTTACCAGTTGAAGAGAGAAATCAATGGCCGGAAAAACTTCCAGATCTTGTGGACATCTACAACCACATACCTGTCAGTTCAACTAACTATACACCTGCTTACTTGATGCGAGCAAGACCAGGTAAATTACCTATTGACTTACAGATGGGAAATATCGAACACACAGAAGACTCTTCTGATGAAGACTGGGTCAGCCAACGCCAAGAACAGTACAGAAAAGTAGAAAGAAACCTAGAAATCAGCAGAACCAAACAAGAAAAAGACTTTAACAAGCACGCCTCAGCTGAACCTCTAGCTACAGGAAACTTAGTGCTAAAAAGAAAGCGAAAAAACCAACAAATTGGATAACAGTTGGGAATCTGAACCCTACACCATTATGCCATCACAGTATGACAATTCCAAAACTTGCGTTATCAGCAAAGATAATGGGAATACTTTTGCAACTGTTTCAAGGGACCATTTGAAGAAATGTCCAGCACAGTTAATCCCACAAGTAACCAGTTACCCTGCAGTAACTACAGAAGAAGAACCTAAAGAAAATCTAGTCTATACAAATATTGGATACTTACCAGCAGACTGGCCACAATGCGATGGAGCATACATCATACCAGTTATGCACTTCTATCAACCTATAGAAAATCAGCAAACAATTCCAAATCAACCAACTCAACAAGTTCAAGTGCAAGATATGCAGCCTGTTATATTGGAACCTGAGATTCCTGTAATCGGTGAACCTGCTAGTCCTACAGTAAGAGAAGCAATCCCTACACAACTACCTTCAGAGGATAGTCCAGTGGATAGATTACGTACTTACTATGGCCTTACACAAAGCAGAAGTAGAACAAGAACCACTTCGTACACTACACCAACAGCTTTGGAAACACCCACACTACACAGATCCACACGTAGTACATTAGGACAACCCCCAAACAAGCTTGGAGAATGGGTTTAGAATGTAGTGGAACCATATTACCTGTAAGTGTTTGTAAATAGTCAATGTTGTCAAAACCTGTAAAAAGTAGTGTACAGAAGGGTGGAGGAACTGGGCTCTGTCCCAAGTATATTAAGTTGGGGACAGAAAGCGCCTGGTAAGGTAAAGAAGGTTAGTACCGGCCTCCCAAGCAGAGACACCCGTAGGGAATGTATAAAGTTTAAATATGTCTGGACTTTACCCTTTTTCTCTTTTCATAAACTTTGGACAATTGTCACAGGACTTGTGTGACCAAAACTTTACCTTTTCCAGCTTGCGGCAGATGGACTAGTGCCGTATGGACTGCTTTTCACCTTTTTCATATTTTTCCTTCCTTTTTAGTGATTTTTGTATTTTTCTTTAAGACTCTGTTATAAAATGCTTAGTTTTAAGATTGTAAAATGAACTTTTTGCTCAGCCAGGAGAACTGAGGTTAACTAAGGGGGAATGTGGCACCCTGGCACCTGTTGGGCACCACAGAACTCCTTGGGGCATGAATGGAGCTAGCAGCAAGCATCACTCACACAAAACACTTACAACAACTTAGAACACCTGGTTTCACCCCAAGCCTCTAGGGGAGCTCCACTGGTAACTTTGAGCCAGTTCCCCCTATAAATAGGGTCTTGGAGGGAGAAACTTCAGAGTGTGCAGACGCTACAAGAGCTGCAGGTTGTGTGTGATCTCCACCTTATGAGACACACACTAGGCCCAACCAGCCATCCAGCCAGTGAGGAGACCCTTGCAATTGGGGTCATAGGAAAGGAGAGCACCTCTCAGGGACAACAGAGTTACCTTAACTCTCCCTCATCATCCGGTTACTGGAACCGAAGCTGTGAGAGCTACCCAGCCACCACAGAGAACCAGCACGTCTAACAGTAGGTTTAGCCACCTGTTCCACCTGAAGCACCTACCTACGAGAGCCCAGGGAAAAGTACTGATCCTGCTTAGCCCCTTTTACAGTGCCCTCAGTGCTGCCATCCAGGTGAAATCCGTTCCATTGTACACACTGCCCGGTCCGGCTGGATTCCACATCCACCCGACCTTAGCACTAGAAGTACAGAGAGAAGGAAGCCTACACTAACTGCTTGCTGTGAACCTCCAGGAGTGTTGACTTCACTATCCCGGTCTGGCGTACCTGATTATCACCAGTAAAGGTACCTAAAAGACTCTGGAGTGTCAGTGTTTAATTCCTGGACATAACAGCAGTACTACCGCAGCTGCCTCATAACATCTTGTGCAGTTCCTGGCTCCGGGACTCCCGCTCATCCTGTGGGGAGCGTCCCATCTTGCTGCCTAACATCCCCCGGAGGCCTAGCAGCGCCGGTACAGTTACCGGAACACCCACAGGTGGATTCACGAGACAAGATCTAATCACTTTATTACCTCCGACGCGTTTCGGTGCCCTCCTGGCACCTTCCTTCCTGCGCTGTCCTCTCTGCCCACTGCGCCGCTGCGCTGACCACTCTGCCCACCACGCTGCTGCGCTGACCACTCTGCCCACCGCGCTGCTGTGCTGACCACTCTGCCCACCACGCTGCTGCGCTGATCACTCTGCCCACCGCGCCGCTGTGCTGACCACTCTGCCCACAGCGCCGCTGCGCTGACCACTCTGCCCACCGCGCCGCTGCGCTGACCACTCTACCCACCGCTCCGCTGCGCTGACCACTCTTCCCACCTCGCCGCTGCGCTGACCACTCTTCCCACCTCGCCGCTGCGCTGACCACTCTGCCCACCGCGCTGCTGCGCTGATCACTCTGCCCACTGCGCCGCTGCGCTGTCCACTCTGCCCACCGCGCCGCTGCGCTGATCACTCTGCCCACCACGCTGTTGCGCTGACCACTCTGCCCACCACGCCGCTGCGCTGTCCACTCTGCCCACCGCGCCGCTGCTTTGACCACTCTGCCCACTGCACCGCTGCACCCACCGCGCTGCTGCGCTGACCACTCTGCTCACCACGCTGCTGCGCTGACCACTCTGCCCACTGCGCTACTCTGGTGACCACTCTGCCCACCGTGCTGCTGTGCTGACCACTCTGCCCACCGCGCCGCTGTGCTGACCACTCTGCCCACTGCGCCGCTGCGCTGACCACTCTGCCCATTGCGCCGTTGCGCTGACCACTCTTCCCACCTCGCCGCTGCGCTGACCACTCTGCCCACCGCGCTGCTGCGCCCACTGCGCTGACCACTCTGCCCACCACGCTACTGCACTGACCCCTCTGCCCAGTGCGCTGCTGCGCTGACCACTCTGCCCACTGCGCTGCTGCGCTGACCACTCTGCCCACCGCGCTGCTGCGCTGACCCTCTGCCCACCACGCTGCTGCGCTGACCACTCTGCCCACCGCGCTAGCTGTGCTGACCACTCTGCCCACCGCTCGCTGTGCTGACCACTCTGCCCACCGCGCTGCTGCTGACCACTCTGCCACTGCGCCGCTGCGCTGACCACTCTGCCATCCGCCGCTGCGCTGACCACTGCTGCCCACCGCGCCTGCTGCGCTGACCACTCTTGCCCACCTCGCCTCTGCGCTGACACTCTGCCCACCGACTGCTGCGCGGCTGCCCACTCTGCCCACCACGCTGCTGCGCTGACCACTCTGCCCACTGCGCGTGCTGCGCTGACCACTCTGCCCACTGCACTGCTGCGCTGACCACTCTGCCCACCGCGCTGCTGCGCTGACCACTCTGCCACATGCCCTGCCGCTGCCCACGCGCTGCTGCGCCCACGCGCTGCTCTGACCACTTGCCCACCGCGCTGCTGCGCTGACCACTGTGCCCACTGCGCTGCTGTGCTGACCACTCTGCCTACGGCACTCACTGTAACCACTGAGCCCACCGCGTACGTGCTAACCACTGAGCCACCGTACAGTGGCTAAACACTGAGCGACCATACTTTGCTAACCACTGAGCCACCCGTCAGCGCTAACCACTGAGCCACCGCAGTGCTAACCACTGAGCCACCGTGCAGTGCTAACCACTGAGCCACCGCGCAGTGCTAACCACCGAGCCACCACGCAGTGCTAACCACTGAGCCACCGCGCAGTGCTAACCACTGAGCCACTGCGCAGTGCTAACCACTGAGCCACCGCGCAGTGCTAACCACTGAGCCACCGCGCAGTGCTAACCACTGAGCCACTGCGCAGTGCTAACCACTGAGCTCCGCGCAGTGCTAACCACTCAGCACCATATACTCTGCTAACCACTGAGCCCCTGTATACTCTGCTAACCACTGAGCTGCCGTACAGTGCTCCATCCTCCCTCACCCCGCGCTTTGTCCTCCATCCTCCTCCTCCCACCGCTCTGTGCTCCGTCCTCCCCCTGCCTGTGCCGTGTCATCCTCCTCCACCGCTTCCTCCTCTTTCATTTGTCCTCCTCCCCCCGCCGCTCTGTGCTCCATCCTCCCCCTGCTGCTCCGTCCTCCCCCACCCCACCGCTTCCTCTTCCTTGCCGCTTTGTGCTCCGTCCACAGTGGGAATGACCATATTACTTTATTCATATCAAAAGGAACATCAATGAAACTTAGAAGCTGGATATGAATGGCGGCTCCTGTGACCGGGCACAACTACTGCCCTATAAAGCAGCGCCATTGTGGAAAAAAATCTCATTATGTTCTTCATATGATTTGTCTCCTGATTTGGAATTTTTCTTTCACTAGAATTCAATATATTTTTAGAATCAATGTTGCCCTGATTTGATGAGGATTATTGGATTTAAACAGATTAGAGAGACAGAGACAGATTCTTATTAATCTTCGATAACTCCTTTAGTCCCCAATGTGGCTACCAGTTATTATATTCATGTGATGATGCTGATACATAAAGTAATTAAAGACAGCAAAACCCTGGATACTGACAGACCTCAAATTCCAGCATATATTGCTGGGAGTGCAGATAGTTTAGATAACAGGTTATAGATAGGGAAGAAAACACACAGAGGAAATTGAGTGCAGGATAGAAGCTGTGTTGATTCATGAAAGCAAGTGAAGACAGCAACACCCTGGATACACACAGGCCTCACATCCAGCCTATATACCTAGGAGTGTGGGAAGCAGAGAAAATAGGCTATAGATAGAGAAGAAAGTACACAGAGGGAACAGGTGCAGGATAGAAGCTGTTCTGATATACGAAAGCAAATGAAGACCCTTGATACACACCAACTTCATATTCATGCTATATACCTGGGAGTGTGGGGAGCAGAGAAAACAGGCTATAGATAGGGAAGAGAAAACACAGAGGAAATGAGTGCAGGATATATGCTGTGCTGATACATGAAAGCAATTAAAGACAGCAATACCCTAACATCCAGCCTATTTTGCTGGGAGTGTGGAGAGCATAGAAAACAGGCTATAGTTAGGGAAGAAAGCACACAGGAAATGAGTGTAGGATAGAAGCTGTGTTGCTCTTACTGGAGGGGTTCCCACAAGCAACATTTAACAACTATTTACAGGAGAGGTGACATGTGTAAGATTATTGGGGTATCCTTGCTTGAATTGAACACTAATGCCTGCAGACTTCTGTTCCCCTTATGCCTTCTTTCCTTTGATATGTATGTAGAGGGTCTGAGAAGCTAAAAAAAAAAGTGAAATTCCAAAAACTAGTTAGGGTGAAATAAAGTATCTAAAGTTCTGTGGGGGGCAGAAAAAACAGGCTGTAGATAGGAAGAAACCACAATGAGAGGAAATAAGAGCTGGACAGAAGCTGTTCTATAACTTGAAAGAAATTGAAAACAGCAGCACCCTAGATACTCACAGACCTCACAACCAGCCTATATACCTGGGAGTGTGGGGAGCAGATAAAACAGGCTATAGATAAGGAAGAAAGCACACAGAGGAAATGAGTGCAGGATTAAAGCTGTGCTGATACATGAAAGCAATTAAAGACAGCAATACCCTCACATCCAGCCTATTTTGCTGGGAGTGTGGAGAGCATAGAAAATAGGCTATAGTTAGGGAAGAAAGCACACAGAGGAAATGAGTGCAGGATGAAGCTGTGCTGATACATAAAAAGCAAGTGAAGACAACAACATCCTGGATACACACAGACCTCACTTCCCACCTATGATCCTGGGAGGTAGGGAGCTGAGATAAAAAGTTATAGATAAGGTAGAAAGCACACAGAGGAAATAAGTGCAGGACAGAAGCTGTGCTGATACATAAAATCAATTGAAGACAGCTATACACTGGATACAGACAGACCTCACATCCAGCCTATATTCCTGGGAGTGCAGACAGTAGATAATAAGGATGGAGATAGGGAAGAAAGCACACAGAGAAAATGAGTGCAGAAAGAAGCTGTGTGATACTTAAAAGCAATTAAAGACAGCTATACCCTGTATACACACAGACCTCACATCCAGCCTATATTCCTGGGAGTGCAGAAGCTTAGATAACAAGTCATAGATTGGGAAGAACGCACACGGAAGAAATTGGTGCAGGATAGAAGCTGTGGTGATACATAAAAGGAAATGAAGACAGTAACACCCTGGGTGCACACAGACCTCACACTCAGCCTATATTCCTGGGATTGTGGACAATTGGTAAATCAGGCAATAGATAAAGAAAAAGGCAAACACAGCAAATTAGTGCTGGATAGAAGCTGTGCCGATATGTAAAAGCAAGTGAAGACAGCAACACCCTGGATAAACACTGACTTCACATCAATGCTATATGTCTGGGAGTGTGCGGAGTAGAGAAAATAGGCTATAGATAGGGAAGAAAGCACACAGAGAAATAAGTGCAGCCTAAAAGCTGTGCTGATACATGAAAGCAATTGAAGACAGCAACACCCTGGATACACACAGACCTCACATCAAGCCTATATTCCTGAGAGTGCAGAGAGCATAGAAAATAGACGACGGATAGGGAATAAAGCACACAGAGGAAGTGATTACAGGATAGAAGATGTGCTGATACGTGAAAGCAAGTGAACACAGCTACAGACCTCACATCCAGCCTATATTCCTGGAAGTGACATTCCCATAAAATAAAAATCTCAAACTTAGATCAGACTTCAAAGTGCATATGAAAGGGGGCTATAAATTAATAAACCAAAGTCTCAGACGATCCTAACAAAGACGGTTGAAAACATGCAGAAACAGAGGAGCAAATGGCAAAAAATTGCCCTGTAAAGAAGTTGGACTTCATGTCACTTTGTTGAAATATACAACAGTTCAGCCTTGTTCCCTTCTTGCATTGCTTCTAGTCTCCTTTAAGACAAAGAACAACCCGAAGTAGACGGTTTGAGATAAAGGGCAATCTGTTTTCTCCATATTACTGTTTAGCAGCAACCTCATATTCCAGTCTGGACGTTTCTTTTGCAATCATAATAAGAATGGGATGCAGATGATAATACATCCTCCCGCGTGGAAATCTGTGACCCCTTTCAACAAATAGCTGGATAAGTAATTAAAATGATTTGATTTCAGATGGTCAGATTAAGAAAAGTGTTGTGTCCTTCAAAAGAACAGCGGAACCTGGAAAAAAGAAATGGTTTCTGACTGAATTGTTGTCGGACCACCTCTTCATCTTAAAAATGCCATATTTAACGCCTCGCATGGTGATTTCAGAGAAGATTTCCACCAACAGATGTTAAGAAGTCCCATCTGATTACCTGCCTGCTCATCTTGACTCCAGATGAACCTTGTACAGCGTCTACATATTTTCTTCTTTTCTCTCCACTTTTTTCCGTGTTGACATTTTTAGCGCAGGTTTATTGCATGTAAACTCTGGAAGATGCTGAGTGATTACTTATGTTACTCCTTGAAGGGTATGATTGGCTTCTTTAAGGGGGGTTTCTAGTTTTATATATATAGCAGCTGTCACTTGTGTAAGTCTGGAGTAAAAAACACGCGAAGAGGCACATCATTTTGGCGCAATTGGTCTGGACCAATGATGGGACTTTTGGAGTCCTCGCAACATTTTCACCCAATTACGACAAAGCGGGCCCGGATGGGGCATGGCAAATGCCCCATGTGGCGAAACCATAATGCTCACTATGACACAAATCTTACTCCAGTAGTGACTGGATTAAGATAGTGGTGAGGTGTCTACGGCGGTGCACGCCTCTTCTCCAATGGTTTTCATTCATGAAGAGACGTACAATTCTTCATGATTCAGGAGCGTTTGACTGCAGCACGGCCCCTCAACAAGACTGAGCTTGGCAAATCTGCCCCTTTGTTCCTATAGGTCATAGTCATTTTTTGCAAGACCACAATATTGCCAGGAGACCATGACCTTTGAGATGTGTGTATTTTCTGTCTTGGCATAAACTTAGGTTCAGTGCATTCATCTAAGTAAGGAATCTGGTCGCCACAGTGGTATCGCTCCAGTAACCTGTGGTGGGGCCATGTCTGAAGGTACAGTGCCTTGTGAAAGTATTTGGCCCTTTGAACTTTTCAACCTTTTGCCACACTTCAGGGTTCAAACATAAAGATATAAATTCTAATATTTTTTTGTGAAGAATCAACAAGTGGGACACAATCGTGAAGTGGAATGCAATTTATTGGATATTTTAACCTTTTTTAACAAATAAAAAACTAAAAATTGGGATGTGCAATATTATTCGTCCCCTTGAGTTAATACTTTGTAGCGCCACCTTTTGCTGCGATTACAGCTGCAGTCTCTTGGGGTTTGTCTCTATCAGTTTTGCACATCGAGAGACTGAAATTCTTGCCCATTCTTCCTTGCAGAACAGCTGGAGCTCAGTGAGGTTGGATGGAGACCGTTTGTGAACAGCAGTTTTCAGCTCTTTCCACAGATTCTCCATTGGATTCAGGTCTGGACTGTGACTTGGCCATTCTAACACCTGGATACGTTTATTTTTGAACCATTCCATTGTAGATTTTGCTTTATGTTTGGGATCATTGTCTTGTTGGAAGATAAATCTCTGTACCAGTCTCAGGTCTTCTGCAGACTCCAGCAGGTTTTCCTCCAGAATGGTCCTGTATTTGGCTCCGTCCGTCTCATCAATTTTAACCATCTTCTCTGTCCCTGCTGAAGAAAAGCAGGCCCAAACCATGATGCTGCCACCACCATGTTTGACAGTGGGAATGGTGTTTTGAGGGTGATGAGCTGTTTTGCTTTTACGCCATATCATTTTGCATTGTGGCCAAAAAGTTTGATTTTGGTTTCATCTGACCAGAGCCCCTTATCCCACATGTTTGGTGTCTCCCAGGTGGCTTGTGGCAAACTTCAAACAAGACTTTTTATGGATATCTTTTTGAAATGGCTTCTTCTTGTCACTCTTCCATAAAGGCGAGATTTGTGCAGTGTACGACTGATTGTTGTCCTATGGACAGACTCTCGCACCTCAGCTGTAGATCTCTGCAGTTCATCCAGAGTGATCATGGGCCTTTTGGCTGCATCTCTGATCAGTCTTCTCCTTGTTCGAGATGAAAGTTTAGAGGGACGGCCGGGTCTTGGTAGATTCGCAGTGGTCTGATACTCCTTCCATTTCAATATGATCGCTTGCACAGTGCTCCTTGAGATGTTTAAAACTTGGGAAATTTTTTTGTATACAAATCCGGCTTTAAACTTTGCCACAACAGTATCTCGGACCTGCCTGGTGTGTTCCTTGGTCTTCATAATGTTCTCTGCACTTGAAACAGAACCTTGAGACTATCACAGAGCAGGTGCATTTATACAGAGACTTGATTACACACAGGTGGATTTTATTGATCATTACCAGTCATTTAGGACAACATTGTATCATTCAGAGATCCTCACTGAACTTTTGGAGTGAGTTTGCTTCATTGAAAGTAAAGGGGCTGAATAATATTGCACGCCCCACTTTTCAGTTTTTATTTGTTACAATAGTTTAAAATATTAACTAAATTTAGTTGCACTTCATGATTGTGTCCCACTTGTTGTTGATTCTTCACAAACAATTAGAATTGATATCTTTATGTTTGAAGCCTGAAATGTGGCAAAAGGATAAAAAGTTCAAGGGGGCCGAATACTTTCACAAGGCACTGTAACTGGAGCTCCTAACAGTAAGTACCCAATGCACTCACACACAGCCTGATCCCTGACCAGAAGGGAAAACATGAGTATCTATGTTGTAGGAATGTTTCATCCTTCTGTCTAGGGGCAGGAGTTAGAGAAAGAGGAGAGTGTGAGGAAGGGAAGAGAACGCTTGTGGAGGAGAAAGGTCTGTGGTTGGAGCTGCAAGAAGCTAATTTCAAGGCCTCGCTGAACGCAGAGTACCAGTGCCCTTGGTTGTCCTAGGATTACAGACACTGGAGGCAGAAACTGGAGACCAGGAGATTGCAGATCTACCAGTCAGTTGTATAGACCCAGAAGCACAGCAATACAGAGAGCCCAGAGCTGTGAAAATTAGAACAGCATCAGTTGTAAGGTTTGCTTTGCCTGCTTGGCTGGAGAAACTACACAGAAAGAAGTGAGAACAGGCTCCAAAGATATAGAGTGCAACAGGAAGGTATTTTCTCCCACTTGATGGAGTGGACTCCAACTCCTTCCAGACTGACCGGACACTGGCACCTGGGGAGCAGTACTCCTGGACTTAACTGTTACAGACTGTAGGTAAAGGTAATAAACTACATTGAATTGCCTCCTTGCTTCATTCTGCTACACCTTCTGCCTTACAACTATCCCCACCGTCATCACCTTCATCTTACAGGGCCGTGGGGTACTCAGTGATCGGGTCGGTCGGTTCGGTGGGAAGTAACGGTGGCAGTGACCCAGCTCTGTGGCTGTGGGCGTACAATAAAAAGGGGATTATTTAAAGGGGATAGTTTGTGACGCCACCTGTGGTACTCAGCTAGGGGTGGCTGACGCTGCACGATATGACCACTGGGGCAAACGGTAGTGCAGCCGGGATGGTGAAGCTCCCCACATGTGGAGCTGGGCCCCAGGGATGGTGTGGACGCTCTACGGTGGTGGTGATGATTGTTGGGGTGCAGGACTAAGGGTGCAAGCAATAATTGGAGGACACAAAGGGGTGCAGTTTCTGTTACCTTTACTTGGTAGATATTTAAAAGATAGAGACCAAAGATGTTTTTGTGACCCAGATTGAAATACCTGAAGGACCACACAAAGGTTTGCAGTACAAAAAGTTTTTATTAAATTACTGGTGGTACACAAACAGGCAACAGTGGGAAGGTAAAAAAGGACAGTGTGGACAAGGGAGGTGAGAGGAAGACAAGAAAAGCAGAGGACAAGTACCCTCGCCCTGGGTATTGAGAGGAGATGCCAGTACCCTAAAGGAGCATGCCTAGGTAGCATGTAGTATGGTGCAAGACTGCTAGTTTAGGGGAACAGTAAGGCAACCCGATGAAACTTACCCATGGGAAGAAGTAGAGGGGTCCAATGCCCTCCTGCCTTCACTCAGAGGCCCCGACACGTGTTTCGCGTCGGCTTTCTCAAGGGGCAGGTGACCACCTGCCCCTTGAGAAAGCCGACGCGAAACACGTGTCGGGGCCTCTGAGTGAAGGCAGGAGGGCATTGGACCCCTCTACTTCTTCCCATGGGTAAGTTTCATCGGGTTGCCTTACTGTTCCCCTAAACTAGCAGTCTTGCACCATACTACATGCTACCTAGGCATGCTCCTTTAGGGTACTGGCATCTCCTCTCAATACCCAGGGCGAGGGTACTTGTCCTCTGCTTTTCTTGTCTTCCTCTCACCTCCCTTGTCCACACTGTCCTTTTTTACCTTCCCACTGTTGCCTGTTTGTGTACCACCAGTAATTTAATAAAAACTTTTTGTACTGCAAACCTTTGTGTGGTCCTTCAGGTATTTCAATCTGGGTCACAAAAACATCTTTGGTCTCTATCTTTTAAATGCTTCAAACTGATGTGTGCTCAGTATCATGATTGTTCCTGGTCTTTTATACCATTATTTTTACTTGGTAGATATTGTTGCTGTCCGGGGCACTAGTTACAGGTGTTAGAAGGGATCCGGCCGGCCTGCAAGTATTCGGGGAGCCACCTCGCAAGTTGGGATTGAAGGCCTTCCTGCTGCTCTTTCCATTCAGGTCCCTGCATCCTGTAGTTACGCTGCAACCCTTCTCCTGCTTGGTGTTTCTGACCCATATGGCAGGCAGCACAAGCCTCTCTCTCCAGTGCCACCTTACTGAAGGCAGCTCCAGGCTCTCAGTACGCCGCTGTGCCGCTGGTGCCCAGTGCAGCCAGGAGACCTACAGTCTCCTGCCCTCCAGATATGGCTGTCGGGGTGTACAGCACCCACACAGCTAAGGACTCTGGCGTTCTTTTCCTAGTGCTGCACCCTGAGGTGAGCTCTTCCCGCTCCTCAGACGTTCTTCTCTAACCCCGCCTCCAGGCCTGAATTTATAGGGCAGCTCCCCCTTCAGGATTGGAGCCAGGAATGGTGTTGCATGCTAGTCTGGCGCCCTGGTGCAGGGAGGGCTTTCCACATCAGCTAAACATCCACACAACACCTTCCACCCCAGACCTGAAGGGGGAGCTCTACTTGCCGACTTCAGGCAAGGTCCCCTATAAATTCAGGCCTGGGAGAGGAGTTAGGCAGTTCAGTACAGAGCAGAACTGAGGAAGACACCTGGTGAATGGAGCCGTGCTAGGCCCGTACCAGAGGGGAGCCTAGCCTACCCAGAGGGGTACTGCTGGGGATATCACGACGGTCTTGGTCTGGACCGTACCCCGGGTTCCGCAAGTAAATGGGGGGATATTTACAGGGGAGTTTGTCGTGACGCCACCCACGGGTCGTGGTCAGGGTGACCACCGCTGCTGCAGAACCTCTGGGGATGATGTTTAGCAGCTGGAGATGGAACGGCTCTCCACAGGTAGAGCCTGGTTCCCCGGGGCAGTGGTAGTTAAAGTCTATGATGGATGCTATAGATGTTGCAGGATAGGGATGATAGTGGAGACGGTGGCTGCTTGTGAGGGAAATTAGGGCTTGAGTACAAGGATCACACACACTCATGGTTTTGAAGTTTTAAAAGCCTTTAGTGCAGATGTTCTTTAGCAGAGAACTGTCCATGGAGTCTGTACTGGGGCCGGTTGCTCCCACCCTGTCCGGGTCCTCAGCTTCCCACTGCTGCACTGTGTGTGTGACCCTGATGCTTTAGCTGAGCTGCTGGCACTGTCTCTCCTCACAGGTACCCCCTTTGCTAAGCAACTTGAGTTTTTCTAGTGCTTTTTACCCCACCGTGTTGCTTTGCTGAGTTACAGTGTAGATCTACAACCTCCACTATCCCAATGTTTACTGTGCTGCATGTGTCAGATCCGGTATCCGGTCTGTGCGCTCCTCCGGGGAGAGTTGTGAAGTCACTCAGTCTCCCAGATGTGTTCCTCTGTTCCTTTTGCTCCTTCCCTCAGACCCTGGCTAGGAATGGAATCGAGGAGCAGACTGTAGAGAAGCCTGAGGCAGCCTCTTTACACTACAGTCTTTCTTCCTCAGTTCTCCCAGTAACTGAACTAACTACTTCCTCTTGACCCAGAATATATAAGAGAGCTGCTTTAGCTTCCCCTTCTGGCCCAGAGGTGTTAGTGCAGTGTCAGGTGTTGTGTGGGGAGTTAACCCGTGTTGATGTTTCTGTGGCACATTAACCCCTGGGGTGCCACATTCCCCTTAGTTAAAGACAGTACTCCGTGACTGTGGAAAAACAAACAAACAGTTAGCATAACAATTAATTTTTTCAGAGACTTCAAAAATAAAAGTACAAAAACCGCTAGAATGCTCAAAAAGAGTCCAAAGTTCAAAAAGCAGTCCTTACGGGGGTTTAGTCCATTGCCTCCGGGGCTGGTGAATATATATAAATAAGTCTTTACCACAACCAGTCTGTGGTAGTATGGTCCATAAATAAATAAATAAAGAAGACAAGAAGTTCAACAATATTTAAGAAGTTCATACCGGATAGTCTCTGTAGGTACTGGGCTCTTTTAACGTTGTACACTTAAACAAATAAATAAGGTCCCTACGGGTGTCTTTGCTTAGGAGGCCTGGCTTCACTTATACCACCCTCAGGCACTTTCTTTCCCTAACTTGATGTGCATGGGGGTTAATCCAGCGCCTCCATTCTTCTATACTCTATTTACCGGGTTCAATTTACATTTACACAAACATATTTACATTTTACAGTTGATTTGACATTTCAATCTTTGTACCTAGCCGATAACTGACCTTGGGTACTACGGTCTGATCTGCGTACTGCTGGTGTACTGGGTGTACTTAGCCTGATGGTGTGGGTGGACAAGTACCTACTTGGAGTGTTTGGTACTATGGCAGATGGAGGTCTGACTGTAGGACTGGCAAGCTCACTGGGACCAGGAATTGGTTCTTCCTCTACGGGTTCTACTTCCAGTTCTTCAGGTCTTGGGACTTCTTCTGGTAATACGGGTTCTGGTATTGGTTCAACCATTGGAAGGAAAGCAATCATTGGGACTTCAAATGCTCCATAATAAAAGCTATTTTTATTATATTTACTGACTCTTTTTAGCGACCACAGGGCCACGGGACCGGGCATAGGCCCCAGTGACATCCCCGTGAATCAATGCCCGGAATCGGATACCCCATGGCCCTGGGGCGGGTCTTATGCTTGCTGCTTAAAGTAGTGAGTGGCAAAATTTGCTCCTTTCATGGTCAAAAGTACCAAATAGGCAGAAACCAGAGTATTCAATATTTTTCAACCCTTGATTATTACCTATACCGAGTATAAAAATGTACTGAATGATTTCAGATTTTTTTTCATACTTTCCATTTATCCCAAAACAGAAACACTTCTGGTTCTTATCATGGCTGACAATTTGTTAAGAAAAGAGAAAAAGAAGTTCATTTTCCAGCAAGAAATATAGCTTTTTATTAGAGGCCATGTCCTCGGATATCATAAATATGGCAGTTAACTGTCAGAACTGACAAGGACTGGGAGCAGAGATCCAAAAAAAATGGTTCTGGGAAGCATCTCATATAAGTTTTGGTAATCTTTGACAAGATGAATTAACACAGGAATAGAATACCTCCCATCATGCTCAAAGTAAGAATCTATCGTGATAAACTTCCTCCCTTTCTATTCAATCCTACATCCATTACAAAATGTTTACAAAACGAAATACACCTAGTAAAGTTAGAGGCATAGGTATACACAGAGAGAAGGTGTCCTTTTTGGAAATCAAAATAGGGTTCCCCATTTTATACTGCTGTAGAATAAGTCACCTTAATGAGGTTTTCTGGCTTTGGAAAAAAAACCTGGACTTCACTCACCTTTCCTGGGTCCCCAGCACCCAGTGGCGTAACTAGAGTCTGATGGTCCCCGGTGCAAAATTTAGACCTGCCTTTCCCCCCCGAAACGCCTGTTGGTCAGTTGTATGGGCCCTGTTTAAGGGTCTACATCCTGAAAAGACTTACAAATTGCTCCCTGCTCCTTCTCTCACTTCATTGTGTATTAGTGTCCCTTATCCTAGAATATGGCTCTTATTGTGGTATATATATCCCCCGTCATGGTATATATAGTCTTCCTCCTCCCTCCACCATAGTCCTCCAATTATTATAATACATCCCGATATTCCTCCAAATATTACAATGTACCCCCATAGTCCTCTTTGTATTATAATGCATCCATTTGTCCCCCATTCATAAGGTAGCCCCCATAGTCATCCAATTATTATAATGCACCCCCTTTACCCTGCAGCCTCAAGGTCTTCCATACAGGGTAATGCAGCCTCCTAGTCCTCCATATATTATAATGCAGCCTCATATCCCTCCTTACAATTTAATGCCGCCTCAGTCCTCTATATAGCATAATGCATTCTCAAAGCCCTCCATATAGTATAAGGCAGCCTCATAGCCCTACATATAGTATAATGCAGCCTCATAGCCTTCCATATAGTATAATGGAGCCTCATATCCCTCCATACAGTATAATACAGCCTTACATCTCTCCATATAGCATAATGCATTCTCAAAGCCCTCCATATAAGATAAGATAAGATAAGATAAACTTTATTGATCCCGGAGGAAATTACAGTATTACAGCAGCAGAACAAACATCAAGAACATTTCACACTTTACAAAATAAGTCTATATGGACAGCAGATGTGGGTAGACTGGTACATGTACCTCACCTATTCCCCCCATACACATAGAACTTCACATAGTCTTGGGACGCTTTACACTTATACATTTGTTAAACATCCCCACAGCTGTCGGAACAAACGATTTTCTGTATCTTTCCTTTTTACACCTTAGTTGGATTAGACGCTTGCTGAATGTGCTCTTCTGCTTTGCAAACAGTTCAGAGAGCGGGTGTGTATTGTTGCTCATTATAGCCTTGCATTTCTTGTTAATTCTATCCTTTAATACCTCCTCGAAAGTCCTAAGTTGTAGACCCACCGCCGCACTAGCCTTCTTGATACGTTTATTCAGCTTATTAGCGTCAGCTGTGCGCACACTACTACCCCAGCATATTATTGCAGCAAAGATTGCACTCGCCACAATAGATTGGTAGAACATTTCAAGCATTTTGCTACACACATTAAACAACCTTAATTTCCTTAGGAAGTAAAGTCTACTCATCCCTTTCTTGCAAACCTTCTCCATATGGCACCTCCAATCAAGCTTGCTGTCCAGGTGAACCCCCAAATATTTGAAATTCTCCACCATCTCCACATCCTGACCATCAATAGTGATAGGTAAGCAATCCTTCATGCACCTTCCATAACTCAACACCAACTCCCTGGTTTTCTTTACGTTGAGCTCTAAATGGTTAGCCTGGCACCAGTCAACAAAGTCCGAGACCACCCTTCTGTATTCCTCCTCCCCCCGGCCCCTCTCAATACCTCCCACTATCACTGAGTCATCAGAGTACTTCTGAAGGTGACAAAGGTCTGATTTATACTGAAAATCAGCTGTGTATAACGTAAAAAGGAATGGCGACAGCACCGTTCCCTGAGGAGCTCCAACACTGCTCCGAACACTATCCGATACGGCCGCCCCCAACCTTACGAACTGTGGCCTGTCCGACAGGTAATCAATGATCCAATTCACTAGTCCCTCATCAACCGCCATTTCAACCAGCTTTTTACGTAATAATAGTGGCTGTAAGGTATTGAATGCACTGGAGAAATCGAAGAACATGGCACGTACAGTGGTTCCATCACTGTCCAAAAAGGAATGTACTGTTTGTAGCAGATACGCTACAGCATCGTCCACCCCCAGACTCTGCCGATACGCAAACTGAAGGGGGTCCGTAAAAGCAGACACCCTCGGATACAAGTAGGCAAGTACAATTCTCTCCAAGGACTTCATCGCATGCGATGTTAAGGCCACCGGTCTATAGTCGTTATGGGAGCTCGGGAAGGTAGTCTTGGGAACCGGCACCAGGCAAGAAGTCTTCCATAGAACTGGTACTCTCTGTGATTTTAAGCTCCAGTTAAACAGGTGCTGGAAGACAGTGCACAACTGATTTGCACACACTCTGAGGACATGTGGACAGATACCATCAGGCCCTGCTGCTTTACCAATGACCAGCTTACTAAACTGTTCCCTCACATCATTTTCTGAGATCAAGAAAGTCTCTACCTTCCTCCCCCCAGTTGATATTGCTTGTCGCTCCCCGGCCTTCTCCCCTGTCGACATTGCACATTTTTCATTGAATCTGTTGAAAAACTCATTCATTTCATTAGCCATGATCAGCCCCCCATCCCCCTGATCTGACCTTGCCTTAAACCCAGTCAATAGCTTCATTCCCGCCCACACGTCTCTGGAGTTGTTGTGTGACAATTTATTTTCCAATTTAATTCTGAATGCTTCACGGGCAATTTTAATTTTCCCCTTTAAGTCTCTCTGTACAGTTTTCATCTCCTCCTTGTCTTTGCTGTTAAAAGCTTTTTTCTTTCTGTTTAGTAGATGTTTCAATTCTTTTGTAATCCAAGGCTTGTTGTTTGCATAACACCGAATCTCATGAATAGGTACAATATTGTCAGTACAAAAGTTGATGTAATCAGTAACTCTCCCGGTAACCTCATTAACATCATCATTGTGTTCCCTGGCACATAACACCTCCCAGTCTGTACAATCAAAGCAGTCTTGTAACCTCTTCTCTGCTGCTGGAGACCACTTCCTTATCTGTTTAATTGTCACTGGTTGTTTGCAGACAACTGGTTGATAGGCTGGAGACAATAGTATGAGGTTGTGGTCAGATTTCCCCAGGGGGGGCAATGCAGATGATGAGTAAGCATACTTAACACTGGCATAGAGGAGATCCAATATATAATTGTCCCGTGTAGAACATTTGACATATTGATAGAACTTTGGTAATGAGATCTTGGCTCGATTAAAATCCCCAGAAATGATAGTTAGAGAGTTAGGGTGTTTCGTCTGAAGCCGGGCAATCACCCCAGACAGTACTTCCCCAGCTGCCTCTGGATTTGCAGATGGTGGTATATACGACACCACTGCAATAACAAGAGAGAATTCTCTAGGCAGATAGTAAGGCCTGAGGCCCACTGCTAATAGTTCAATGTTTGGGCAACAATGTCTCTCCTTTACTGTTACATGCCCCTGGTTACACCATCTGTTGTTAATGTACAGTATCACCCCTCCGCCCTTCTTCTTACCGCACTTCACTCTGTCCCTGTCAGCCGGAACCATATGAAACCCTGGTACTGATACACATGAATCTGGGACGTCCTCATGCAGCCAGGTTTCTGTAAAGCACATGAGACTGCATTCCCTGAACTCCTTCTGGGTCTTACTCAGAGCCAGCAGTTCATCCGACTTGTTACCAAGCGATCGTACATTACCCATGATGATGGATGGGACTGCAGGTTTAAACCTTCTCCTCCAGGACTTGATCTTCTTGCCTGCTCTGCAACCTCTGAAAGGTCTCCTCATTTCCCGTGGAACATGTGGTATTGCAACTGCTGGAGAAGACTTTGTCCTGCGCAGTTCCAGAAGACGACTCCTTGAATACACTACTCGTTTAGTGACAGACCTAGGGACAACCATCCGATCAGTGATTCCATCCATCCCACGAGGCCTCTCCGTGGCATATTGTATACAGTGCTCTTCGCCGAGCACATATGGCTGTATCACTGACACAGGCTGTGGGCAACAGCGTACATCCATCGGTAGTATTAGCTGAGATGGACCATATAGCGTACCCCAAAGTGGCCATGCCAGCAGGGGACTTGTGAGTGGTAGTGGAGGATACAGGTGAAAACCATATGCTGTGTGCCCAGCGGCAGTAGAAAGTGTGGGGTGTGCTGCATTTTCCATCCCACAGCAGACCAGCGTGCAGGAACGTCGCAATCCACAAGATGAAAACATTGCATAGATCCAAGGTTGAAATTAGAGGTCCAAAAAGACATCAGGAAAGGTACAAAGTCTGTAGCAAAACTGTAACAAACAAAATAATAGCTGCTGCAATGGGCTGCCACTAGCAAGGCGCCCTATTGTCTCCACAGTCTGGCAGAGAGCAGACAAACAAGTCTGCACACCTCTGAGTCCAGTATAAGGCAGCCTCATAGTCCTCCATATAGTATAATGCAGCCTCATAGCCTTCCATATAGTATAATGCAGCCTCATATCCCTCCATACAGTATAATACAGCCTTACATCTCTCTATATAGTATAATGCATTCTCATATCCTACTATACAGTGTAATGCCACCTCAGTCCTCCATATAGCATAATGCAGTCTCAAAAGCCTCCATATAGTATAAAGCAGCCTCATAGCCCTCCATATAGTATAATGCAGCCTCATAACTCTCCATGTAGTGCAGCCACATATATACAGTTTCATAACTCTCCATACTGCATAATGCACCCCCCTCCTGCCCCCATAGTCCTCTGGCCACCATGTATTCAAAAAAATAAATCTGTACTTACCTCTCCCGGTTCACTCGCTGCTCCAGTCTACTTTGCAGGAGCTAAAGACACAGGAGGAGGTGGTTCTGGCGTGTGTTCCACTGTGGAACACATAAAGCAGGAAGTGCCGCCTACTCCTAGTGTGGAGGAGGTAGCACCATCATGCTATATGCGTTCCACAGTAGAACGCACGTTGGCACCGCTGTGGTAAGAGGAAACAAGGGGAGGGGCGAGGCTAGCAGTAGTTGGATGCAGGTGGCTCCCCTCCTCTCACTGGCACACTGGCCCCAAAGCGTCCTCAGAGTCTCCCCTCCATTGTGAAACGGACGCTGGGATCAGCAAGAGCAGGGGGCCACTGGTGGTGTGGGCTCCTTATATATCGGGGCCCCATCGCAGTCGCGACCCCTGCAACCGCGATCATAATGCCCTTGCCAGCATCACTGTTCCTGGTTTCTATCTTGTTGAGAACACTGCAGACAATAATTGAGCTTAGTTACTTTGACTGTTTTGTGCCATCAACTTCTCGAGGGGTAGATAGCATGGAGGCAGGCCGCAAGATGATCCCAGGTCCACTGCGTGACGCACCCCAGCCGGCTCCTCGTTTGAAAAGTCCAGTTTGTGCACCCCCTCAGTGAGGAACATGATACTTAAGGAGTCAATAAGTTAATACAAAAGTTCTTTCCTTGAAACATCTCATGAAACACAAGCATTTTCTTGAAGGTTATGTAATCAGGGTTATATACTGTTCCTTTCTGTAATGCGGACTGCTCACCACATTTCTGTACTTCTAGGTTGGCGCCCGGTATGTCTGCCATTCCAGTTCCTGGCATGCGTTCTACCCCCACCAATTCCCAACCAGTGGTTCCCAAAAGAATCTAGTAGAGCCAATGGTGGTGACCGCCCTTTGGCAACCTCTTCACCTGCAACCAACACCAAGTCTAACTTGTTCCCCTGATTCAAACCAGTGTCTATGTAGCGCCCCGCAACGAGTGCATCACAGGAGTGTATTGCAGCCAAGACAGCAGCAGCAATATTCTCTGACTAAGCAATGACATGGTTAAAACTCAGAGCTCCATACCCTACATGCACATCAGAATAGAGGGCCAATAAGGTCCTGGTGGGTGGAGTGTAGAGGTAGTGTGTAGTGGAACAAGTGAGTGCAGAAGTGAGAACAAGATCTGCAATGTAGGAGCAGGAGGAAGCAGATGTGGCCAGGAGGAACGTAGGAGGGGGGCCTTGCACAGTTCCGTGCAGCCCCCAGGCCACCATCACTCCCTGTTAGGCGCCATTACTCCGGTGCCTCAACAACTGGACCCTGGGCGAATGCATATGGGACAAACACCACCCGTGCCCATCTACAACCGGATTACTGGTTCCGAAGCTAGGAGTCGTTTATCACTTCTATGCAAACCAGGAGTGGAGGGACCGCTCTACAGGAGCACCCCACCACCGCCGCACACAGAGTTGTCTTGCCAGCGGAGTACCCACCAAAAGGACCCAAGGCTCCCCACACAAACCGGTCAGAATTCACCGGTAGGGAAATTGAAGCAGCCTCCTTGTACCCGATCTGGCACCCAAAGGCGACAACGGCAACACAAACTAGCTTTGAACGGAGGAACACCGCGGAGCTCTGAGACAATACCGGTCATTGCTAAGTCCACCCGGTCCGTTACCCGTTAACTGTATGCCATGTATCACCTGCTGGTTACAGTAAAGTACCCGTCACAGAGACTTTCAGTGTCTGTACCTTTTTCTGCATTGCTCATCTCCGCATACTGGAAGGTGACCGCAGCTGCCTCACAACATCTTGTGCAGCTCCTGGCTCCGGGGACTCCCGCTCATCCTGTGGGGAGCGTTCTATCTTGCTGCATCCCATCCCTCGGAGGCCCAAGCAGCGCCGGTGGACATCACCGGAACTCTCACAGGTGGCGTCACGAAACAATTAACCCCTAAACTGTTCAGCCAATATATTGATCTGGACCACCGGGCCCCACAGCCGCAGACGCGGTTCCCGTGACAAGGAGAAGACACAAAACGCCTGAGGACGTGTTGACCCGGCCGCGGTGAGTCATCTACATACATGTCTCACAATGATCAATGGCAATATATCCAGGTAGTCAGACAAAATGAGCGTGGAGGAACCATTTTTCTACTTATGTGGACTCTCCAGTTAAACTAATGTGTGCACTCCTATTTATTTACTAAGTCCCTTACTCCAAGAGCACCAGTGGCATGAATCTGGGAAAGCAAGTGGACTTGGTGTTGGTAGTGGGAGAAGAGCTTTTGGTTTAAGTTTACAATTAGTGATGTCAAAAACTCATCAAATTCTCAATGTGTGCACGTAGCTTTAGTAAACAGTAAAATGTAATTATCTTGTTGCTAAACTGTATTAGGGTATGCTCACATCTGCTTATCTTGCCTCACCGAGCTCTACGGCAAGAAATGTAGCAGAGTGTCATACGAGTGTCACGCTTTTTTTCATCTGCATGACGTGCGTATCACCTATCTTCCGTATGTCATGTGTGTGTCATGCGTATGACATACGTATGATGTGTTTTTTAACAATGTCTTTCCCATGCTGCAAAAAGTTAGAATAGATAGATGATGGGATACATAGATCCATCTTACCAGTCTCCCGCTGCTTGCTGCTCATTAAGCTTCATGCATATTCACTGCATTGAACTGCAACAGCCAATTACAGATTCTGACACTTTGTTATAGCGTCTGTTATTGGCTCTGTTGCACGCACACTGCATCCCGACAATGTGTACTAGTGTCTGTGCTTGGTTGCCATACACATTAGTGTTGTTTAATACAGTAAATAATGGAAAACAATTCATGAGGTCCAGTATTTTTCATTCTCAGCACAAATAAAGAGGACAGCTGCGGCCTGCAGCCCCCATTTATGCACTTTATATTGGCGGAGTATCAAATACATGGTCCCCAACCCTGTTTTTTTAAATTAAACCACAGGTCTGTCTCTGAGCTCTTTGGGCAGGTCCTTTGACCTCATGATTCTCATTTGGTCTGACATGCACTTTGAGCTGTGAAGTCTTATATAGACAGGTGTGTTCCTTTCCAAATCAAGTCCTATTGTGGCGCCCTGCCCATGCAGGTAGCCACAGACTTCTCTAATGCACAGCTGGGTTTCCACAGCAGGTACCAACTACATGCAACATCTTCCACCCCGGCACAGTAGGGGGAGCTACACTCTCTGACTTTAGGCGAGATCCCCTATAAATACTGCTGCTGGGGGAGGAGTGAGTCAGAGTGTGCAGACGCTAGGAGAGCTGCGAAGACGTCCTGGTGGTCGGTGCCGTGGTTAGACCCGAACCAGAGACCCGGAGTGGCCCTTCTGATGTCCTGCAAGCCTGAGTGGGGACAGAAGGCAAAGAGTAAAAAGACAAAAGGGAGAGAGGAACTAGTGGAAGTTCGCCCAAAGACGTACCGGACATCGGGGATCCGCACCTGTAGGATTCTTCAGGACTAAAGAAAACCCCGTCACACCGTGGGGGTTTAAGCCACCTGGTCCCCCTGTGAGTTCAGTGAGAAGGAGCCAGACACAGTAGTGCACCACCACAGTGATCACAGAGGGTAACCCGTGGACCGCACAGGAGGAGAGAGCAGAGGCAGGAAGGCCGGTCTGGCTGCATGCAGGTGACAAGCCCAGGGCTGGGGGTACTCGGACACCGGGATTGATGGTTTCTTGGATAGGAAATCACGGGTGGTCGTGTTCCCGATTCTGTGCCCTTGTTATCATTTAATAGATGGTGGGGAGGGAATATTTACAAAGGAACGTGATGCCACCTGTAGTTCCCGATAATATAAGTACCGACGCTGCAAGCCGGCTACTGAGGTGATGGTGGGTGCAGCAGAGTGTGGTACAGCTCCCCACAGGTGGAGCTATTACCTCAGGGCAGCGGTGATGGTGGATGATGAGGGGGATGAAGGGAGTAGAGATAGTTCTTACCCCTCCGGTGAGATGCTGCTGATGGTGCTGAAGCCCTCCGGGCACCGGCGAGAAGGATAACAGAGACCAGTTCAACTTTAACTCCACTTTACTGGGTACCGGCAGATGATAAGATGAAACACGGTACAGTTTAGTTTACCAGGGGTCTGTCGCTGGTTCAAGGTTCCCCGTTATGGAGTCTCTAAATGTTTTTCCCTCTTTGTCTTTCGGGGTCACTTTCCTCTTTCTAGTCTCTACCACCCTCGCAGAGCTCTCCCGGCTGTCCTACGGTCGACACTAGCCAATCTGGTTGGTGTCTCACCGGTACGGACGAGAGCAGCAGGGGAACACAATTTCTCCCGCCCCCAGAATTCAATCCGTATCGACCAGTGTCCTCAACAGATTTCAGTCCTGAGGGGTGAGATGTCCTTGTGGTGCTGTCGGCTACCCCGTTACTATGGGCCCGCAGCTCGTCGGTCTGCGGTCATGGGTGAACTTCTGACCGCCTCGGCTACCCGCACTGCTGGTGTTTTCCTCAACGTGACCAGCCAGCTCCAACCAGTCCTGATCCGTTGCCCTCTGTCCTGGGCCCCCACTTAAAGATGGGGATCCCTCCTGTCTGCGATACTGTCTAGCCTGTCCTTCCTGACTGCCTTCCCAGCACTGTCTGATCTAACTGTCACTCACTCCCACTACTCTACCCTAGGCTCCACCCCCTTTTGGGACCTACTTAATTACCGGTCCCCCCTATTCTAAGTGGCCTAGTCTTAGGTGTGTGTAAGAACAGACTCCATAAGTTGAGCCCTGAACTGACAACTTACAGAGACATCACATTGGTTGTCAGATTGCAATACCTCTGTGTGGCGCCTAGACAACAATAGTCTTTCAGTTCCTACAGACGATGGATATCACAACAGCAAGAATAGTCTTTATGATAGTTCTAAAATGCAGAAGGTTGATATCAACACCGTAGCACATCTATCCAGCTCTAGTTTCTATAGTCCAGTCATGAATTTCAGAACATGGCCAGCAACAGATACTCTCGCTTCCAATGCACAGCACCAACTGATTAACTTTAACATGTGGCTTAGGCTAGGGTCACACTTGCATGCCTTTTTTAAGGTGCTTTTTACCAGCCTGCGTTTTTGGGCTGCTAATTTGCAAAAACACATGCAAAAACGCATGGTACCATTTAGTGCAATACAAAAACACATGCGTTTTCCATAGGCCCCATGTTAAAAAAATGCATGCGTTTTTGAAAAGGCACCAAAAAATGCATCATGCTGCATTTTTTGGTGCTGAGCTAAAAACGCATGCAAAAAACGCATGGCACTTTAGACATGCGTTTTGGGCATTGTGGCATGCGTTTTTTGTATGGGGGTCTATGGATACGTTTTTTCCGTGCGTTTTTTAACCAAAGACATGTGTGAAAACTGCATGGAAAAAAAGCAAGTGTAACCCTAGCCTTACGCTAGAGTCCGTCTTGCCTCAGGCTTTAGCCTGGCGCATCCATTAAAAACTTAGTCCCAGGCAGGTATAGCGCATAGCGTTAACGCTAGGTAGCGCTGCCTGCCTGTGCATTGCTATGGTAATCTTATGCTTCCTGCACCCGCCGGCTCCACTGAGAAGACCTGGATATGCGCTTTTGATCAGCGCACAGGAAACGCGGTCTGCAGAGCAAGTCTGACCCTAGCCTTATTGTTGCAAAAGTCTAGTCTGCTGCCCTGTCTGCAGGATGTGTATTGGGCAATCCCCCTGCATAGAGGAAAAAAGATGCACCATCCCCACCAAATACAGGACTTTAAATGGTAATGGAAATGGTAATATAGACCCAATTGCATTATGGTCTATGAAAATAGGCTGAAAGTGACATTCTGGTACATCCCCCTCCCCTTCAACTTGTGAACGATAAAATGAACTTAACTAGCAATCTGTTCTGGAAGAGTCCGGTAGTCATTAGTCCACGGCCAGCTCCTAACAATACCGAAGTAAGGAAAATGTTCAGGGGTTGCCTTTCTTCCAAAACCCCTTAAAGGGTCTGTTCACATGGAGCTCTGCAGTGCATTTCTATCTCCATCCATGGTTGACATCTCAATCCCGTTTTTTAGAGTTGACTGTGTTCATGTGTCCACCAGAAAAAAAACACATGACTCCATGATGGATGCAAATGGAGCCAAAGTTTCATAGGCTAGGGTCACATCTGCCTTTTTTTTTTTAAAAACCTGATCCGGTTTTGAGCTTTCAAAAAGCTCAAAACCGGATCAGGAAACGCTCCTCATAGGAATCATGCAGGCTGCAGTTTTCGGAGCGGTTCTGTTATCTACAATGCGGGAAACGGATTGCTCAGGATGTGCTGCCGGGATAAGCAAAGTGCTCTGTGTTCTGTAAAACTTTAAACTGTACCAATAGCAATAGTATGCCGCTCTGAGAAGCCCGGCACTTTCATTCATAAAACTGTACAACAGCTGACAGGAGTCAGCTGTTGTACATAACAGATTACAGGAGTATATGCCCACCTGAGTGGGTGGAAAGTCTCTAGGGGACTGGGCACCCCTTAGAGACATTAATCAATCATTTATTTATTAAATTTAAAGTTTTACAGAACACAGAACAGTTTGCTCATCCCTGCGGCAGTAGGGATGAGCAAACTATCCGGTAACCGGATTGCTAAGGATTACACATCCTGAGCAATCCGGTTACCGGATTGCAGCTTCAGCAATCCGGCTCCCGGATTGCTGAATGTCAGAAGACAATTGCGTTCACCGCATCCGGATCTGGATGCGGTGAACGCAATTCAGGTTTTAAGTGTGACCCTAGCCATACTCTATTTCATTTTTCTTACATAACTTAATGCTTCCATCAAGAACATACCTGAATGTCATTTTATTTAAATCAGAGATTCAGATGGAAGCCCTGGGCGGAGGCAGACTAGCACTGCAAAACGCAATGTGCACTGCCTCTATAGACCTGTAGAAAGCTGGTGACCATTTCTATTAACTGGTTTAGTTTGTTGTCCTAAGAAGAGTGGCATGGCGCCCACCTCTGTCCTCTGCTACACCCCTGTAAAGAATAGCACGGGAGACTGATAATTATTAGAAAGCGTCGCTTCCTTGTAGTATAAGATGATTTTTATTGTTGCAATCCAATGTTTTTGCTATTACAGACATGTAATATTTGCCAGCAGCACAGGCTGATGCTTTGATTTAGAAGTGTTGCCTATAAAAAAAAGGGAGACAAAAGACAAAAAGCATTTTTTCCAGACTCACATGTTATCGGAAACATGGAAAAAGTGATTGCAAGGCTTTTTCAAAGTGAAAACGAGTTTGGATAAACACTTTTGATTACTGACAGACTTGTGGAAAATAGCTTTTTTATCCTGCGCAGAGAACAAGAGATAGAGAAGGAATGATATTGGGGCTGCCAGGTGCCTTTTCCTTTGTACTGAGCCCGAAGAATATTTAGAAAGAAATCTACAAATATCACAAAGTTGTGTGCAAGAAAAAACAGAGTTTTTCAGATGACCTCCCGATGCACGTGATGCCCATAGCTTCAGAGAGGTGATCTCAGGTCGTCGTCTAGCCGATTGGCTTACTGATTCATCGGAGGTCTTCATCCTTCTGAACTCTGGTTGGCTTTTATTGCCAGCAAAAACTACAATTTGGCTGTTCAACAAAATATTGAACACATTGTCCCACTAGAAAAACTGCAGCCCATATGGTTTTGTTGACCGTACATCATGGAAAGACGTCCACCACTCTCCCTTCTTTGGACAAGTTGCGGCACCCTATGTGTTGGACCCAAATTGTTTTACATTTACCATACAGTGCCTATTTCATCCTATGGCAAAATGAACTGTTCGTTGGGAGTCTATGGAATGGAATCCGATGAATGATGCCCTATGATTGAAATGGTTGACTGCGATGACACTTTTTAAGCCGAGGTGGTAGGTTTTTGAATGATGGGGGTCTGATTGATGGGACCCATATCTATTGACAGGGTGAAAAACTATTATCCATATTAGGCTACGTTCACATGTTCAGTATCTGGTCATTATTTTAGATCCAGAGGCGTAACTACAACAGGTGCAGGGGTTGCAATCGCACCTGGGCCCTGGAGCCTAGGGTGGCCCAAAAGTCCATTTGGCCTATAGAAAAAGACTAATACTTTTAAAGATGTACAATAATTGGGGGCCCCGTTGGATCTTCTGCATCAGGGCCCCTGGGCTTCAAGTTATGCCACTGTTTAGATCAGTATTTGTAAGTCAAAACCAGGAGTGGAACAATCAGAGGAAAGTATAATAGAAACATGTCACCACTTCTTTATTTTTCACCCACATATTTACATATGCTACTTTGGTCAAATACTGAACATGTGAACATGGCATTACAATGGTGCAGCAATCTCTGTTCCATTCATTCCCTATGATGCTGCTGACAGCTGTGCTCAACTCTTTCCGGCATCCCCATAGAAAAAAAATGGACTGGTGATCGTGTATCTTACCTACTTTTCCATTTTGTAATAGGGAAAAATGTTCCCCTTAAAGGATAACATTTTTCATGTAGTGTGACACCCACTGATCAGCAATTTATGACTTCTCCTAGTATGGATAGGTGAAAACTAGAGCTGAGAAGATCAGGCAAAATTCTAATTAATCTGTTTGTGTAAGTTATTGTTTTCTCCAAGGATGTAAATTTGATTGGCGGAGAAGATTGGAATTACATATTAAAAAATAATAAAATCCTTTATACTCACCTCATCTCTCACCTCTCCGGCGCTCCTGCTCCTCATCACAACATGTTTGGTCCTTGTCACTTCTTCGAATTGGCATCGGCAGTACTGACAACCCAATGGCCTTAGTAGCTAAGCCGAGATCCTAGGTTTGTGTAATGTTTTTACATTTTATAACATTTTGATGGCCTTTTATAGTTCAGAAAAATGCTGGCGAGTGAACACCATTTTGTTGATTTTGTAAACTCTGAGTAGCTTTTAGTTCCACTCAAACTTATGTTCTCATCTATAGTGATAACCTATTTTAGGCTGTAGACACACTGAGCGAGATAGATGCGAGATACTCGCATGAGTCTAGTGTGACTCACCCAAAACGTCCACTCTCTCTCGGGACAGGAACCCATGAAACACAAGTAGCTGATGCACTCCTGTCCAGAGAGCGGGCGGCCGTTCCGGGTGAGACATGCAAGACTCATGCGGGTAGCTCACTTATGTCTCGCTCAGTTATCTCTGGACTTAACTGGACATACCCTTAAATCCTAAATAAATAACAAAGTAAGGGGTTCGTTCTCACCCTCTCTGTGGTGCACGTCACTACCAAAAAGCTATCTTGGCACATATCCAATGAAAGACAGCGCTTCACATAGCCGGTGTATTCATATAAGAATCTTTATTCCACCATCCTTAGTGCAATGTTTCGATCTCAACTATAGAGATAGAAACGTTGCACTGAAGATGGTGGAATAAAGATTCTTATATGGATACACCGGCTATGTGGAGCGCCGTCTTTGATTGGATAAATAACCTTAAATTGTGTTCTCTTATGATATTGAATTGATTGCTGATCCTTAGACAAGTGAAATCGGTCTATCGCAAACATTCAAATGCCAATGAGAAAACGGAAATATCAAAGATTTTTTAAAATAATAAAAAGTTCGATTTAAACATTCCAAATGTCGATAATTCATCGAATGTCAATTCAAGGAGGTTTATTTCGATTGTGTAGTTTTTTTTGAATGGAAAAAAAAATCTGAAATATTAATACAATATTTGGGGTCGGCCTATGTTACCTTCAAAGGGTATGGTGAGCAGAGATTTGAATAACATAGGAGGTTGTCACGCACATCGGTCTGTGCTACCTGTATTTCATAACACCCACTCAGGTTCCAATTTCATTCATTTGGCAATAGCCTGTGGTATAAATACTTTGCTTTTGAAAGTAGAAAGAAGTGGATGAAATATCTCAGCTATAAAATGTCAAGTTGCTTTCCAAAACAGCTCCAATCTCAAACCACATCAAGACCGATGTCTGAAAAGACAATCAGAACCTAGCCTGATCGGATGTCTTTCTTCTCGAGACTGTAACGTGGCTGGAATGCGCAGGGTAACAGCATGGCTCTTCCCCAGAATACTCCGCCACTTGTGTTTTAAGCCGTTCCCTCTGTTTATTTTTCGTACTATTTTAGTAAATTGAATAAACCGCAGATTTGGATTCTTTCGTGAGGTCAAAGGATTTCAAAACAGGGCCTTGGCATTTTTATTTATTTATTCTTCTAAGTGGCACATATGGCACAATGGATTTGGTCTGTTCAACTTAGGCATGCAATCATTCACAAGGATTATTAATTTGGATTTTTTTAATCTATATATATATAAAGAGAGTAGAGCGTGATGAAAAAATGAAAGGCAGCACTTCCTCCAGTTCAAGTTATGTGGGTTTATTTGGTCCTAGGACTGCGACGTTTCGGCACGTACAGCCTTCCTCAAGCAGTCAATCATGCAATCATTCACAAGGATTATTCATTTGGATTTTTAAAATATATAAAAATCAAATTTGCAGCCGCACTCTGTAGTTGCCAACATACATGCATGTATATAGTCAAAACAGATGTATCTTGGCACTATTGACTACCAACCTATCTATGCACCGATAAGGTCCCACTTAAAACAATGTAGGTCTTCACTGACAGAAAAAAATTCAACACTCACGGTGGGTTGCAGCTCTGTTTTATTAACCTTTGCGGGTCACATCACAGACGAGAAGGGGTTGGAGGAGGCAGACGACGGCACTGTTTCGGGAATTCCGCTTCCACTGATCGTGGGTTGCGGCTTTGTTTTATTAACCTTTGCGGGTTACATCACAGACTCGCGGGGAGGTGGAGGAGGCAGACGACGGTACCGTGTCACAGGAATTCCGCTTTCACGGGTTTGTAGAAATGGAAGTGGAATTCCCGCGACACGGTGCTGTCATCTGCCTCCTCCATCCCCTCCCCGTCTGTGATGTAACCCGCAAAGTTTAATAAAACAGAGCCGCAACCCACGGTGAGTGCAATCTTTATTTTCTTTTTTTCATTGACATGCATGTATATAACATGAAGGAAGAAATGTATATCACTGATGTCAGAAAAATATATATAAACATTTTTTTTTTAATTCAGTTGGAACATTTTCTTTTAACTTACCTTACGAAAAATTCATGGTTCTTGGAACATTTATTGGATTTTTATCTGTTTGCTTTGACTAACTAAAACTAAATTAATTCTAAAGTTTCTCTACATAATAATATACGTATTCTAAAATTATATAGACATACAGTACACAGCTATTCAAAAGTTTGGGGTCACCTAGACAATTTAGTGTTGTCCATGGAAACTCATACTTTTATTTATCAAATGAGTTGCAAAATGAATAGAAAATATAGTCCAGACATTGACAAGGTTAGAAATAATGATTTTTATTTGAAATAATAATTTTCTCCTTCAAACTTTGCTTTTGTCAAAGAATGCTCCTTTTGCAGCAATTACAGCATGGCATGACATTGCAGAATGGAGTGATAGCCTTCCTTATTCAAAATCCCTTTTACCTTGTACAAGTCTCCCACTTTACCAGCACCAAAGCAACCCCAGACCATCACATTACCTCCACCATGCTTGACAGATGGCGTCAGGCTCTTCAGCATCTTTTCAGTTCTTCTGTGTGATCCAAACACTTCAAACTTTGATTCGTCTGTCCATAACACTTTGTTCCATTTTTTCAAATCTTCCTCTGTCCAATGTCTGTGTTCTTTTGCCCATATTAATCTTAGCCAGTCTTAGCTATGGCTTTTTCTTTGCCACTCTGCCCTGAAGGCCAGCATCCCGGAGTCGTGTCTTCACTGTAGCCGTTGACACTGGCGTTTTGTGGTTACTATTTAATGAAGCTGCCAGATGAGGAGCTGTGAGGTGTCAATTTCTCAAACTAGAGACTCTAATGTACTTGTCTTGTTGCTCAGTTGTGCAGCGGGGCCTCCCTCTTCTCTTTCTACTCTGGTTAGAGCCTGCTTGTGCTCTCCTCTGAAGGGAGTAGTACACACCGTTGTAGGAAATCTTCAGTTTCTTGGCATTGTCTCGCATGGCAATAGCCTTCATTTCTGAGAACAAGAATAGACTGTGGAGTTTCACATGAAAGTTCTCTTTTTCTGGCCATTTTGAGAGTTTCGTAGATCAAACAAATGTAATGCTCCAGATTCTCAACTAGCTCAAAGAAAGGTCAATTTTATAGCTTCTCTAATCAGCTGAACCGTTCTCAGCTGTGCTAACATACTTCTGCAAGGTTTTTTCTGGGTTTTCAACACATCCATTAGCCTTCTTACACAGTTTGCAAACACAATGTACCATAAAAACACTCATGTATACATCAAAAAGGTCAGATTATCCCCTAGGAGGCTACACGTTTCAACACTTGCGTGTCTTCATCATGATCTCATAGAAGAACCTGGTATTTTCCATAAATTAAGTAAAAAATAACCTTTCCAACATAATTTTAAAATATATATATATTTATCTATTTTTCCAACATCAGTGATCTAATTTTATTCCATCATGTTACATACATGCATATACAGCTGCATCTCAATAAATTAGAATATCAACAGAAAGGTAATTTATTTCAGTAATTCAATACATAAAGTAAAACACATAAATTACATAGTCATTACACACAGAGGGATCTATTTCAGGTGTTTATTTCTGTTAATGTTGAAGAGTATGGCATAGAGCCAATGAAAACCCACAGTTCATTATCTCAGAAAATTAAAGTAAAGTATTCCCTAAATATGTATCAGAGGCTTCACCTTGTGTGGTTGTGACAGTCACAACCACTATAAAAGCAGATCACAGCTGCTGCAGTCCCCAGCTTAGTGCATATAGAGTAGGGAGGATGAAGGGTTAAAAACCGAGCGGCCGTATTCCACGAGACATCAAAAGGTGAATGTAATATTGATTTACTAGTCAACGTGTTTCAGGGCTCCCAGGAACGTCCTGAAATATGGCAATATGACATTGATTGTCCTGGGGAAGAGGCCAGGGAGGCTTGAAATGTGTTGAGTAACAAATCAATATTATATTCACCCTTTGATGCCTCGTGGAATACGGCAGCGCGGTTCTAACCCTTCACCCTCCCTACTCTAATATGCACCACGCTGGGGACTGCAGTTGACATCCTGAGGGCGTTTTAAAGGCACCTCACACCTCTAAGAAGGAGTTCTGCAGTTCATTTACTGCGGTCTGTATGACTTGGGAAACAAAGCATTGCCTGAATTCATTTGCATCCTGCCGCACCAGCCGTGCTGCTCCTTTTTTCTATGTAGCTGATAACTTTGCTTTCTCTACATCATTCTTACTACCATTGCTCCGACTCGTTTTTACTTTCACACTTGCTCTAAGTCAAGCTGCACACATGGATAAACTTGGACAAAGACAGCTCTATCTCAATCTGGTGGTCCATATGGTGCAAGATGTCAAAAAGAAGTCTTGAGCAAAAGTGCTATCAGGCCTTAGTGAAAGGAGCAAATTAAAAGTATTTTTTATCCCGGTTAATTATTTTGGAAAAGACTAGTGATGTGCGAATTGTGAAATATTTGGAATATTCTAGCCGACTACTTTTTACTAATTGGGTATTCAATGGTAATACTGAACCTAATGCAAGTCAATTAGTCATTGACTCCACCCACACACAGCCGGCCATAAAACAAGTATTTCCGGAGGAGGGAGGGTGGGCTTTTTTGTGTGTTCACAGCATACAACACCTTGCTCTACACCCCTGTGAGAGCCTTCCATTTAAACAGCTCTTACTAGGGTGACAGCTCCCATTGTTCAATGAAGGGAGACGGCAATGTGTGTGAGATCATTCTCGATGGAACATCACTCACGAGCACCCGCGATACTCTCCGAGTAACGAACACCCCAAATACCTTTAATATTTGTGCGTATATATTCACCCTTCACTATAAAGGATGCTTTAGACTGATATCTTACTGAATCACCAAAAGATACAAATCATCGTGGCCCACCCTACATCTACACATAAACATCTTTTCATATAAAGGTGTGGTCTGTTTAACCCTTTCTAAATTCTTCATTGCTATGTGAATCCATAAAGCACCACTCCAGCAAGTTTTTTTTTCATTACCCCACTGGAGTGAGGCTTTACTGTAAATCTAAGTCCCTTGCCCCATATCTTATACTCAGCTTCGTCTTCTATAGCTCTGGTCCATCTCAGGGGATTTGTGACCTGTCAGCAGCTCCAGTGTTTCATGGAGCCTACTCGAGTTCACAACTCAATACAGCTCTATGAGAGCCACGTTCTTGCCCTCATAGAGATGCATTAAGAGCTTGTGATGTAACGTCTGACTTCCAACCAGTCAGTTGTTGCCGGTGCGGCTGGAAGGTCCATGTGGGAAAACTAAAGCTGTCATGGGAAACTAGCAATGGGAGAAGTTAATAGGAGTACTAGAGATGCAGAAATGAGAAACAGAGCAGAGCTGAGTTTGTTACAGAGTCAAAAACAGATCTGGTATTTACTTAGTGATAGCAGAGCTCAGTTTGTCACAGAGTCTGATGAATATTACATCTAATTGGTTAGGGTAAGAGGAATGGGACAACTCACATTTATCTTATTTTTTGAGACTCTATGACTCTAGCAAAAAGTGATTGAAAAAAGTTGCAAAAACATTTACGAACCATATTTTTGGTTGATATAATCAATGACATCTAGTACACTGGGTTAGTTATAAATAAACCTATAAGATATAGACTCCAAAGTCATTGTCCAGAAGGTTTTGGACCTCGGGTCCAACGTCGGACAAATATGTTATAGACAACACCTTGCTCAATAAAGAGAAAATGTATAGTCCAGATCCCCGTCTAGCCTCTTCTAGCCAAACCGCATCTCATACTTTGCACTGATGAGGAGCAAACACTCCGAAACACCATGTCCGTAAAGTGAGAATATGATTTGGCTTATATACTTGGTCCTATGATAAGGTTCGTTAGAGGGGGAATATTGACTTTTAGGATTGGTGCTACAAATAGATGGCACTAGAGTTCTTTGAATATAAGACTACACCATTGGGATATTGAAAGGTCTCTAGTATGCTTGTGGTCCAGTTCAATACAGTGGATGGGACTCTGAGCATTAAGAGTCATACTGGGCACAGGGGGCGACAGGGACTACACCAAACACCAGGCAGGAGACACTGAAAGAGAAAAAATACAACAGGGGGACCTGCTCATAGGGAACAGGAAAAAGAGATTTCCTGCACTCACCTGCGGCTGTGCCCTTATCTCCCCACCATCCCTATGAGGGTTCTTTCACTCCATCGCCGAGCAAGATACCTAGTCCCTCACTGGCCCTGATGATAACCCTAAATAGGGAAATGGTCGGCAGGAGCACTAGTCCTAACTGCTGCACTAACATCAACAAAAGGGGACAGGAAAAGGACAAAAGCAACTTCATGTCTGCTTGCCATTTCCGAGGCAGCAGACGGCTTGGCTTCTCCAGAGAACCTCCTTCCCCACAGATAGCTTAGCCAGCAATGAAGTTCAAGGTATGCAAGATTTTTTTCTTTTATCTTAGAGAACCCATCTAATTCTTGCATCCATTCTTCCAAGGATGTATGCGATCAGCCTATGGAAATATCAACTGTCACAACGTAGACAGAATAGGATTTAGTAATTGTTTTTTCATCCAGATGTCCAATAGGTAATGCAATTTCCTTGTGTAGTAAAGTTGTGCTTCATATGCCTGGGTTAAGATAATTCTGGGAAGAACAAAGAGCCTTTGCCTTTGTGGGTGGCTGACGATCTTTCCACAGATACGTTTTAGCATGCAACTATTTTTTTTTCTTTTCTTAATGCGAGCAGTAAAAACCAGACTGAGAAATTACGCCGGGCAATTAAAAGCTCACGAGGCAGCGTAGACAGCGGGGACAAGCGGGGAAGGCAAGTGCTTTCAATTGAAGAACCTCGTTCAGTCCTGTAACGAGATATACCACCGGGACACACACCTTTTCCATAGACAAGGCTTTCGGTTTTTTTATTTAACGCAGCTGGAAGCAATATAATCTCATTCGAGCAAATATTGTATTTGTCATTTGCAGCTAGGAAATATGGGACATATTAATGGGATTTTTTTTCCCCCCTTATTTAACTTAAGAGTGTTGAGTGATGGAATGCAGCCAATGACATTAAAATATATCTGATCGTATGGACAGGATCTGCCATAAATATCACGTTATTCAGGAAGGCCGAGGCTTAAAATAACCTGATTTGAGACAACCGGTGATCCACATTTTGAAGGAGCCCAGAGTTGAGTTTTCGGTTTCCTGACACGCAACATAAGAGGCGATGTCAAGATGTTTGAAAAAGGGGCTCTGGACCATGCATTAGGTTGGGGGTACAACAAAAAATGATGGGGCTGTATAGGAAATTTCATATACGTGGTGGTGTCAACACATCAAATTAGGAAGTCTAAAGAGATCTATGTAGGTCAACATGGCGTGTAAATTATGGAGCATGGATTTCTGGGCTCAATATATTCCTCCGTGGTTAGCCCCATTGATAATGTCACATATATGTTCCCAGTTCTATGCCTTGTCCTGGCGCACCATTGCAACCATGGCTGTGGAGTTGGTAAGCCAATCATCCGACTCCAACTCCTCAATTTCCTTGAATCTAACTCCAACGCCACCAAAATGGACACCGACTCCACAACTCCGACTCCACAACCATGGCTGTGATGTCAGTAAGCCAAACATCCGACTCCGACTCCTCAATTTCCCTGAATCCGATTCCGACTCCAACTCCACCAAAATGGACACTAACTCCACGACTCCAACTCAACTCCACAACCAATGCTGTGAAATCAGTAAAGGTACCGTTACAAGCTTCAATGTAGAAACGATCTCACTAACGATCTGGGAGGCGCACGGTCGTTAGGACATCTGAGTCGGGCCGGCAGGGAAGGGGTTACTCGGATACCAAGACGATGGCTTTGGTGGGGATCACGGCTGGTCGGGTTCCGGTTCCGTGCCCTGGGCACTCAATTGGCTGATGGGAAACTTGGGGATAGAGAAACCCTCCTGGGACCTACTGAATTACAGTCCCCTGTGCTAGAATGTCTGTGGGTGGGTTCGGTGGACAAACTCTGTAGTTTACCCCCTCTACCTGTGACTATGGAGATACTACAACTTTCTTTTAGGGTGCAGCACCCCCTTGTGGCGTCCCGCCAGGGGGGCACCACATTCCCCCTTTGTTTTATACACTTGTCTGGTGTTACAACCAGTCCGGGTATGAGCTAAATTTTGATTCTTCTTTTCATTAACCAGGTTAATACCAAACAGGAACATAACAAAACAACAACAATATGCTTTTCTCTTTTCTTCCCTTGCGGGAGACACTCGGCTTCTAACGTGGCAAACAACACATTTATTCTAGCCCCCCAACGGGGGCCGGGTATTGAGTCTCTGATTTAAGTTTAATCAGGCTCTGACACCAAAAGTTCACATTCAAGTCCACGTAAGTCTTTTTACGGGTTTATCAAGGGAATCACACAATTAACTATTTACATTTAGGACGAAACCGGGATCATCTTAATTGTTCAACACTTATGGCCCCTTTACACACAGCTACAGGTAACAGGTTTTCCACAGGTAACTTACTGGCTGCAGTGAAATCATGGAGACATAGTTCCATTTGTACACAGCAACAAGATAGAACCATGTCTCCATGATTTCACTGCAACCAGTAAGTTACCTGTGGAAAACCTGTTACCTGTAGCTGCGTGTAAAGGGGCCATTACTGATCCGGATCGCGTACCAGCCTCAGGGTCCTGCATAGCTTTCATATGTGATCACGTCACCCCGGTACAAATCCTGGTCTAGGTGGCCTTAGGGGAAGTGAGGCTCGACATTCTCCTTCCCACGAACACCTCCGCATAGAGGCCTGTTTCCCGGGCAAAGCCGTAGCCGGTAACCAGCTTGAAGGCTGTAATTGTCCCTTTCTTCCTTTGGTCCACAGGCAGTGGTGGTTAGGTGCTGGCAAAGGCGCGGGCCTGGCGGGTCTCCATTTCATTAGCCCACTATGCTTCTTGCCACCTCTGCCGCTCTGCCTCATCATCCTGGAACTGTGGCCTCCTGACAGGTTACCATTAGTGAGGTGGCAGCGCTGAAGATTGGCCTCCAAATCACCTCATCTCCAAGCGATCGGCCCACCATAGCTCACGGGGCCCAGACGCCTCTGCGCCGCTGACTGGTTCTTCCTCTCTGTCCTGGTGATCGGCCCAACAAAGCTCGCGGAGCCCGCACACCTCTGCGCTGCCGACTGGTTCTTCCTCTCGGTTCTCGTCCCCGGAACTCGCCTGGTTGTTAAAGCTTTCTTCTTCAAATTCCTCCATAATCAGGTCGGGCTACACAGAGAACCAGATTAGATTTTCCGGTTCAGCAGGCTCCGCGTCAGCATTGGTATCGGGCTCGCTGTTTTTTTGACTGGGTAGTGGGTTGCTGGTCTCTGGTAGCTCTGTCTTCTCAGCGGTGGTTGAGTTTGGCTCTGTGGGGGCGTAGTCCTCACCGGCCACTGGGTGCTCGGTCTCTGATTCTACCGACCCCCAGTTCTGGGTCTAACTCATGCCCCTGTTGTTGTCTCGCATGCCGACTCAGCTCCAGCCGCATGTTGGCGCTCCACCTCTGGATCGTCCACTCCACGACCTCCATCACCTGGGCCCGCAAATCGTCAAGGGCTGCACTCCAGAGGGCCGCATTGTGACCCTCTTCTCCAAGTGCCGAAGTCCTTTGGGGATAGAGAAATGTGACGCCACCTGTGGTACCTGGTACTGTGGTTACCAGCGCTGCAGCTGGCCGCTGACATGATAGTGAAGCAGCTTTGGTAGTACAGCTCCCCACAGGTGGAGCTTTACCTCAGGGCAGCAGGGTTGATGAGAGGAGTTGAAGTCCTTGTTTCTTTGGTGCTGTAGAGGCCTTTCGGGCGACGTATAATTGATGCCAGAGACCAGATTAGCTCAAACTGTTCTTTACTGGTACCAGATGGATAAGGTACACGGTACAGTCTGATTAACTGGGGGTTGTACCCGCGAATTTAGGAGGCTTTTGCAGAGGTGTCTGTCAAAGGTGTCTCTACAATAACTTTCTTGGTCTGTGTTCTACTTTAGCTTTCTTGTCAACCACACTAAAGACCCCATACGCCAGTCCCCATGTCTGTTACTATAAGGTACTTCTGACCCTTCTCCAGTCTGGACAAGAGCGGTGAGAAGACAATCCCTCCCATCACCGGTTTTTAGTCCTTTCCCTTGTTAGTGTCTCGGACCCACTTTGGGACAGAGGTGGGATTTAGTCTTGTGGTGCCATGGCTCCTACTTTAGGCCCACAGCCTGCCGGTGTTTTGGGATGAACCCTTAACAAACCACCTTGGTTTCGGTTTACCGGTTTCAATCTGGGTACTTCAGATGGCTCCAACCAGACCTGGAGTGTCCTCCCTCTTGTCTGGGTCACCTCCGCTCCTTAAAGGTTCCTCTCTCTGTTACCGTCTGACTGACTTGTGTGTCAACTGTCACTCATGTTTCCTGCTCTCCTACCCCCTGGGACCTACTGAATTAATGTCCCCTGTGCTAGGGTGTCTGTGGGTGGGTTCGGTGGACAGACTCTGTAGTTCCCTCCCTCTACCTGTGACTGTGGGGATACTACACCTTTCTTTTGGGGTGCAGTACCTCCCTGTGGCGTCATGCCAGGGGGGCGCCACACATTGTTTTGAGATCGTTGGTGAGATGTCACACGGCCAGGTATCGTGCACGACGCACCGACGATCCAGCGAGCAGGTATCGTTTGCACAACCCAGCGAACGATACTTGTTCACTGATGTGAATGGGCGAAGTCGTGAATGACATCGTTATCGCGGTGTCACAGAGAACGATGCAGCAGGTTGGCAGATCGAGGATCGTTTGATTTGAGAACAAGTTCTCAAATCTGCGATCAACGATCCAACGATTTATCAAAGTCGTATCTTGGTGTCACACACAACGAAGTCCTAACAATGTAGTTTGAACGACTCCAAACGTTTGAGCGATATCGTTCACCCTAACTATGACCCCAAATCCGACTCTAAGGCTAGGGCCACACTTACCATGACCCCACGTTAAACGGATGCCGTTACTGCAGAGCCCAGCCTGCGTTAACGTCGGCGGCTGCCTGCAAACCCTGCTCTATGGTAACCCCATGTCTACCATGGATGCAGCTACACAGGAAGCCCCAGGCAGTGCGCTTTTGCAGGACGCACAGGAAAATGTTGTCTGCAATGTATTCTGTGCGTCTTGCAAAAACGCACTGCCTGGGGCTTTCTCTGCATCCATGGTAGACATGGGGTTACCATGGAGCAGTGTTCACAGGAAACACCCGACGTTAACGGTGTGCGTTACAGAAGGCTGGGCTCTGCAGTATCGGCATCCGTTTAACGTGGTTGCACTTTTCAGTGTGGCCCTAGGCTAACTCCGACTCCTCAGTTTCCCTGAATCCGACTCCTGACTCCACCAAAATGGACACCGACTCCCACTCTGACTCCACAGCCCTGATTGTATGGACGGGCAAATGTATTTTCCACAGGCTAAACTGCTAGTAATGGCTAGCAGAGGGCATAGGGTTTTTCAAAGATCACCCCATCTACAAGTAACTGGTAGATTATCTTGACAGTAGTAAATATTACGGTATCTATTTCCCGAGGGTATTCTCACAAGAGTTGTTTTTAAGTGGATTTTATAGTGAATTCTGTCACAAAAATTCTCATTAAAAGATTTAAAAACTTCTACATATTGATTTCAATGGGAAAACACCTATAGAGCATATGGTGCTGTTTTTTTAATGTTTTTTATGTCCAGGTTTCAAATAAAGCAACTTTTTTCATTCTATTCTTTGGGCATTTCTGATTAAAAAGAATCCAAACTACACTAAACGGAAACAGGAAAAATGTCCCATACGCTACAAACCATGTAAAAAGAAACTTATACGTAAAAAGATACTTATCTAGCTTTGGCTAGGGTCACAATCCACTTTTTTGAGGGCTTAGAAAACCGGATCCGTTACCGTTAAGGTGCTAAAAGGGTTCCCTGAGGTCCTGGCCGTTTTTTGGACTTAGGCTAGGGTCACGTTTGCGATTGTTTTTTGACCATTAAAAATGGTCAAAACCGGATCCAGATCCGCACCCATAGACTGCAATAGAAAAACCGGATTGCACTTAATGCAATCCGATTACCGCACCAGGTTTTGCAGCCTGCAGTAAAAATCATGCAGGCTGCATTTTTCGGAGCGGTTGAACCGGTCCATTTTTTTTATAATGGCCGCCTATGGCAATTGGATCCGGTACTGCAAGGTACATGAATGTACCTTGCGGTACCAGATCCAGTTTTTGGTGCCACAATGTTTGCTCATTGCAGATCTGGATCCATTACTGGATCCAGATCTGCAATGTGATGCCAAATGTGAGATCCAGTAATGGATGCGGTTACCGGATTGTGCCTTCCAAATGTGACCCCAGTCTTAGTCATTTTTTTATCAAAAACGGATATCCGTTAACAGATGGTGCCTATAGGTGCCCTGCGTTAACGGATAGCTTTCCCATAGGGCCCCATGTTAAAAAAACTGATTAGTTTTTTGCTGTACCCAAAAACGTTGCCTGCAACGTTTTTTTGAGCCCAGGAAAACCAGATGACCGTTTTTGAAAAACGCAGTTACAACTAAGTGCACCATCCATTAACGGATCCGTTTTTTTTTCCCCAAAAACGGACCTGAAGCAAAAACGGCAGGTATGTGTGACCCTAGCCTTTCCTGAGCATGTTCTTCCTGGCCAACATCTACCAGAGGCCATCCGGAGGCCACTATCTTGGGAGTTCCAAACCTTCCCAGGGCTCGTGCACACTACCAATTTTCTCGTACAAGTGCTATCCATGGATTTGACGGATAGTACTCCTGCCTATGATATTATATAGGGCTGTACACATGTCCAATTTTTCTATTATGAATGAATGGTTCATAGAAAAAAACACAGACATATATGATTTTGACCCAAGTGTCAGATCAAAATCGGCAATGCAAGTCTTTGGGTCCATGAAAAAAATTGGACATGTGCACAGCCCCTATGGAATATCATAGGCACGAAAACTATGGACAGCAGTAGTTCAAGGAATCTGTTGTGTGCATGAGCCCTAAACTGTTTTTCTTGGCTGTCGAGAAAACAGTCGTGTGACCTTACCGTTAATACAGGACAAAGGTGCGCCCTTAGTCTACTCTTTCCAAATTAACCACTATAAGGCTAGAGTCACAGGATCATTTTTCATCTCACCTTCATCACATTCTGATCAGAGTTTGACCCAGGTGTGATCAGAGTGGAAACCAAGTTTCTCAGATGTGAAGAATAATAAAAACTTACTCCATTCTGACAAAATCGAACTTTGTTTCTCTTAAGTACCTTCTAATCTAATGAAAATCTTGTACACGTTCATGACTAGAGTGACGCTTTGAGGCCAAATGCCATCTGGTGTCCACCATCCATGTAGTTTTTTGATCGCAGACGCATGAGGAAGTCCTATCCAGGAAAGCCGACTTGAATCATGATCCAGTCCATTCTTACCCGTTACCACTTAGGCTTGGGGCTTTGTTGCTACCGTCCCGTCCTCAGGACCCTCTCTGGCTTGGAGCCAATCTGCAGTACAATTGCTCTCTGGTTGCAACGGTGTCGCTCAATATGTGTCTCAGACAACTCTCTCGGATCACGCTATCTCCGTCTGGTAGTCTTGTCCCAATTGCCAAGAGTCAACCACTTCATGCAGCCTTGATGACCATTTCTCTCTAATCCAAGAAAAGCGGTCTGATTATCCTAATCACATTCTGATCAGAGTTTGATCTGGGTGTGATCACGGGGAGATCCGATTTTCTCAGATGTGGAAATAAAAAAAATTCCATTGTGATAAAATCCTTAAGTATCTTCTACTGTCATGAAAATCTTTTACATGTTTGACTAGAGTGATGCCATGACACCAGATGCTGTCTTGCTAATACAGTAGTTCTATGGCCATCGCACAGCCACAGAACTACTGTACATGATATCAAAACCCTGGACAGCAGCCTGTAGACTACGTAAATGGCGTAAGCACCAGAGTCAGCTCCTTATAAAGGATGCTGTCCTGTCTCTGGTGCTTACGCAAACTACATAGTATACTCCTGCAAACCCAGGAGCCGGCGACTGTCATTATAAAGTATAGAACAAGCAGACAATAGCAGCGATACAGTTAAATATAAAATTAACCCCTCACATGCCGACCTGTGTGGACAGCATGTCTCTAGGGAGGGTGGGCACCCCCTAGAGACATGTTGCCCACATCTATTAATAACATTTAACCCTCAGTTCATCCCTGCGGCAGCAGGGATGAACAAAGCATACGGTAACCGGATTGCTCCGGATTACACATCCGGAGCAATCCGATTACCGCATGCGGTGATAAAGACACAGTTTTCACAAAAATGTGTCTGAAGGCACTTGCGATTACAGCATCCAGATCTGGATGTGGTAACGGCAATTAGCCTTACAAGTGTGACCCTAGCCTAATATGGAGCCGAGCGCTATCCATCACAATGACGGATAACACTCAGCCGATATGTGTAAGTGGGTTAAAAACTGGCTTAGTGATAGGAAACAAAGGGTGGTCATTAATGGAACACACTCAGAATGGGTCACAGTTAACAGTGGGGTACCACAGGGGTCAGTGTTGGGCCCGCTTCTATTTAATATATTTATTAATGACCTTGTAGGGGGCATACAGAGTAGAATCTCAATATTTGCAGATGACACTAAACTCTGCAGGGTAATCAATACAGAGGAGGACAATTTTATATTACAGGAGGATTTATGTAAACTAGAAGCTTGGGCTGATAAATGGCAAATGAGCTTTAATGGGGATAAATGTAAGGTCATGCACTTGGGCAGAGGAAACAAAAGGTATAATTATGTGCTTAATTGTAAAACACTGGGCAACACTGTCACTGAAAAAGACCTGGGTGTATGGGTAGATGACAAACTCACATTTAGTGGCCAGTGTCAGGCAGCTGCTGCAAAGGCAAATAAAATAAATGGGATGCATTAAAAGAGGCATAGATGCTCATGAGGAGAACATAATTTTACCTCTATACAAGTCACTAGTGCGACCACACTTAGAATACTGTGTACAATTCTGGTCTCCGGTGTATAAGAAAGACATAGCTGAACTAGAGCGGGTCCAGAGAAGAGCAACAAAAGTAATTAGAGGATTAAGGGGTCTGCAATACCAAGACAGGTTATTAAACTTGGGGTTATTTAGCTTGGAAAAACAAAGGCTTAGGGGTGATCTTATAATAATGTATAAATATATGAGGGGACAGTACAGAGACCTTTCTAATGATCTCTTTACTCTTAGGCCTGAGACTGGGACAAGGGGGCTTCCTCTACGTCTGGAGGAAAGAAGGTTTAATCATAATCACAGACGCGGATTCTTTACTGTAATAGCAGTGAGACTATAGAACTCTCTGCCACTTGATGTCATAATGGTTGATTCTACACTAAACTTTAACAAGGCCTGGATGCCTTTCTTGAAAACTATAATATTATCAGTTATATATACTAGATTCTTTGATAGGGCGTTGATCCAGGGAACTAGTCTGATTGCCGTATCTGGAGTCAGGAAGGAATTTTTTCCCCAATGTGGAGCTTAGTGTTGCCACATGGGTTTTTTTTTGCCTTCCTCTGGATACATGTTAGGCTATGGGTTGAACTAGATGGACTTAGGGTATGTGCACATCTGACGTTTCTGCATCTTTGCAGACCGTCCGGAAACCAGTGGAGAATGGCAGAAACTGAGTTTTCTGAGCTCAGCAGTGTCCCTCGTTTTGCTAACGTTTTGCGATCGGTTTTTTAGCGTTCTTTGAGCGGTTATATAGCTTTTATACAGCGTTTTGTTGGCTGTTTTCTGGCGGTTTTTCTTAGCGTTTTCCAGACTGTTTTTTGTGCACTTGTAAGCTAGATCCGCTGGAAAAACGCTCAAAAGAAGTCACTTGCTCTATCTTTGAAAACCGGTGGAAAACCGGTGAAGAAACTGGAAAGGAGACAAAAAAAAAACGATCTAACGTACACAGCGTTTTCTAAACTCCATTGACTAGCATGTTAAGCCAACCGCTGGTTAGGATTAACATAAATTAACATAAAACTCAGCGGAAACCGCCGACGGAAAACGCTCAAAAACAGCCCACAAAATGACTGATGTGCACATACCCTTAAAGTCTTCCTTCAACCTCAAAACTATGTCACTATGATTTATACAGTCGTGTGAATCTACCATTACACTGGTATTGCTATTACCATCAACTCAGATGTTGCCCATCTGTAGTCACTGTCCTTTAATCCAGAACCTTTACAGCTACCATTGGATTTTTGCTCCTCCAAAAACATTTGCATCCAGGTAGAAATTCTCAGTTTTTGAGAGGGATAGCCGAATGGGAAAAAGTCAAGGTGAAATATTTTTGCCCACTTTTTGTGTATTTTGTATCTTCTACATTTACAGGACATACTCTACACAGCTTAAACACGCATCACATATCAGCAAATCAATCGATGACGAGCTGCAGTTGTGAGGGAGACAGATGCCAATAATAAAGTAGAAGGTTGGCTTTAGACTACCTGAGACTCCCATAGGCACTGCAGCTAAAATGTTGTCATAGACCTATACAACAGAAGAAGACAAAAGTTGCATTCGCAGGTTTGCTGGCAAACTTCTTTATTTCAGCAAGTTACACACATGTAAAGAAAGATAGGAGGGAGGATGAGAACTACAGCCGTTTCACGCTGGTCTAGCGTTTCAATGCTAGACCAGTGTGAAACAGCCATAGTACGCCAGCAACCAGGTGAGTGTTACTCTTTCCTTCTTCTGATGTATATAATTATGGATTATATTCTGCGAGTATGCACCCGGGAGCATAAGTGTGACTTCTGGAAGTCAATAACAGCGATGTCTGTAGATCCCGTTGCAAGAGCTGACCGATAGTGGTGCCTGACCTATTGTAAATGTAGTCATAGACGTACTCTGATGAAGCATGAGGATTATAAGTAATCCATAGGTTCTAGTCTAAACTTAAAATGAAACATCTGCTCAGTGGCGTAACAAGTGTCCCGTGGCCCCGGAGCAAGAATCACTTAGGGCCCCCCTTGGTGAGAAGCGGGAAGGGGGGGGGTGTTAGTGGTGCCGGCCGGGTGGGAAGCGCACAATTACCAGCTCTGCCTCTCCCGGATTTTGCGGCTGCAGGAAGTGGTCACTGTCACTTCCAGTCCTCCCTCAGCTCCTCTTCCGGCGCTATCGCGGTTGCGGCGGGCGGCTGGGGGCACAGGCAGCAGGGCCCCCCGGGGAGCTCGGGGCCCCCCTGGGGAGCTTGCGGCCCTCCCAGGGGGCGGGCCCGGTCTCAGCCGCGACCGCTGCGACCGCGGTAGTTACGCCACTGTATCGCAGCTGACGGGATAGTAGCGGCGCTGGGTCCGGGCCCCCCACAAGCGCCGGGCCCCAAAGCGACCGCTATGTCTGCTATGCCGGTAGTTACGCCCCTGCATCTGCTTGAGTAGACATTTTTCATTGAGGGTGAAGTTTCATGTAGTCGAGTAGGTGTTGAAAGCATGAAGCCCATGTATCAAGATAAAAAAATTGATTCTTGGCTTATTGAGGTACACCTGTGGTAGAACATGCTGTGGGTGGCATAATCAGGGTTAATACTGTATCTTTACTGTGTCCAATAAGTTGGTCAGGAATTTAAGGAGTGGCACTAAAATACTGCAGAGGAAATTGTTGTCATTTATAGAATTTTTGACACCACAGACGTTTTTTTTCAATTTTTTTCCAGGACTTTAACTAATAAAAGGCGTCCAAAGCTCTGCCCTCGAGGTCTCCAAGACTGAGCCATATGGCTGGCTGTTAACTCCATCAATAAAAACTCAATGAGAATTTCCGTTCCCTAAACCAATGCTTAAGTGCCATGAAATACCTGAAAATTGCAGAGATCTTATAAATAGACCATCAGCTTCCGAAATCACACATAGTTCCCTTCTCGAGCTGCCACTCCCAGACTTTTTTTCTCAAATAAATGGATGGCGGACGCCAGACGGCATTTGGCGTCAGGGACTTACAAGAAATTTCACTCTAGTCATAAACGTGTAAAGGATTTTCATGGCAGTAGAAGATACTTAAGAGAAATACAATCCGATTTTCTTTTCCTACTAGACGGCTGGAGTTTTATAAAACTGTTACGCTCTGTTCACACTAGTGTTGTGGCTTATATTAATAACAGAAGGCATAAAATTGTGCTGTATCCATCACGCTATCGCGCCTGGCCCAGTCCACTGATACATAATGGTCTTCGTTATCCATTATCATGTATAAACAGCACTATGGGGCCAATTCATAATTCTTTTTTGCTTTTTTGATTTAATTTTTTGTGTTTAGCGCCTGTTTTTTGTTTCAGCCATATTAGTGTTTTCGTTTGGGTGCACCATTATTTTCTTTTTTGCCATTGTGGGTCGAGCTTAGGCTTTCCAGATGTTGTCACCTTATTCATTATCTGCAGCTGTAAGACACACGGAGGCGTGCGAGTGGAGATGTGGACCACCGAAGTGGAGGCTGTAGATAGGAACAAACCGGAGATACCGGTAGTGATAAAGCAAGGTCTTTAATGAGCAATCTCGCCAGTACAGTCAGGACGGTGCACACGGATATGTAAGAGTCAAGGAGGAGCAGGCACAAGGCTTAGGACAGCAGGGCAACTTAGAGATAGTCTAGGAGTCGAGATGTAGCAGCCGATAGAGGGGAACAGTGGACGTAGTAGACTTCAGGTCTGGCAGGTGGTGGTGTAACTGTAGCACCCCAGGGTGTGGTAACTCGGATGTCTGGGCCCTCTCATTCGGTGGGGGATGTCACTGGTGGCCTGCCCAGATCCATGGCCCCAGGGGACAGCCCAAAAGAAGGGGTTGTTTAGAATCTTTGTCTCGTGACGCCACCTGTAGTACCTGGTGACTACACACCAGCGCCGCCACAGTCCTCCGGAAGGTGGTGGTATTGCGGCTAGGGTGGAGGAGCTCCCTACAGGTAGAGGTAAGCCTCCGGGGCAGCGTTACCTGTTGCCAGGCCAGTGCAAACCGTTGAGAAAAGTCAATGAGTGCGGGACAGAAACACAGAGGCAATTCACTCTTCCAGGTACTTTACTTGTAATAGAAAACTGATCAAGATGGTGATACAGACTTGGCTAGGTTGGCTAGATTGGTGATGTTATCCAGGCCGTCGTCAACCTCCTCCACAACGACGTCCGGTTCAGGGCTCAGGTCTCTACCGCCGGGGTGTTAGCGGGAGCAGCGGGCAGGTCCTCTGGGACATCAGTTTGGACTCCTGCCTCATAAGTCTGAACAGGTGGGATGGCTGCCAAAAGATCCGCTACAGCCTGTGCAGCGACTGCGGCTTCTCTCGTTCTTCTATCCACGGACTCCATTGCTGTTCTACCCACTCTAGCGCCTCGGATAGTCAGCTCTGCAAGTCCCTGTATGCGATCATCCAATACTCAGCATCGCCCTCATCCGTCAGCAGGGATGGGACTTCCGAATCGCCGTGGGCAGCATGGGCCTCGTGTTCCACCTGTTGGCGAATGTCCATCCACCTGGTTGCCATATTGCCGGGTATGTCGTGCTTTCTATCGTGTCCTTCTCTTCCAGCTATCCCTTTATAGGTATGTAATGGCTTCCCAGGGGCCACTTCCGTTGGGCCGCCCCCTGATTGATTGTTGGCTATAGGGGCCGAAAAACATTTTCGCGCCTCCGTCTAGGCCTTCCTTCGTCAAGGGGCTGAGGCACACTCCCAGACCTGCACATGGTTCTTTTACATAGTCAAATCGCCATCTTGGGGTTCCCGGTAAAATGGTGGGAACCAGTTCTCAGTGCCGTACAGCAGCGGTGAAAGATCTTTTCAGTCAAATAGTTCAAAGTCCAAAGGCACACAGTACCCGGTTGCACCGGGCACACGATCCTGTTCCTGAGCGCACGAAATGGGCTATCTGTAGCACCCCAGTGTGTAGGAACTCGGATGTCTGGGCCCTCTGCTTCGGTGGGGGATGTCACTGGTGGCCTGCCCAGATCCGTGGCTCCAGGGGACAGCCCAAAAGAAGGGGTTGTTTAGAGTCTTTGTCTCGTGACGCCACCCGTAGTACCTGGTGACTAGACACCCGCGCCGCCACAGTCCTCCGGAGAGTGGTAATATTGCGGCTAGGGTGGACCAGCTCCCTACAGGTAGAGCTAAGCCTCCGAGGCAGCGTTACCTTTTGCCAGGACGGTGCAAACCATTGAGAAAAGTCAATGAATGCAGGACAGAAACACAGAGGCAGTTCATTCTTCCAGGCACTTTACTTGTAAAAGAAAACTGATGAAGATGGTGATACAGCTCACAGTACTTCCCGCAGGACAGTCGGCTTGGGTAAGCTCCCATTCTCAGTCCTTCCTTGGGGAAGACACTTCTGCCCGTGTGTTCTACCTGCTCCTCTCACACTTTCCACTCTCCAACTCCCTTTTTTGGGACCTCCCCCCGGTTGCATCGGTGGGTGTGTGTTGGGTTCAAATCCTTCCACACTGTTCTGCATTCTACTTGCGACAGGGGTGACCACACGCTCATCTTTGGGTGCAGTACCCCACTTGTGATGCCTGACCAGTGGGGCGTCACATAACGAGTTCTGAATCAATGTGGCTGGTGCATAGCTGGGAGCGTACTGGTGAGACGGACCTCAGGCACGCGTGGCAGGCACTAGGTGAGACAAGAGGTAGAGGTAAAAGTGGTAATACAAAAGACAGGGACCTCAGGGAAAGCAACACAACTAGGGACAGAAGGGGAGGGTGCCTTATATAGAGGTAGCTACACAAGAATAGGTTGGGAAGTGAAATGATCAGGTGCGCTGTTCCTTTAAATACTGGAAGTGGGCAGCATGCGCTTCTTATGCACGCTCCCAGAGGCTCTGAAGGCAGGATACAAGCCCCACGAGCAGGAAGTGGTGGAGGGTGCGCAGGAGGACGGCGCGGGTAAGTAAGAGGAGCAGGGGACAGCACATGGGACAGCACAAGGGACAGCCCAGGAGGTATGGGATCGTGTGATGGGTGCCAGTCTTTCTGCTCAGTGGACACTGTCCGCGCGGCAGCAGACAGGCTCATGGAGAACCCTGGTAACATGTTGGGCACCAATCTCTCAGCCCAGATACGATGGGAGGAAACGTAGAGTGATGCAGTGATGGGTCCCTAGGCCATGGGGTACTCAGGAATGGTACAGCCGGTGCTGTCTCCTGGGGATCACGGTGGTCGTGACCCGGCCCCATGGCCTGGGCTCATTTGAAAAAGGGGGTATTTACAGGGGATTTGTCATGACGCCACCCATGGGATGTGGTCAGTGGGGACCACCGCTGCTGCAGAACCTCCGGGGATGATGGATGGCAGCTGGGGATGGTATGGCTCTCCACAGGTAAAGCCAATCCCCTGGGCAGTGTGGAATGTCTATGTACAGGGTGCAGGGCAACAGGCGCAGAAATAACTGGAGTCCACAGCAGTAAACGTTTCCTTTACCTTTACTGGTCTGTTGTTGCGGGTACAATCTGGAGCACCAGTTTAGATGTTACTGGGGACCCAGGTGGCCTGGAAGCAATCGGGGAATCCACCTAGCCGGGTGGGCTGGAGGCCTCCCTTCTGCGCTTGTACTTTGTGGCTCCTGCGGTTGCTTGAAGCTAAGCTGCTTGCCCAGTCTTCTCCTGCACGTGCCGTATGACAGGCAGCTCGAGTCCTTCACTTTCTCTACCCTGCTCCCGGGCGTCAGTGTTGCTGAACTCTATGCGCTGCTTTGCCTCCTGACACTGTGTGGCTGGGAAATGTGGAGTTCTCCACTCTCCGGTATTGACTGCCGGGATGTGTAACCCTGAACAGTCTCGGACCCGGTGTCCATTCTATGCGCTTTTCCTCTGGGGAGAGCATGGAGCTGCTAGTATTCCTCAAGCTTTCCTCTCCTTCCTCCTCAAACTCACTCCATGGCTGTTCTGCCCTCACTTCCCCCTCCGACCAGAACTTTTATACAGGGAAGCTCCCTCAAGCCGAGTTCTAGAGCTCCCCTTTCTGGTCTGGAGGCAGGAAAATGTTGGATGCTGTGCCCCCTGAATAGGGAACCCCTCTTTTGCTTCCAGGCATACCATCGGGACCCTGGGGTGCTACAGCAGCATTGTGGAACATCTGGAAGGGTGGTAGACAAAGATTAGGAGGAGATGTAAGGTGGTGAAGCACTGTAGAGAGGATTGGTGAACTGGTAGATAGATGAGTGAGGAGACATAGGGCATTGCATCACTGTAGAGAGGATGGGTTGGTGGTCGATAGAGATGAGGTAGGGTGGAGTAGCACTGTGGAATGTATGGGTAGGGTTGTAGATTGAGATAAGGAAGGAGATGTGTGGTGGTGCAGCACTGTAGAAATTATGAGTTGGTGGCAGACAGAGATGAAGGAGGAGTTGTAGGGTGGTGAGCACTGGAGAGAGGATAAGTAAGTTGGTAGATAGACATGAGGGAGCAGACATAGGGAATCACATCAGTTTGGAGATGATTGGTAGAGTGGTATATAGAGATGTTGAAGAGATGTAGAGCAGTGCAGCACTGTAGAGATCACAAGTAAAGTGCATGAGATGTAGAGTGGTGCAGTTGGAGCATCTGGTAGGAGGGTAGACAGAGATTAGGAGGAAATGTAGGCATTGTAGAGAAGATTAGTAAATTGATAGATAAAGATGAGTGAAGAGACGTAGGGCATTGCATCACTGTAGAGAGGATGGGTTGGCGGTAGATAGAGATGAGGTAGGGTGGAGCACCAGTGTGGATTGTATGGGTAAAGTGGCAAATTGAGCTAAGGAAGATGTGTGGTGGTGCAGCACTGTAGAGATGATAGCTTAGTGGTAGACAGAGATGAAGGAGGAGATCTAGGGCAATGTACAGAGGATGAGTAAGTTGGTAGATAGAGATGAGGAAGAAGACATAGGGAATCACATCAGTTTGGAGAGGAAAGGTAGAGTGGTATATAGAGATGTGGAGGAGATGCAGAGCGTGCAGCATTATAGAGAATACTGGTACAGTAGTAGACAGAGATTAAGAGGAGATATAGGACAGTGCAGCACTGTAGAGAGGATTGGTAAACTGGCAGACAGATAAGAGGGAGGAGACATAGGGCATCACAGTGGAGAAAATCGAGCAAAAGGGTAACAATGTTTTGAACTTGTGACTTTCAGGCTCCATATCTCACCATCCACTAGAGCTTTGATTGTGAGACTACCTTCATTTTATAGACAATCATCTTGACTATCGCATACATGAATTTGACTTGCAAATATTTATCATATGATTAGTTATTCAGAATCTTTTAATGTTGCTGCATTATTACTGCTTTGGTCCTAAAAAGCTAAATTTAAACATTTATTATTTCCTTAGTACTTTGTAAATCCATCTTTGGTTTTCAACACTGCCTGAATCCTTCTGGTTCTCGATCAGATTCAAGCATGTTTCAACCAAAGTCTGATCCTAGGTCTCTTCTAAATGTTCACAATGTGGGTGGATACCAGTAGTCTCACTTGGGTATGTATATAGATTTTCCTTCACAATCTCGATGTATCCTTCTGGTCATTGTCCTACTGGAACACTATATTGTCCTTTTCATATCCATAGTACCTGAGTGTACAAAATAAATTGTCTTGTACAATTCTGACAGCTAAGAATTGAGGCCACTATCAATCCTGGTCAAGTATCCAATGCATTTCGTTGTGAAATGTAGTGCCCGGCTAGTCAGCGCGCTACAAAAGGGTACTGCACCCCTAACAGAAGGTGCAGTATGCTTTGTCCTGGTAGGGGGTATTAGAAGCCTGAAGCTCCACAACAACACACACACACCTAGTGATAGGGGACCAATCAGACAACCCATTACTAGGGTAACCTGTCCCAGTGGGAGGAGAAGCTAGGTTATATAGTGAGTGGGGAAAGAGAGGGAAATGGAGCAGTCAGAAGTCCGAAACGGGGTACCAGCTCAACCCCTGAGCCGCAAATTACCGGCGTGGTCGAAAGCTTCATAGGAGCACGATCCAGCCCGACCTACGCACGGTCCCCACCAGAAGCACCAAACCGGGTTGAGTACCCCTTAGGGTGCCGTCACACCTGACGACGGCCCTGGAGATGTCGGCGGCGACTGGCGGGAGCGCGCACGTTTTTGGCGCCCCGCCAGCGTCGCCGCCCCCCGTTTACACGGGGAGACACCTCCGGCGATGCCCCGGCGAGCTGAGAGGCGGCATTGCCGCTGGGGTGTCTCAAAACCCCAGCGGCGATGCAGTACAATGGGAGCCTATGGCTCCCATCGCATGTCAGCTTGCCGGCGGCCGTTTACATGGGGCGATGTGGACACAACTCCCCAGATCGGCCGCCTGGTTTCACATCACTGATGTGAAACCAGGCGAGCAATCAGAGGCGCCGACATCTCCCCTTTACATTAAGCAACACAGGGGCAATATCAGCGCCGATAGGCCACGCCCCTATGTCGCCTAATACATCGGCAGTGCCGTCGCCAGGTGTGACGGCACCCTTAGAGAGAGAAGGGATCCTCATACCACCCGACAGACCTGGTACAACAAGCGGGATTCGTGTAGGGCAGCGCGAAGAAGAAAGAAAGTGCAGAGGAAGGACAGAGAAAGAGATAGAGAAGGAACATCACTGGAGCTTCAGAGGGACATTGCCTACTGCTAGGACCACCCGGTTCACTACCCTAGCTGTAACAACTGCATACCCTGTAAGCTGCAGATTACTGGAGTAAAGTACCAGTACAGATTGAACAAGTGTGTTTCTTCTTGGTGAACGGAGGTAATTCTGCACTGCAAAGCAACGACTGCGCTACCTTATTCCACCAACATACTCTTAAAGCCCCGGGAACCCCACTCTACCTTTAGAGAGCAATAACACCTTGCTGCCGCCCATCACCCCAGAGGTCCCAGCAACGCCGGTGCTATCACTGGACCTACAGGTGGAATCATGAAATTCACCTATAAATTCTTATCCCTTTAAATATTCCCCTTTTTGTTGTCACCCAAGGGTACAGGCTTCGGCACCGACCACCCATGACATCCCTGCACCAGACCGCCCGAGATCTGAGTACCCCAGACTCTTGTGGACCAGACAGAAACAAGCCAATAGCATCAAGCTTCCTCCATCGAACTTGATAGTTTCTTCAATTTCTTGATCTGTTAGTGTGGCGCCCTGCATTCAGGTAAGCCACAGGACCAACTAGTGCACAAATGGATTTCCACATCTGGTACCCACACACAAACAACATCTTTCCACTCTAGACCTGTAGGGGGAGCTTCACTGGCTGCTGTTAAGCCAGATCCCCATAAATACAGGTGCTGCGGGCGTATTTAGCCAGAGTGTGCAGTCGCCACGAGAACTGTGAAGATCAGCTCAGAGCCTAGTGAGCAAACTGGTTACAGGAGCCGTGCTAGGCCCAAGAACCAGTGCACCACCAGAGCCAGTGTGAGGGTCCAGAGAGTGAGGACCGAAGGCAGAGGCGAGGAACAGAACAAGGGGCGAGGTGCAGAGGAGACATGCCGGCTTACCCCGGGAGGAAACCGGACACCGAAGTCTGAGTTTGAAAAGGAGAGATTAGCCCAGCAGAGAATACCGGTTAACCGCAGAGGCTTAGCTTCCTGGACACCCGCAGCATTCATCATACGAGAGCCAGGAGCTATAGGAGGAGTAGCAGTAGCCAAGTGAGAGTTCTCAGTGCAGCAACCCGGGTGAGAGACTGAAGGGAGGTCAGGCCAGGTTTCACACACGTCAGACCTTAGACAAAAGGGGAACAAAGACAAGGAGGCCTACAACCCACTCGGTGTGGAGATCTCGGAGTGCTTCCCCACCACCTGGAAATATACCCTGGACAGTACCTGCAAACCATCAGTAAAAGGTACAGAAAAGACTTTCCTTGTGTGTATGTCAGTCCCCGACATCACTGGGGTCATCTCCCTGTGTCTATCAGCATCCCAAATCACACTGCCCCAGGGGAGCAACTCCAACCGGCTGCCCATCCATCACCCCCGACAGTCTGTAGCAGCGCTGGTGAAAGTCACCAGATTCTACAGGTGGCGTCACGTTCAACCTCTTTATAAATAGACTATTTTTCACAACTACCATCTTTTAATTGTCCCTATGAAGACACGGACCCGGGCACCAACCACCCGTGACACAGCATACCCAGACGCCTGGGATCCGAGTGCCCCTGTCCTTGGAGGTGGGACATTAGCCCCTTTTGCTCTTGTTTCTTCCAAACCCATTTGCACCCATCAGAGCCTAGTCCATTGACTTTCATTGCTCCAAATGCCATTTCCAATCTTCCACTCTCCACTTTTCATAATTTTTTGCAAACTTGAACTGACACTTCTTATGATGATTTTAAAGTTGAGGCTTCTTCACCTTTTTTGGGCCACCATTCCAGACTTGTGTAATGTGCATCATACGGTACTTGCATGGATGTCTGTGATCTCACTATCTACAGTCATGGCCAAAAGATTTGAGAATAACACCAAAATGATATTTTCCCATGATCTGCTGGCCTCTGGTTTTTATTTGTGTTTGTCTGATGTTTATATCACATACAGAAATATAATTGCAATCATATTATGAGCACCAAAAGGTTATATTGACAGTTAGAATGAGTTAATGCAGCAAGTCAATATTTGCAGTGTTGACCCTTCTTCTTGAGGACCTCTGCAATTCTCCCTGGCTGCTCTCAATCAACTTCTGGACCAAATCCTGACTGATAGCCGTCCATTCTTCCATTCTTGCATAATCAATGCTTGCATTTTGGCAGAATTTGTTGGTTTTTGTTTGTCCACCCGTCTCTTGATGATTGACCACAAGTTCTCAATGGGATTAAGATCTGGGGAGTTTCCAGGCCATGGACCCAAAATCTCTATGTTTTGTTCCCTGAGCCATTTAGTTATCACCTTTGCTTTATGGCAAGGTGCTCCATCATGCTGGAAAAGGCATTGTTGGGCGCCAAACTGCTCTTGGACGGTTGGGAGAAGTTGCTCTTGGAGGACATTCTGGTACCATTCTTTATTCATGGCTGTGCTTTTAGGCAAGACTGTGAGTGAGCCTATTCCCTTGGCTGAGAAGCAACCCCACACATGAATGGTTTCAGGATGCTTTACAGTTGGCATGAGACAAGACTGGTGGTAGCGCTCACCTCTTCTTCTCCGAATAAGCTGTTTTCCAGATGTCCCAAACAATCGAAAAGGGGATTCATCAGAGAAAATGACTTTACCCCAGTCCTCAGCAGTCCACTCCCTGTACCTTTTGCAGAATATCAGTCGGTCCCTGATGTTTTTTCTGGAGAGAAGTGGCTTCTTTGCTGCCCTCCTTGAAACCAGGCCTTGCTCAAAGAGTCTCCGCCTCACAGTGCGTGCAGAAGCACTCACACCAGCGTGCTGCCATTCCTGAGCAAGCTCGGCACTGCTGGTAGTCCGATCCCGCAGCTGAAACAGTTTTAAGATATGGCCCTGACGCTTGCTGGTCTTTCTTGGGCGCCCTGGAGCCTTTTTGACAACAATGGAAGCTCTCTCCTTGAAGTTCTTGATGATGCGATAGATTGTTGACTGAGGTGCAATCTTTCTAGCTGTGATACTCTTTAGGCCATTTTTGTGCAGTGCAATGATGGCTGCACATGTTTCTTTAGAGATAACCATGGTTAACTGAAGAGAAACAGTGATACCAAGCACCAGCCTCCTTTTAAAGTGTCCAGTGGTGTCATTCTTACTTAATCATGACTGATTGTTCGCCAGCCCTGTCCTCATCAACACCCACATCTGTGTTAATGGAACAATCACTAAAACGATGTTAGCTGCTCCTTTTAAGGCAGGACTGCAATGATGTTGAAATGTGTTTTGGTGGTTAAAGTTCATTTTCTAGGCAAATATTGACTTAGCAAGTAATTGCTGTTAAGCTGATCACTCTTTATGACATTCTGGAGTATATGCAAATTGCCATTAGAAAAACTGAAGCAGTAGACTTTGTTAAAATTAATATTTGTATCATTCTCAAAACTTTTGGCCATGACTGTACTTATATAATCGCCTTGGGACCAGAACTTGAGATGTCACCTTTTTTTGTTATCTGATTGGTCTATGAGGCTACCGCCGCTGCCAGATTGATCCATGTGTTCCAAAAAAAAAGTTGACCGTCATATTGCCACACCCAAGAGATGTGTCAATATGCTGGCCACATACAGATGGTCATCCCCGGTCTGGGCCCTTCTCTGCTGCCCCCACTGTTGCGCCACTTCAGCACTCGCTACGTCTGCCCGCCATCATTGCGTGTGTGGGAGCTGCAGCATCATGTGAGTGGCAGGACATTAATCCTTGCGCTGACAGGAACTGCCACTTACGTGAACCTGCATAACTAATCATATGCTAGATAGTTGCAAGTCAAATTTATGTATGAGACAGCCAAGATGAATGTTTATAAAATGAAAGGAGTCTCAAAGCTGTAGTAGACGGCAAGATGTGGAACCTGAAAGTCAAAAGTTCAAAACATTGTTGATGTAGGGTGGGGAAGCACTGAGAAGAGCTTTGTGGGAGAGTGTGATGACTTTATGCTGTAATAGTAGTAAATTACAGTAATCAAGATTAGCTGAATCAGAGTGCCAGCCAGTGGGCTTTTTTGTGTGGTGCCTCGGCAGTTAGCTGGTGATGCACCCCAGGGTTATGGGGGCTCGGGTATCTGGGCCCTCAGCTGAGGTTGGGATGTCACTGGTTGCCTGCCCAAACCTGTGGCCCTGGTGGCCAGCTTAAAAAGGGGCAATTGAAATAGTAATAGTTTGTCGTGATGCCACCTGTGGTTTCTAGTGACTGCACCAGTGCTGCATGGGGCCTCCAGAGATGATGGATGGGCAGCTAGGTGTTGAAGCTCCCCACAGGCGGAGCTGGATCCCTGGGGAGTTTGGTAATGATAATGAGGGAAGGAGCAGGGATTTGGCCGGGCTGCTAGGTAACGGGACAGTCTCTGTGGATGGCAGGGGCAAAGGTTGAGGAATTGACACACAAACCATAGGTTGTTTCTTTACCTTTTACTGATGGTATTGTAGGTAAGAGTCCGGTGTACTGTCGGGTGGTCAAGAAGCACTTCTGGATCTCCACAGATAGTAGGTATAAGGCCTTCTTGTCTCTTTTCCCGTGTGTGTGAAGCCCCTGCCCCTTGTAAACCTTGGCTGGCTTCCTCTGCTCTCCTACCACCTGTGCTGTTGTTGGGAAACCCACGATGGACTGTCGCTATTCCTCTCTCTGCAGTGCCTGGCTCCCTTGCTGGTGGCTGCACAGATGCTCGGAAGACTAGAGTCTCCACGGTAAACCAGTATTCTCTGCTGGGCTAGGTGCCCTCCAGCAGACTCGGACTCCGGTGTCCAGGATGATTTCTGGAGTGAACCAAAGATGGCTCCTCGGTCCCCAATTTGCTCTTTCTCAATTCTCTCCTCGATTTCTGACCCCACTCTTGGGTCCTGCAAGACAACTCAGAAGGCTGTTCAGGGTCACTGGCTCGGGCCTAGCGCAGCTCCGACCACCAGAATGTTTTCACAGCTCTTCTAGCGTCTGTACACTCTAACTAACTCCGCCCCAAGCACCAGTATTTATAGGGGATCTTGGCTACGAGCAGCACGTTTAACTCCCCCTACTGTTCTGGGGTGGAATGTGTTGTTCGTGTCTGTGTACTCACTGTGGAACCCCATCCGTGCTGTAGGTGTGTCTATGGTTGACTGTAGCAACAGGGTGCCACACTGGCACAAGAAATATTATCTCTACAAGAATTGTAATGCCACATCTGAGGGGAATTGGAGCTTCCTATGCAAGGAACCCCATGCATGCACACATGTCCAATCACTGACAAAGAAGATGGGCACTGAGAGGTCAGACTTAGTATGTGACTCATCTTTTAGCTAGAGAAGGAGTTAGGTTCTTGATGCAGCGCAGACAGTGAGAGGAGACAAGAGGAGAAAGTCGAGGGAAGGGAGCTGCAAGGAGCTCACCCCAAAGTAACCAGCAGGGATCCAGCTTCCTAGGCTACTCAGGGATTCCAGATCCTGAGGATGAAATCTGGAAACCAGTGGGTTCCAGATCCACTGTCACTGTGTGGACTCCAGAAGCACAGTGATTCAGAGAGCCAAAGAATTGTGGCTCTCATCACCTGCTTGGCTGGAAGAGATCCACACTGAGGGGGATAGAAAAGAGAGAGCAGGACAATTCACAGACACCTGAAACACCTTAAACTCATAGAGGACAGCAAGAAGGCAAGTCCTCTCACGTAGCAGAGTGGACTCCAGCTCCTCTCAGACTGGTTGAACTGCATGCCTTATTCTGTATGTACCCTGGAATTGTTGCATCAACTACAGACTACAGTAAAGGTAAAGAACTGCAAAAGGCTGTCTGCTGTGCTTCCTTTCTCCTCCATCCTCACATTAATAATAATAATAATAATAATATTAATCTTTATATAGCGCCAACATATTCCGCAGCGCGTCACAATTCAGAGGTTCATATACAAACAATCACAAGAAACAGTTGTCAGAAAATACAATATAATACAAAATGCAATACAATACAATACAGAATATAATACAATACAAATGCAATAATTGAAGCAAAATAGTGACATTGCTGCTCTACTACAACCACCATCATCCACTTTCTACACCTCAAGGGCCTGCTCCACGCTGAAGGGCATGTTCAACCTCACTGCCACAACATCTAACCCTTGAGGTTCTTCATGCAGTGCCGCCACCTAGTTGCCAAAACAAATTCAGCTGGCGTCACGAACATTCTTTCTTTTTCTTTTTTGTTTACACCATTTTTTTACCTCCCTTTTTAATGTGAGCAAGGGCTACAGCCCTGGGCACAACCACCTTGATACAGACCGCTGGCTCAGCTGCTGAGTACCCCTGCTCTTTGTGCTCAAAAAAAAGGTTGGTCTCTAGAGATGTTTTTGAGGTTTTTGAGGTGCAACTGACCCAACCATGTGAGTGATTTAATATATGGGAAGTCAAAGAAAGATTTGAGTCAGTGGTTTTGGTGCCTAGGAGCTATGGTAGTACCATAAAATCCTGTTCGGTAAAAAAATTAGACCAAAAAACGTATCTGGTTGGAGCATTTCAATACGATCTAATACGTCATGTTCTCGATGGTGGCAGCAGTAGTAGAGTGGTCTGCATCTACACAGGGTATTATGAACATTTTCATTTTTGTAGCGAGTTACTGTACCCCAGAAAAAAATCAGCACATTGGGTCCCAACAATATTCCCAAGAAACTAGAGTACTCAATGTTCTCTCGAAATGCATCTACTAAAAAGTAAAAAAAAATTCAGAAAATTCTAATAACCCCTATTTTTAGACGAGCTGCCATCCGGCATAGAACATCGTAGCAGAATATTGATGGCAGGATATTCTGTAACAAATCTTTGCACATTAGAAATAATTGTCCCTAGGGGACCCCCCCGAAAATAAAGAAAGTAAAAATGTTCTGAACTAGCAGAAGAACAGCATTAAAATGAATTTCAAGCCATTTGTAAGTGCGTCAGTGATTTAATGACTGTATATAGTGCGGCTAAATCACAAAACTGAAATTTTCACTTCTGAAGTTAAAATATTTGCAAGCCTCATGTTGCCTTGCCTGTCTCTTAGGCTAGGGTTACCCTTGGAGGGTGACCCACGTTTAAGGTGAGCGACGTGCCAAACGCTGAACAGAGTCTGCAGTAGCGGATAGCGTTACCGGCAAATGCTGACAGTCAACGCTGCTCCATAGTAACCCGTAGTTTACCTTGGATGCGGCCATACACGGAACAATGAGGTTACCGTGTACTTTGTTCATCCCTGCTGCCGCAGGCATTCACATATGCCTTGCGTAGCTGCATGGGCTGCCATAGGAGCCCATTATAACAAATCTGCTGCAGCAGGGATACCGCTCCGAAAACTGCAGCCTGCATGATTTTTCACGCAATACATTCAAAATCACTGCACACGTACAAAGGAATATTTGGTTATAAGTGAGAGTTTATTTATAGTGTTGTACGACCTCATATGACGTTTCGACCTAATTACAGGCCTTGATCACATAGTCGCTAGTTCTGTATTGAATGCGTTGATAAATGTACAGTGTTGACCAAAAGTATTGACACCCCTACAATTCTGTCAGATAATACTCAGTTTCTTCCTGAAAATGATTGCAATCACAAATTCTTTGGTATTATTATCTTCATTTATTTGTCTTCAATGAAAAACACAAAAGAGAATGAAGCAAAAAGCAAAACATTGATCATTTCACACAAAACTCCAAAAATGGGCCAGACAAAAGTATTGGCACCCTCAGCTTAATATTGGTTGCACAACCTTTAGCCAAAATAACTGTGATCAACCGCTTCCGGTAACCATCAATGAGTTTCTTACAATGCTCTGCTGGAATTTTAGACCATTCTTCTTTGGCAAACTGCTCCAGGTCCCTGATATTTGAAGGGCGCCTTCTCCAAACTGCCATTTTTAGACCTCTCCACAGGTGTTCTATGGGATTCAGGTCTGGATCATTGCTGGCCACCTTAGAAGTCCTCCAGTGCTTTCTCTCAAACCATTTTCTAGTGCTTTTTGAAGTGTGTTTTGGGTCATTGTCTGCTGGAAGACTAATGACCTCTAATGAACTAATGATATTCGGACTACTCACTACTCCGCAGTTTCTTGCGATTACTTATTATGATAGCATTTAGTCCATTCACTTTCACAGTGTATCTATATACACTGCGAAAGTGGAATAAAAGTGAATTAAAGTTTTTAAAAATAAAAAAATATCATACTCACCCATCCGACGGCTGCATCGGGGACCTGAAAAGAAGACTCATGTTTCCATGTCCCCGGCTTAGGATCCTGTGCAGTCATGATAAGCCAGATTGCCAGTCCGGTCTTGAACGTGCATCAATGCATCTATATATGCACTGCGAAAGTACTCAGTTCTACATTCACTTTCATTGGACTCGCTATACTCACAACGATTACCGAGTATTGGGACCTTCTCGTTGCGAGTATAGCGAGTCCTGAATATTGCAGTACTCGCTCATCCCTAGTTGTAATCTAGGACCCTCAGACGCCTTTTCCTTTTGGTTAACCATTTCCTTAAATAAAATATCCTTGGCTTACTGAAGTCACTCTCCAGTCTTCTGCTGTATTGGGTATTCAGCTACCACTACTACATCAGTGATCCAATGAGTGACATCTCCACGCCTTTCGGACGTAACAGTTGTTACCAAGCTAAAGTTTAGTAAAAATAATGTTTTGGACTTTGGTCTCTATAAATTCACTGTGAACCATCTAGTCCTGGTCTGCTCAGGTAAAGAGCACCATGGGGAGACACACCTTGCCAGGATCCACAATTTGATTTAGCCTGGCGGGACGTGAAAGTCAAGATAATTCACCCATGGCTCCCGCCCCTGACCATGTTACACTAACATAGTTTATTTTGATGGAAAGATAATTAGTAATGGCTCATTAAAGCAAGGCTGTGTAGTCGGAGTCAGTGCACATCTTGGTGCACTTGAATTCAGGGAAATTGAGGAGTCGGATGTTTGGCTTACTGACTTCCCAACCATGGGTATAGGAATCGAAGTCGTGGAGTCTGTGCCCATTTTGGTGGCGTCGCATTTTGGTAAATTAAGGAGCTGGAGTCGGACATGTGGCTTACTGACTTTACAGCCATGGTTTGGAGTTGGAGTCGTAAGTTGGACTCGGTGTCCATTTTGGTGGAGTTGGAGTCGGATTCAGGGAAATTGAAGAGTCCGAATAGATGTTTGGCTCTGACTCCACAGCCCAGCTTAAAAGGCAGGGAACAATGAACATGTTGGCAAAAAATAAGGCGAATGCCAAGTGGTTAGATTAGGGTCCCAAAATGCTGCTGAATAAAATATTCTGTACTTGCCTACAGTGGCATAACTTGAAGCTTATGGGCCCGATGCGAAAGCTCCAACGGGGCCCCCAAATTATTGCAATTCTTTAACAGCAATAGTCTTTTTCTATAGGCCAAAGGGACTTTTGGGCCCCCCTAGGCTCCGGAGCCCGGTGCGATTAACCCCTGCACCTGTTGAAGTTACACCCCTTGCCTATAAGATAAAATATTTCACCCAAGGACTTTCTACACTTTCTTAGTTTTATCCCCCAGTTATACAATGAATGACATCATAGTCATAGACAAAGCAGAACAATTAGAAGGGAACATGATTCAGCTCCTCATTTATAAACGTAACTTGTTTAATAAAAGTTTTTCAAGAACAAATCGTTTTCAGATTAATGACATATATTTTACATTCTTTGCTCCAGGAGTCCAATGAGCGGGATCAGAGAATGCATTAGTCAATTCCAATGTATGAGTTTTATTTTACTTGCCAGAGTTCTGTGAAATTAAATCAAATACATTAGCTTAAAAATATCAAAAAGAACACATAAAATTCCTGTTTTGAAAGGTCAGACTACTGGCAAAACTGAGGAGTTCATCTGGTCCCAAGATGGAGATTCTGAAGGAAAAGCAAAAAAAAAACTGAAAAAAAGCTCAGTTTCGAGCAATCTAGGAAATCGTTGCTCATCATAGCTTTTTATCAGTTTATGTAATAGCTCATTCTTCTCCTATTAATTGTACACGTCCACACAGTCTATTCTTATAGGTGGCATTGTGGTGTACTGTACTTACGTTTTCGAACAATCATTAATTTGGTTATTCAAAATTAGGAAGTTATTACATATTCACAGCATAGGTAACAAGTTACTGATCGGTAGCGGCTCAAGTTATAGGAGCACAAGATCCCACATTGGACCTTTAAAATGCCCCATGCATTAGCATCACTGATCAATTCATTGTGTTTGGGACTGCTGTAGAAAGCTTAGCGCTCTCGCGTCTTTGATAGAAGGAGTAGCGATACCGGAAGTGATGTTCTAGGCCAGAAGTGTGTACCAGTGAGACCAGACGGATGTGGTCAGCGTGTTCCTGCGCCCCTCCTGATGGACCCTGCTGAGTACAAGGAGCAGAATGACCCACGGTGGTGCTGGACAGCTACTAAACTGTGAGTTTAAAGTTTAGTGCTCTACTTGGCTCCATTTTTTTGATCAATGGATATCTGTAAAGTTGCATTATACATGGTAGCCTATCAGGTCCCAGGGAAACCCTTGTGTTCCCCCTTTTACAACTTTAGGGTACCTTTACATGCCACAACCACGGTGAGAAATCTGACAGGCAATCAGAAGCCCCGTCACCATCACCGTGAAATTGCTACGCAATTGTGGCGTGTAATTGGGGAATCTGGCGGTGATCATAAAAGTTGCGCCTGGTTCCGATTTCAGAGCACTGCTCGAAAATCAGACGCAACCCTGAAGGTGAATTGCCCTGGTTTTGGCGTGTGAAGGGGCGATAGGGATGGAATCAGCGTCGCCTACTGATTTTCCGGAGGAGTGCCACAGCGTGCTGGATACCGCGCCCCGTCCGTGATGATTGGTGGTGGCTACTGTGTTTCCATTGGCTGTCCCTTCACAGAGCGCCATATTTGAACAGCTGTCCATTCACACTACACAATGGCAATGGCGTTATGTATTAGCCAGCCTTCCTGTGCAGGCTGAGCAATCATAACACTAATGCGTTGTCTAATCCGCGTGTTTGGGGCACGGTGTAAAATAATTTGGCATTCCTATGTTCTTGCCGCGCTGAACAGGTATGCCCACATTCCTTTGGGAATTGCGACGTGTGAAGCAGCGTCGGGAGTCTACCGGATGTTTCCCACTGTTGGTGTGGGAACTTCCGGGACGACACATCGCCTTAGGTTTAGGGCGAAATTGCGGCGTTTAAAAGCGCCTTCGGCGTTCAGAGGCAACCATGAAAAATGTGCACGCGCACTTTAGATTGCCTCTGATCGCCGCCAAAAGTTGCGGCGTGTAAAGGTACCCTTACAGGGATCTGAAATTACACAGGGCTCATTAGTTGAGACCACAGAGTAGCTGCTGGCTGGTGGAGCAGAATGGCAGAGAATAGCAAAATGTTTGGTCATAACCAAGAGATACAGATAAGGGGTCAGGCAGCACACTAGTCCAAATATGAGCTGATGTCTGAACTAGGCATCAAACAATAGAGGTGTGCACCAAGTTTAGCAGTATTTATAACTAAGGGCCCTTTCACATCAGCGTTTTTTTAAATTTGCGGCAGATGCGGTGAAAAAACCGCATCTGCCGCAACTGCCGCATAACGGTTCCACTTGCGGCACGGTTGCGGTTTTTTCCATAGGAAGTATAGGGGGACTTGCGGCAGATGCGGCAAGTGCGGTATTGCACTTGCGGCAGGTGCGGCAGAGAAAAAAACCGCGGCTTACTGCGGTTTTTTTCTCTGCCGCACCTGCCGCAAGTGCAATACCGCACTTGCCGCATCTGCCGCAAGTCCCCCTATACTTCCTATGGAAAAAACCGCAACCGTGCCGCAAGTGGAACCGTTATGCGGCAGTTGCGGCAGATGCGGTTTTTTCACCGCATCTGCCGCAAATTTAAAAAAACGCTGATGTGAAAGGGCCCTTATATTGCGATTCAGGTATTTAGAGTATATAGTAAGCAATTCAACCCATGGTTTAAAGCAAGGACTTTATACTAAATCAAAGACTGAAATAAACCTCAAAGCTCCCTGCCTAACCGGCACCATAATTTCCAAAAAATAAACAGGACTGTAGAAATAGAGGGGGCAAGTTCCAATATGGTTGTTATAGGGTACCAGCAATTAGACTCACCCTAATCATGTAGAGTGTGTATGGGTGATAAATTTTAATTTTGGGAATAACCCTTTAATGAGGCCCCTTTCACATTTCTGCGTTTGCTGCGTTTTGCTGCGTTTTGCTTCATTTGCGTTTTTTTCGCGTTTTTACCGCTAAAAACGCATGAAAACGCATGCGTTTTTATCCCCATTGATTTTAATGGGGACGCATGAAAAACGCATGCAAAAACGCATGTACAAACGCATGTGCGTTTGCAAAAACGCATAACGCATGCGTTTTTGCAAACGCAGCCCAAAACGTTGTTTGCCACGTTTTGAGCTGCGCTTGCAAAAACGCATGCGTTTTCATGCGTTTTTAGCGGTAAAAACGCGAAAAAAACGCAAATGAAGCAAAACGCAGCAAAACGCAGCAAACGCAGAGATGTGAAAGGGGCCTGATAGTTGATAGCTGTCTGAGCCGTAAAGGTCCAACCCTAGCCAATCCTGAGAATGGACGTCTGAAACAAGTGATTACAACACTTGATATTTTTCCATCAATTCCTTAGGGAATGGATGTAGTGGTGTGTGCATGTGTGAGCACCATACCATTCTGACATAGCATTTTGGAGATTTAGTCTTGGGATTGATGGGGTCCAAGATGTTGAACTAACTATAATCAGAAAGTATAGGTTTATGAGTATGATGCATTAGTATCAATGTTATGGACTCGTAATGTGTTAGGTAGATTCTCTATCCTGTAGGTTATCGGTGAACAAAACAGACTGGAGACTATGATGCAGCAGAGCCAAATGTGCAGAGAGATCAGAATTAATGGTGTTGTCAGTACTTGGAATAGCAAAGACAAGTTCATTAGTGGCAAAGTGCTGTCAATTGCATATTAGCCACAGTGAGGAACCGCAGATCCACTTGTATCTATTCAAACAGGAGCGAATGTTCCGTACGCGGCCATGACTACTATGAAGTTAACGAAGCTGTGCAACTGTGCAAATGACCACATCAGCCCATCTTCCTACATCAGTAATGGCTGATCTGCGGCTGTGCCAGGTGTCGCACCACCATCGATCTGGTGTAGATGACCTATTGGAAGGATACGCCACCAATGTTAAAAAACTGGATAACCCTTTTTCGCAAACTTCACACTAAACATCAATGTTTCTCTGTGGAAAAAAATATTATGAAAATGATTTTGTAAATAGTGACGGAGTTTTTCTGTGGGAAATCATTATTTTACACAGGTTCCGCTCCTGGCATGGATTCTGGCGAACTCACCATTCCAGCTGCCCAGTGGTGGCATTGGCATATGTTCTTCCCTGCACACGTTCCTACTGTTAAAGGGCGAGTGTGTCCTAACCCAGATTGCCTCTCAGCATAAGGCAGCCTTCCACTATGGGAGGTGCCTGGGCAACGTTGTCTATTTCTAGAGACATGCTGCTAGTTATGTGGTCCCGTTCCTGTTTCCTGTACCCTTGCTTGTTCTTGCTAATCGTACCTGTGTTCTAGTACTTGCCAGAACTTGCTGTTCCTGTGCACCAGCCTGAACCAGCCACCCAGTCTGCTCTAACTGTTGTTCTAGCTACACCTGCTACACCACCTGTGCAAACTTACTCACTGCACCATGCCTGCACCAGCTATCCAGTCTGCGCGACTATACCAAAGACTGTTCCTGCCTGTGGCTTCCACCCCTGGGGCCAGCTGTCACAATATCGTAACTCCCTCAAGTGGCACCTGGTGGCTACCTTCCAGCACAAGCCTAACCTCACCATCAGGGGCTGTAGTGAAGATGAGGTAGTCACTTAGTTACTCCCCTCCAGGTTGAACTGGTACTGTGGCCCAGTGTGTCCACTCCCACTTGCACCTGCGAGCATAACAAGTGTAATGTCTGAAATAAGCCCGGTTAATGGGTCTCCTATGGCAGGATACTCACACAATCTGCTTCTTCCCTGCTTCCCTGCTTTTACCTGCTTTTAGAGATGAATAAACATTTCAAGATTTGGTTCAGGGTGCCAAAATTCCTGGTGTTCAGCAAACCTGTTCGGATGCTTTTAGTTTCCAAAGCACTGGAGCAAGCATTGCTGTGGTCGGGTTTGGTTGCTGTTTGTGATCCACCCCAGGGCCGTGGGGTACTTGGAACCAGGTTTTTAAGCTGTTCTGGGGAGTCACGGGAGTCGAGACCCGGCTTCGTTAACCTGGGTTCAGTTGTAAAAGACAGTTCTTGGCTTGTGTAGGAAAAGGGGTGATTTATAAGGGAGTTATTTGTGATGCCACCTGTGGTTTGTGGCTATGGGTAGCCACCGCTGCTGCAGTACCTCTGGGGATGAATGACGGGCAGCTAGGATGGAGCGGATCCCCACGGGTGCAGCGGATCCCCAGAGCAGTGGATGATACAGAGTGTAGGGTGCAGGATGGAGGGTGCGCATTAACAGACAGACTCACATTTTGTTGGTTCCTCAAATCCTTTACTGGCGATACCGTCACAGGGACCGATGATCTCGATGGAATCCGGCAACCTGGGAGCAACTCAGAGATCTCCTGACCGGCAAGTTCTGAGGCCCCCCTGCTGTGCTTTCTTCTGTGGGTTCCTGCTGCTGCTTGAAGCTGAGCTGTTGCCCTCTCTCGACCTCTCTCCTGCATGTGCAGGTATAACAGGCAGCTCGAGTCCTTTACTAGCCCCAGTTCACGGGTGGCTACTCCTGGGCTCTTCATGCTGCTTTGCCTTTGGGCACTTGGTGTGGTGGGGAAACTTGGAATTCCTCACCATCCGGTATTGTCTGCCAGGTCGTTAGGCCCTGCACAGCCTGGACTCTGGTGTCTGTTTCCTTGTGCTTACTTCTCTGGGGAGTGCTTGATACTGCTCTGCTCCCCCAGGCTCTCCTCTCTTTCCTCCGTCCCCCCACTGGATGTTTACTTATGGCTGGCTGTAAATGAGCTTAGAACTGAACTGCCAATCAGTAACTTCCATTGAGGTTTGGGTCCACACACAGTGCGTCAAAAAGTTTAGCTGCTCTGCCCAAACCCGTTCTTCAAAAGGTTTGCTCATCTCTATTGTTATTATTATTACTATTATTATTATATTTATTTATATAGACCATTAATTCCATGGTGCTGTACATGAGAAGGGGTTACATACAAAATTATAGATATAGTTTACACTAAACAAATTAACAATGACAGATTGGCACAGAGGGAAGAGGACCCTGCCCTTGTTGGCTTACAGTCTACAGCACAATGGGAAGGGTACAGTAGGTTGGGGCTGCAGCAGATCTGGAGGTGGTGAGACAGCAGTTCCGATGATGTTGAGGCGGCAGCTTCAGTGGTGGTGAGGCTGCAGTTTCGGTGGTGGTGAGGCAGCAGCTTCGGTGATGGTGAGGTGGCAGCTCCTATGGTGATGAGGCAGCAGCTCCAGTGGTGGGGAGGCAGCAGCTTTGGTGGTAGTGAGGCAGCAGCTGCAATGATGGTGAGGTGGCAGCTCCGGTGATGGTGAGGTGGCAGCTCCTGTGGTCTTGAGTTGGCAGCTCCGGTGATGGTGAGGTGGCAGCTCCTGTGTTGGTAAGGCAGCATCTCTGGTGGTGGTGAGGTAGCAGTTCTGATGATGGTGAGGCGGCAGCTCTAATGATGGTGAAGCGGCAGCTCCAGTGGTGGTGAGGCAGCAGCTTTGGTGGTGGTAGGTGATGGTGAGGTGGCAACTCCTAAAGTGGTGAGGTGGCAGCTCCAGTAGTCGGAAAGCAGCAGCTTCGGTGTTGGTGAGGCGGCAGCTGTGGTTATGGTGAGGTGGCAGCTCCGCGATAGTGAGGTGGCAGCTCCGATAGTCTTGAGGTGGCAGCTCCGGTGGTGATGAGGTGGCAGCTCCGGTGGTGGTGAGGTGGCAGTTCTGAAGATGGTGAGGCGGGAGCTCCAGTGGTGGTGAGGCAGCAGCTTTAGTGATGGTGAAGGTAGCAGTTCCAGTGGTAGTGAGGCAGCAGCTTCGGTGATGGTGAGACGGCAGCTCGGTGGGGGTTAGGCGGCAGCTTTGGTGGTGGTGAGACGGCAGCTCCAGGGGTAGTGAGGTGGAAGCTCCAAAGATGGTGAGGCGGCAGCTCTGGTGATGGTGAGGCGGCAGCGTGGTCATTTCAGGCTGTATGTTTTCCTGAAGAGATGGGTTTTCTACCTCCTATGTCAACAAGGGTTTTCCAAGTCATATTAAACTCCTCCAAATATTGCAAATAATAACTGATTAAAAAAAGAGATTGTAAATCTAACTTTTCCAATTAGTCAGATAGATGTAATAATTAGGAATGCTCATAGTACTGTACAGTAACGGTTGCGTTAAGGAAAGTTTTATAGCCCAGGAAATTTGCTAAACTTTTACAACACATGAGTGACAATGTCCATCCAATAAAGATGTCGTTGGTATATATATGTGTTTGTCATTTTTTGGGTATGGGACAAGGATGTGGGGGTCTTGTTTCTGGGATCTCGACAGTCTTATAAAAAGGACCTCCACTGAGAAGTGACCGGACAGTCATAGCCGTTCTCCACTGAGATGATCAGGACACACAGAGACCCCTGAGTGCTTTCACAACTTTTCCGGTGAATCCTTAAGGTCAGGAGAATTCTTTGTCTTTCCAGTGTCATGAAATGTCAGGATAACAAAAAGAACACAATTAGGAAAAACTTTAAAACCGTCTCCTTATGGAAACAATTTATCATGTGTATACACAGCTCGTTCTAAACCTTTGTAAACTGACAAAACTATCATATACGCCTAAACTGCACATCCAGAAGTCATTTGAGCTAAAGACTGTCTTTGATCAAAAAAAAGAGGAAAAATGGATTGAAAAAATAGACGGGTTACAGGCGCCAAAATAGCTATTACAAAAAAGGTTTGGATAATCTCAAGGCTTGGCCCACGTAAAGTTAAGATATTTCATCTTCACAGTTCCATGTCAGCAAGTGTATTTAAGTCTTTTGTTATTTGCTATGTAGTTGAAAAAAAAAAGAAGAAGATAGTTTAAATGTCGGATCAGAAAGCATCTGTTTCCCTCATCGAGTCAATGTATATCACGATCTATGGTAATCTCTTCTGAAAACATTGGACGCTGCACAGGTGTCTGCACCATAGAAAACATAAGGAGAATGAAAGCATGAAAGGGACACAACTAATACTGGTCTCAGGCCAAAGCTAGAGGAACTGGGCCAGACACAAAATGGTGAATCACAAACGTTTATTATGTTACTAGATGGGAGCCTGATGCTATCGTATCAGGAGGGTGGTGATGTCTCGATGGGGGAAGGCTTTGTGGTGCTGGGGGCGATGGCTGTCTTTTCCCCCATGCTCTCTCCCCAACCGCTTTCTCTCCCCTTGTGCGCTCTTCACTCTGTGATCTCTCCCTTGACCTTTCTCCCCTTGTGCGCTCTTCCCTCTGTGATCTCTCCCTTGACCTTTCTCCCCCTTGTGCACTCTTCCCTCTGTGATCTCTCCCTTGACCTTTCTCCCCCTTGTGCGCTCTTCCCTCTGTGATCTCTCCCTTGACCTTTCTCCCCCTGTGCGCTCTTCCTCTGTGATCTCTCCCTTGACATTTCTCCTCCCTGTGCGCTCTTCCTCTGTAATCTCTCCCTTGACCTTTCTCCCCCCCCGTGTGCTCTTCCCTCTGTGCTGTCTCTCCCTCGTTCGCTCTCTCTCCCCCGTGTGCTGTCTCTTCCTTCTGTGCTCTCTCCCGTGACCTGTCCCTCCCCCTCCTCTTCCATGCACTCTCCCCTCATGATCTTTCTGCACACTGTATATTCACACACACATTATCCATTAGAAATAACACACATTGCACACTACAGTATACTCATCAATGCTCGGACCTTTTCCCTCCTGGGATCCTGAGTACATCTTTTCAGTCCAGCGTCCCCCCCCCATATCTCCATATCTACAGGAAAGATAGGAGAGCACAGAGAGAAGGGGAGCCTTGCAGTCCTGTGCAGATACAGAGAGAAGGGGGCACTCCAGCGCTGGACATGCGCAGTGTGATAAGAGCAGGGTCGGACTGGCCTGCCGGGGAACCGGTTAAACCTCCGGTGGGCCCAACGCCTTTGTCACCCCGCCCCCTTTGCTCCGACCCTCACACCCTCCTGACAGAGAGGGCCCAAGCGGGTCCTCCGGGGCTAGCATTCAGGGCTGCAGACAACGCCTCACTGGGCTGCCTCTTGTGTGTGAGGGACCGGCTACCAGGGGGGCTCCGCAGACACTGACAGCACTCCAGCAAGTGCTAGGATGGAGGAGGAGGAGCCTTCTGCTCACCAGTCCTGTCATGTGGAGAATGTGTTTTCTGCTGTACTTGTGTAAGTTTCATGTGTGTGATGTGCATGCATGGTGCCTGTGCAATGTGCGTGTGTGATGTGCGTGGTGCCTGTGCGTGCATGATGCCTGTACGTTGTGCGTGGGGCCTGTACAAAGTGCATGGCGCCTGTGCGGCGTGCGTGCATGGTGCTTGTGCGACGGCATGGTGCATGTGTGATGTGCGTTTGTGGTGCTTGTGCGACGGGAGTGCATGGTCCTGTGCAACATGTGTGCTTAGGGATGTACGTGGTGCTTGGGCGACATGAATGGTGCCTGTACAACAGGTGTGCATGTATGATGTGTGTGCTTGTGCGTGCGTGCGTGGTGCCTGTGCGTGTAGGGACAGTATATATATGTATATACTGCTATAAAGCTGGTGCAGGCACAGTATATACTGCTATAAGCACAGTATATATATATATTCTGCTGTAAGGCTGGTGCAGGCACAGTATATATATATATATATATATATATATAAACTCTTTTTTATATATATATACATATATATATACAGTTAGGGCTAGAAATATTTGGACAGTGACACAATTTTGGCGAGTTGGGCTCTGCATGCCACCACATTGGATTTGAAATGAAACCTCTACAACAGAATTCAAGTGCAGATTGTAACGTTTAATTTGAAGGGTTGAACAAAAATATCTGATAGAAAATGTAGGAATTGTACACATTTCTTTACAAACACTGCACATTTTAGGAGGTCAAAAGTAATTGGACAAATAAACATAACCCAAACAAAATATTTTTATTTTCAATATTTTGTTTCGAATCCTTTGGAGGCAATCACTGCCTTAAGTCTGGAACCCATGGACATCACCAAACGCTGGGTTTCCTCCTTCTTAATGCTTTGCCAGGCCTTTACAGCCGCAGCCTTCAGGTCTTGCTTGTTTGTGGGTCTTTCCGTCTTTAGTCTGGATTTGAGCAAGTGAAATGCATGCTCAATTGGGTTAAGATCTGGTGATTGACTTGGCCATTGCAGAATGTTCCACTTTTTTGCACTCATGAACTCCTGGGTAGCTTTGGCTGTATGCTTGGGGTCATTGTCCATCTGTTCTATGAAGCGCCATCCAATCAACTTTGCAGCATTTGGCTGAATCTGGGCTGAAAGTATATCCCGGTACACTCAGAATTCATCCGGCTACTCTTGTCTGCTGTTATGTCATCAATAAACACAAATGACCCAGTGCCATTGAAAGCCATGCATGCCCATGCCATCACGTTGCCTCCACCATGTTTTACAGAGGATGTGGTGTGCCTTGGATCATGTGCCGTTCCCTTTCTTCTCCAAACTTTTTTCTTCCTATCATTCTGGTACAGGTTGATCTTTGTCTCATCTGTCCATAGAATACTTTTCCAGAACTGAGCTGGCTTCTTGAGGTGTTTTTCAGCAAATTTAACTCTGGCCTGTCTATTTTTGGAATTGATGAATGGTTGTATCTAGATGTGAACCCTTTGTATTTACTGTCATGGAGTCTTCTCTTTACTTTTGACTTAGAGACAGATACACCTACTTCACTGAGAGTGTTCTGGACTTCAGTTGATGTTGTGAACGGGTTCTTCTTCACCAAATAAAGTATGCGGCGATCATCCACCACTGTTGTCATCCGTGGACGCCCAGGCCTTTTAGAGTTCCCAAGCTCACCAGTCAATTCCTTTTTTCTCAGAATGTACCCAACTGTTGATTTTGCTACTCCAAGCATGTCTGCTATCTCTCTGATGGATTTTTTCTTTTTTTTCAGCCTCAAGATGTTCTGCTTCACCTCAATTGAGAGTTCCTTTGACCGCATGTTGTCTGGTCACTGCAACAGCTTCCAAATGCAAAACCACACACCTGGAATCCACCCCTGACCTTTTAACTACTTCATTGATTACAGGTTAACGAGGGAGACGCCTTCAGAGTTAATTGCAGCCCTTAGAGTCCATTGTCCAATTACTTTTGGTCCCTTGAAAAAGAGGAGGCTATGCATTACAGAGCTATAATTCCTAAACCCTTTCTCATATTTGGATGTGGAAACTCTCATATTGCAGCTGGAAATGTGTACTTTCAGCCCATATTATATATATAATTGTACTTCTGAACATGTTTTTGTAAACAGCTAAAATAACAAAACTTGTGTCACTGTCCAAATATTTCTGGCCCTAACTGTATATATATATCTATAAGGCTGGTGCATAGAAGGCTGGTGCGGTGCAGGCACACTATATGCTGAGGAAAGAAGCTCTTTCCTCAGCATCTAGCTAATTCTATGGTTGGATATCATGGGATAGCTTGTTGCTGAGGGAAAGAGACGTGTGTTAACGTAATTATCCCATGTTATACCCCAAAGTTTCGGCACCCCTGCCCTGTACCCTGAATGTCAACGCCCCTGCACTGTACCCCGAGTGTCAGTGCCCCTGCCCTGTGTCCCGAGTGCCAGCGCCCCTGCCCTGCACCCCTAGTGTCATAGCCCCCTGCCCTGCGCCCCTAGTGTCCCGCCCCTGCCCTGCGCCCTGAGTGTCAGCGCCCCTGCCCTGTGCCCCGAGTGTCGACGCCCCTGCTTTGCACTCCAAGTGTCAGCGTCCCTGCTTTGTACCCCCAGTGTCAACATCATTATCCTGTACCTCCAGTGTCATTATCCTGTACCCCCAGTGTCATTATCCTGTACCCCCAGTGTCAGTGTTATTATCCTGTACCCCAAGTGTTATTATCCTGTACCCCCAGTGTCATTATCCTGTACCCCCAGTGTCATTATCCTGTACCCCCAGTGTCATTATCCTGTACCCCCAGTGTCATTATCCTGTACCGTCAGTGTCATTATCCTGTACCCCAGTGTCATTATCCTGTACCCCCAGTGTCATTATCCTGTACCCCCAGTGTCATTATCCTGTACCCCCAATGTCATTACCCTGTACCCTGAGTGTCATTATCCTGTACCCCAGTGTCAGTGTTATTATTTTGGAAGGGGCCAGGATGGGGGACATATTTACTGTACACCCTGTGTCATTATCCTGTTCCCCCAGTGTCATTATCCTGTACCCCCAGTATCATTATCCTGTACCCACAGTGTCATTATCCTGTACCCCCAGTGTCATTATCCTGTACCCCCAGTGTCATTATCCTGTACCCCAGTGTCATTATCCTGTACCCCAGTGTCATTATCCTGTACCCCCAGTGTCATTATCCTGTACCCCAGTGTCGTTATTCTGTGCCCCCAGTGTCATTATCCTGTACCCCCAATGTCATTACCCTGCACCCTGAGAGTAATTATCCTGTACCCCAGTGTCAGTGTTATTATTTTGGAAGGGGCCAGGATGGGGGACATATTTACTGTACACCCTGTGTCATTATCCTGTTCCCCCAGTGTCAGTGTCATTATCCTGTACCCCCAGTGTCATTATCCTGTACCCCCAGTATCATTATCCTGTACCCACAGTGTCATTATCCTGTACCCCCAGTGTCATTATCCTGTACCCCCAGTGTCATTATCCTGTACCCCAGTGTCATTATCCTGTACCCCCAGTGTCATTATCCTGTACCCCAGTGTCGTTATTCTGTGCCCCCAGTGTCATTATCCTGTACCCCCAATGTCATAATGTCATTACCCTGCACCCTGAGAGTAATTATCCTGTACCCCAGTGTCAGTGTTATTATTTTGGAAGGGGCCAGGATGGGGGACATATTTACTGTACACCCTGTGTCATTATCCTGTTCCCCCAGTGTCAGTGTCATTATCCTGTACCCCCAGTGTCATTATCCTGTACCCCCAGTATCATTATCCTGTACCCACAGTGTCATTATCCTGTACCCCCAGTGTCATTATCCTGTACCCCCAGTGTCATTATCCTGTACCCCAGTGTCATTATCCTGTACCCCCAGTGTCATTATCCTGTACCCCAGTGTCGTTATTCTGTGCCCCCAGTGTCATTATCCTGTACCCCCAATGTCATAATGTCATTACCCTGCACCCTGAGAGTAATTATCCTGTACCCCAGTGTCAGTGTTATTATTTTGGAAGGGGCCAGGATGGGGGACATATTTACTGTATGGGGGCCAGAATACGGAAGATACATTATTAGTTTTTAGTGACAGCCTGGGACCTAATTTCTGTAAGGCATGATAATGGTTTGCGTTCTATGAAGAGGAAAAGCAAAAATGAATGATTCCACCTAGAGACATCACTGGTAAGTCACAGTATTACCCGTACACTTACACTATACACTATATACACAACTCCTGTGTATATTGTCACTGATGATAATATTAGTGTTATTAGTAATGTGGTTTGTATTAGTGACTTAATACTACAATACTGATTATGATGGTAAATTAATATGTGGTTTGTTGATGATATGGTATTTCTCCCTATGTGGTATTATTCAGTCACTATGTGGTGGTAATAAGTGGTCTGTTTAAGGTGTGGTGGTATTTCTCCGTTGTATGTGGTATGATTGGTCTTGGTGTAGTGGATTGTGGTTGGTGATTTGTTCTATCTGTTATTAATAAGATTCTTTATTTCCAATAGAGATTAAATACTTGGAAGTTGTTAATCCCCTCCCTGTCCTGTAACTATTACATAATGTCAAATATGCACTTACAGAGGTTCTCTAGTGAAAACAAGTACCGTAGTCATCTCTTCTAAGACCACATTCACACGTTCAATATTTGGTGAGTTTTTACCTCAGGATTTGTAGCCAAGACCAGGAGTGGGTGATAAATACAGAAGTGGTGACGTGTTCCTATTATACTTTTCTTCTGATTGTTCCACTCCTGATTTTGGCTACAAATTCTGAGGTAAAAAACCTAAATACTCAACGTGTTTTTGAGGCCTTTGGATAAGTGATATTATTGGTTGGTGAGACCTGCACTTTTATTCCAATAAGGCTGCATGCACACAATCCGGAGTAGCAGCGTTTTGGATGCAACATGTTAGCGCTGCGTCCTAAACTCTGTGTTGTGCAGTACAAGCAAAGTGAATGGGATATCTAGAAATCTGCTCACTGTGCTTCCCCCCTCCGCAGCGTTATCTTACCCCTGGTTCAGGTTGCTGGACTTCCACATCTCCACAACATGTTAATTTATTGCTGCAGAGATGGGAAAGATCTCCAGTGGGTGAATGCAGGGAGAGGCCGCCAGCACCAAACACAGATCATGGGCACAGGGCAGTGGTGATCACCTGACATTCACCCATGGGTTCCCGCAGGTCTGGAGAACACAGATCATGGGCACAGGGCGGTGGTGATCACCCAGCATTCACCCGTGGGTTCCCGCAGGTCTGAAGAACACAAATCATGGGCACAGGGCGGTGATGATCACCCAGCATTCACCCGTGGGTTCCCGCAGGTCTGGAGAACACAGATCATGGGCACAGGGCGGTGGTAATCACCCGGCATTCACCCGTGGGTTCCCGCAGGTCTGGAGAACACAGATCATGGGCACAGGGCGGTGGTGATCACTCGGCATTCACCCGTGGGTTCCCGCAGGTCTGGAGAACACAGATCATGGGCACAGGGCGGGTGGTGAACCTCGCATTCACCCGTGGGTTCCACAGTCTGGAGAACACAGATCATGGGCAGGGCATGGAAATCACCCGGCATTCACGTGGTTCCTGCAGGTCTGGAGACACAGACATGGCACAGGGCGGTGGTGATCACTCGGCATTCACCCGTGGGTTCCCGCAGGTCTGGAGAACACAGATCATGGGCACAGGGCGGTGGTGATCACTCGGCATTCACCCGTGGGTTCCCGCAGGTCTGGAGAACACAGATCATGGGCACAGGGCGGTGGTGATCACTCGGCATTCACCTGTGGGTTCCCGAAGGTCTGGAGAACACAGATAATGGGCACAGGGCGGTGGTGATCACTTGGCATTCACTCGTGGGTTCCCGCAGGTCTGAAGAAACACAAATCATGGGCACAGGGCGGTGGTAATCACCCGGCATTCACCCGTGGGTTCCCGCAGGTCTGGAGAACACAGATCATAGGCACAGGGCGGTGGTGATCACTCGGCATTCACCCGTGGTTCCCGCAGGTCTGGAGAACACAGATCATGGGCACAGGGCGGTGGTGATCACTCGGCATTCACCCGTGGGTTCCCCAGGTCTGGAGAACACAGATCATGGGCACAGGGCGGTGGTAATCACCCGGCATTCACCCGTGGGTTCCTGCAGGTCTGGAGAACACAGATCATGGGCACAGGGCGGTGGTGATCACTCGGCATTCACCCGTGGGTTCCCGCAGGTCTGGAGAACACAGATCATGGGCACAGGGCGGTGGTGATCACTCGGCATTCACCCGTGGGTTCCCACAGGTCTGGAGAACACAGATCATGGGCACAGGGCGGTGGTGATCACTCGGCATTCACCTGTGGGTTCCCAAAGGTCTGGAGGACACAGATCATGGGCACAGGGCGATGATGATCACTTGGCATTCACTCGTGGGTTCCCGAAGGTCTGAAGAACACAGATCATGGGCACAGGGCGGTGGTGATCACTTGGCATTCACTCGTGGGTTCCCGCACGTCTGGAGATGCTGTGTCCAACACATAGAGCCTTCGGATCGTGTGCTCATATTCTTAGACTACATTCAGACTGTTTTTTTTTTTTTTGTTTCTTCTGTTCTGCTAACCACTGAGCCATCATATACAATGCTAACCACTGAGCCATCATATACAGTGCTAACCACTGAACGACCATACAGTGCTAACCACTGAGCGATCATATACAGTGCTAACCACTGAGCCACCATACAGTGCTAACCACTGAGCCACCATATACAGTGCTAACCACTGAGCCACCATACAGTGCTAACCACTGAGCCACCATATACAAGGCTAACCACTGAGCCACCATACAGTGCTAACCACTGAGCTACCACACAGTGCTAACCACTGAGCCACCACACAGTGCTACAATGCTAACCACTAAGCCACCACACAGTGCTAACCACTGAGCCACCATACAGTGCTAACCACTGAGCCATCATATACAGTGCTAACCACTGAGCCACCAATACTGTGCTAACCAATGAGCCACCATATACAGTGCTAAACACTGAGCCACCATACAGTGCTAACCACTGAGCCACCATATACAATGCTAACCACTGAGCCACCGTCCAGTGCTAACCACTGAGCCACCATATACAGTGCTAACCACTGAGCCACCATACAGTGCTAACCACTGAGCCACCATACAGTGCTAACTACTGAGCCCCCATACAGTGCTACCCACTGAGCCACCATATACAGTGCTTACCTCTGAGCCACCATATACAGTGCTAACCACTGAGCCACCATACAGTGCTAACCACTGAGCCACCATACAGTGCTAACCACTGAGCCCCCATACAGTGCTACCCACTGAGCCACCATATATAGTGCTAACCACTCAGCCACCATATACAGTGCTAACCACTCAGCCACCATATACAGTGCTAACCACTGAGCAATCATATACAATGCTAACCACTGAGCCACCATATACAGTGCTAACCACTAAGCCACCATATACAGTGCTAACCACTCAGCCACCATATACAGTGCTAACCACTCAGCCAACATATACAGTGCTAACCACTCAGCCACCATATACAGTGCTAACCACTGAGCCACCACACAGTGCTAACCACTGAGCGATCATATACAGTGCTAACCAGTGAGCCACCATATACTGTGCTAACCACTGAGCCACCATATACAGTGCTAACCACTGAGCCACCATATACAGTGCTAACCACTGAACCACCATATACAGTGCTAACCACTGAACCACCATATACAGTGCTAACCACTGAGCCACCACACAGTGCTAACCACTGAGCGATCATATACAGTGCTAACCACTGAGCCACCATATACTGTGCTAACCACTGAGCCATCATATACTGTGCTAACCAGTGAGCCACCATATACTGTGCTAACCAATGTGCCACCATACTTTGCTAACCACTGTGCCACCATACAGTGCTAACCACTGAGCCACCGTGCTGCCTATTCATAGTTTCAGTCACAAGATGAAAATATAACAGGGACTAGATTGTGCATCATGCCCTGTGAATGCATAAATATAAATTAATAAATGCATTAATATAAGTGAATAAATATTAATGCACACCAATGTGGAACCCACTGGGATGGGCTACTCGGTACCGGACCGGGGTACTGCTGGGGATGTCACGGAGGTCCTGGTCCAGACTGTGTTCCGGGTTCTCACAAGTAAAAGGGGATATATACAAAGGATAAAGTTTGTCGTGACGCCACCCACGGGTTGTGGTCAGTAAAGGGACCGCCTCTGCAGCACTGCTCTGCCAGGAGGATGGATGATGGAGCTGCAGCCAGTTGAATGAGCTCGCCGCGGGTCGGGCTGCTCCTGACAGGATAAAAGGTATGATAACAGTTCTTTATACCTGGAATTAGACACAGACCCTCAGGCAGGGTTCACCGGGTTTACTTGTCAGCTCGTCAGACAATTTACAGCAGTTCTCAGTACAGTTCTTAACACAGGTTACAGTCAGTTAACTTCGGTAACACTGAACCCTCTGCAGCCAGGCTGTCACTCTGAGACCCCTCACTCATTCTTAAGTCCTTCCAGGCTGTTGTTTCTCTCTGCGTTCTGTCTCCGGGTAGTGTAACGGCAGCTCGGACCCTTGTGGGTCCTCGTGATTGCTCCTGTGCTTCTAAACCTTTTGTTGGGAACTCCAACCTGGAGTTAAAGCTCCCCGTCGATAAATCTGGGAAGCTGGCATGTAATCTGTTCTCCTCAGAGCCGACACTCTGGTGTGTGCTTAGTCTGCACTAATCCTTTCTTGCAAGGCGTTACCAGACTCCATCTAACTCGAGTGATTCCAGTCCAAACTAGGGAAAACTACTCCGCCGGTAGTTGGTCGGTGCTGCCGTGTTCCTCGGACCCAGTAATGCTGGTCCGGTCTCTTTCCTCACACTCCCCTGGGATGCTGACTATGGACGAGCTTTCTCTCCATGGTTTCTGTGACTCTATGGATTCTACATCTCTATTTAGCCCAATCCCACCGGGACATGTCTCTGTCTTTCTGATGTCTGTTCTGCTCGGCTCACTCTGGTCTTTACAGCTCAGCCTACCTCAGCCTACTAACTCCTTCCTCCTCTTTTCCTCTATTTGAGCTTTCTGTCACCTGATCTACATTCTTTCCACCCACTTTCCTCTAAACCCACCACCCCTTGCCCGCCTAGGGTCCCGGGCTCCGGGTTGGGTGCCGCCTCTAGTGGTGTGTGTGTGTGTGTCCGTGAGGGTGTTTTTTGCACAAACTGTCTATCTTTCTACCTGGCTGCAGTTCCCTATGTGGCCACCCTGGTCATAGGGGCGCCACGCCAGTCCGATGCAAAGTTAGGTTAGGTTGAATTAGTGGAGACCAGATGTAGAACAGGTGGAATATCAAAGTTGCAATATTGAAGATTTTATGTAACTGTGCTGGAACAATGGAACTCCATTAATGGAGACAAGATGTAATAGAGCTGGAACAGCAAAGTTGCATTAGTGGTGACCAGGTGTAGCAGTGCTGGAACAGCAGAGTTGTATTAGTGGAGACCGAATGTAGTAGAGCTGGAACATAAAGTTGCATTACTGGAGATCAGATGTAGCAGTGCTGGAACAGTGGAGTTGCATTAGTGGAGACCAAATGTAGCAGACCTGAAAGCGAGGAATTGTATTAGTGGAGACCAGGTGTAGCACAGCTGGTATAGCTGAGTTGTTTTAGTAGAGATCAGATATAACAGCGCTGGAAGAGTGGAGTTGTATTAATGGATGTGAGATGTAGTAGAGGCATTTACATTAGATCTATGGCGGTGCGCTGCCCATAGACCTAATGTAAATGCCTACAGGACCCTGGACAGCGGCAGATACTATACGTACATTACTCCATAGAAAAACGGACAGGGTGTTTATTACATCCAATCCGTTTTTCTGTCAGTTTTTGGACTTAGAAAAAAAAAATGAGAAAACTGAAGCCAAAAACGGACTGAGGGCTTATGTGGAACCCCAGCCTTAGCAATGTTTTAGGTGAAGAAAAAAACGGATAGGGTTTTCATTACATATAATCCGTTTTTCCATCAGTTTTTGGACTTAGAAAAAGAAAAAGCAAAAACTGATGCCAAAACGGACCAAGGGCTTATGTGTGACCCTAGCCTAATCCGGTTTTAATAATGGGCTCCTATGAGGAGCGTTTCCTGATGCGGTTTTGAGCTTTTTAAAAAACTGAATAAGTCTGACATATTCAGTGACATCAAATGCGGCCAGCCTGCCCTTGTTATGCGGTGTATGCGCTAAATAGTCTGTGCAGTACAATCAGGAAGTCACCGGACTCTGGAAAGTGCACCACGATATGGATTGCAGAGTTGGAACTGCCCATCGCTGCTATATATGATGTGTGTGTCTGTGTGTGTGTCTGTTTGTCTTTCAGCTCCTGTTCCCAGGTAATACACAGCACCATACTGTACATATATATATATATATATATATATATATATATATAAGCGCTTAGGGCTCGAGTACCCAGCAGCTAGGCCAGTAAGCAGTGCTAATGTATGTAAAGTGCTATGGAATTAATAGCACTATATAAATGTATAAAAAAAATAACAAATAAAATAAGCAGGGTTCACTGTGGCTGCACCCAGTGCGGTAGCCTGGTTCACTTTGGAAAGGGAAAAACAAAAATGGAGTACAACAAACAAAAGAAAAATAATAGTTGTGACGCCAGTTGGACTTCCCAGCCAGTAGGTAGTCGGCACTGCAGGTAATCCCCAGGAGATGGGTGGTATAGCAGTGAAATGTTTAACTCTCTCCAACCAGAGTTGGCTACTGATGGATGAGGGGGATGATGGGAATAGTGGTAGGAGTGTTGGTGCAGGCAGAAAGAAGGCACAAAACACAGTCTCTTTGCTTTTTAAATTTGCTGTAGCTCTTGCACAGATCCAGGGTACAAACACCCTCAGGCTCATGGTCCAGCCAGTCTGGGAAGAACTGAAGTTCACTCTACTTGGTGAGGTATAGTGGCCTTCCTGCTGACTTGGTGTGTAGGCTTCTAGATGACTTAGAGCTCTCCTATACTCCCTCGAAGTGCAGTGGACAACCTCCAGCCAGGTAGGTGATGCGGACCCTGTGAACAGCTGTACCTTCCTACAGCTCTCTAGCCCTCTTTACCATTGTTCCTCGGAAAGTCCCATAAAATGTAGCTACTGGACATAAAGTCCAGCCCTCCAGATTCTGTTACTAGGGCCTGGTGCCCTGCCTGCAGCTTGTCATCCTGTCAGCCTCCAGACTGAAACTCCCCTCTTGCCTACGTCTAACCTCCCTATCCTACCTCCTCCCTCCAACCAGAAGCTTGGGTCTGACCACATAGGGTCTCTACTGCCCTCAACTTTCTAGCTTAAGTTCAGAAAGTGTTGGATCCTTTGGTTTCCAGCAGAGGGCACCTCAGTTCACCCCAGACATGACATTACAACAATGTACATGAAATATTATTTGTGGCAGCCAGACAGCTGATGTGACACACAAACAGTGGGTACGGAAAGTATTCAGACCCTTTTAAATATTTCACTCTTTCTTACATTGCAGCCATTTGGTAAATTAAAAAAAACAAACATTTTTTTTCTCATTAATATACACTCTGCACGCACCCCATCTTAACTGAACAAAACTAAAATGTTTGCAAAATTATTAAAAAAGAAAAACTGAAATATCACGTGGTCATAAGTATTCAGACCCTTTGCTCAGACACTTGTATTAAAGTCACATGCTGTTCGTTTCCTTGTGATCCTCATTAAGATGTTTCTACTCCTTCATTGGAGTCCAGCTGTGTTTAATTAAACTGATAGGACTTGATTTGGAAAGGCACACACCTGTCTATATAAGACCTCACAGCTCACAGTGCATGTCAGACCAAATGAGAATCATGAGGTCAAAGGAACTGCCCAAGGAGCTCAGAGACAGAATTGTGGCAAGGGACACATCTGCCCAAGGTTACCAAAGAATTTTTGCAGTACTCAAGGTTCCTAAGAGTACAGTGGATTCCGTAATCCTTAAGTGGAACAAGTTTGGGACCACCAGAAGTCTTCCTAGACCAGGCCTTCCAGCCAAACTGAGCAATTGTGGGAGAAGATCCTTTGTGAGAGAGGTAAAATAGAACCCCAAAATCACTGTGGCTGAGCTCCAGCGATGCAGTAGGGAGATGGGAGAAAGTTCCACGAAGTCAACTATCACTACAGCCCTCCACCAGTCGAGCCTTTATGGCATAGTGGCCCGACGGAAACCTCTCCTCAGTGCAAGGAATATGAAAGCCCGCATAGAGTTTGCAGGAAAACACATGAAAGACTCCCAGACTATGAGAAATAAGATTCTGTTTTCTGATGAGACGAAGATAGAACTTTTTGGTGATAATTGTAAGCGGTATGTATGGAGAAAACCAGTCACTGCTCTTCACCTGCCCAATACAATCCCAACAGTGAAACATGGTGGTGGCAGCAGGGCCGGCGTTAGGGGCAGGCATCCTAGGCATTTGCCTAGGGCCCCCAAGCTTCAGAGGGCCCCCTGGCCCGGCCGGATGATAGCCGGCGCCGCCGGCGCGGCAGCGCCGCGGCCGCTTGCAGACAGTGCTCTGCACCGCGCTCCGGCTTCATCCGGCTTGACCGGCGCCGGGCGCAGCCGCAGGCGCAGTCGCTCGTCACAACAGGAAGCAGCCAGGAAGAAGTCGGAGCGCGGTGCAGACTGGCGGGCAGCGGCAGCGGCAGAGGCAGAGAGTAAGTATGATGATGTGTCTTCTTTTACAGGGAGTGGAGGAGGGGGCCCCTGTATACATACAGCAGCAGTGGGCCCTGGGGCCCTGTATACAGCAGCAGTGGGCCCTGGGGCCCTGTATACAGCAGCAGCCAGTGGGCCCTGGGGCCCTGTATACAGCAGCAGTGGGCCCTGTATACAGCAGCAGTGGGCCCTGGGGCCCTGTATACACCACCACTGGGGCCCTGTATACACCACCACTGACTGGGGCCCTATATACACCACCACTGGGGCCCCTGTATACACCACCACTGACTGGGGCCCTGTATACACCACCGCTGGGGCCCTGTATACACCACCACTGGGGCCCTGTATACACCACCACTGACTGGGGCCCTGTATACACTACCACTGGGGCCCCTGTATACACCACCACTGGGGCCCCTGTATACACCACCACTGGGGCCCCTGTATACACCACCACTGACTGGGGCCCTGTATACACCACCACTGACTGGGGCTGCCTGTATACACCACCACTGGGGCTGCCTGTATACACCACCACTGGGGCTGCTGTATATACTGCTGGGGCCTGTATATACCACTGGGGAGGCTGCTGTATACCACTGGGGCTGCTGTATATACTGCTGGGGCCTGTATATACAACTGGGGCTGCTGTATACCACTGGGGAGGCTGCTGTAATACTGCTGGGGCCTGTATATAGCACTGGGGAGGCTGCTGGATACCACGGGGGCTGCTGTATATACTACTGGGGCTTGTATATACCACTGGGGCTGCTGTATATACTGTATACAACTGTATGGGTACTATTTTTATTTCATAGTTTGGGGCCCCACTCTCAATCTCGCCTAGGGCCCCACTTGGTCTAAAACCGGCCCTGGGTGGCAGCAGCATGCTATGGGGGGTGTCTTTCAGCTTCGGGGAAAAGACGACTGGTTGAAATTGAAGGAAACATGAATGCAGCCAAGTACAGAGATATCCTGGATGAAAACCTCTTCCAGAGCTCTGGACCTCAGACTTGGCCAAAGGTTCACTTTCCAACAAGACAATGACCCTAAGCACACAGCTAAAGTATCAAAGAAGCGGCTTCAGAATGACTCTGTGACCATTCTTGACTGGCCCAGCCAGAGCCCTGACCTAAACTCAATTTAGCATCTCTGGAGAGACCTGAAAATGGCTGTCCATCAACATTCACCATCTTAGGGCCCTTTCACATCAGCGTTTTTCGTAATTCGCGGCAAGATGCGGTGAAAAAACCGCATCTGCCGCGTTGCCGCATAACGGTTTCCACTTGCGGCACGACGTATGCGGTTTTTTTCCATAGGAAGTATAGGGGGACTTGCGGCAGATGCGGCAAGTGCGGTATTGCACTTGCGGCAGGTGCGGCAGGAAAAAAACCGCAGTAAGCCGCGGTTTTTTCTCTGCCGCACCTGCCGCAAGTGCAATACCGCACTTGCCGCATCTGCCGCAAGTCCCCCTATACTTCCTAGGAAAAAACCGCAACCGTTGCCGCAAGTGGAACCGTTTGCGGCAGTTGCGGCAGATGCGGTTTTTTCACCGCATCTGCCGCAAATTTAAAAAAACGCTGATGTGAAAGGGCCCTAACCTAGAGAGGATCTGTAAGGAAGAATGGCAGAGGATCCTGTAATCCAGGGGTGAGAAACTTGTTACATCATTCCCAAGAAGACTCATGGCTGTACTAGCTCAAAAGGTGAAAATACTCAATGCTGAGCAAAGGGGCTGAATACTTATGACCATGTGATATTTCAGTTTTTCTTTTTTAATAAATTTCCACAAATATCTACATTTTTGTTTTTTTGAGTCAACATGGGGTGCTGAGTGCACATTAATGAGGAAAAAATAACTTTTTGAATTTACCAAATAGCTGCAATGAAATAAAAAGTGAAAAATTTAAAGGGGTCTGAATACTTTCCACCCCATTGTATATACAGGTCCGCATTATATCCTGTATTACAGTGTGTTTGCATATACTAAGTGTATATAGTGTGAACCTGTGTACAGTATGGTACTTTGTATACACTATATGCAGCCCTCAGCCTCTATTCTATACACAGCCAGCAGCCTCAATTATATATAAACAGCCTGCTGCCTCTATTCTATATGCAACCCTCAACTTGCATTCTATACGCAGCTCTCAGTCTCTATTCTATATACAGCCCTCGGCCTCCATTATATATACAGCCTTCAGCCTCTATTCTATATACAGCCCTCAGCCACTATTCTATATACAGCCCACAGTCTGCATTCTATATACAGCCTTCAGTCTCTATTCTATATACTGCTCTCAGCCTCTATTCTAAATACAGCTCTCAGCCTCTATTTTATATACAGCCTTAGCCTCTCTTCTGTATACAGCCTGCAGCCTCTATTCTATACATAGCCAGTAGTCTCTATTGTTTATACAGTCCACAGCAGTCTCTGTTGTATTTACAGCTCACAGCAGTCACTAATGTGTATACAGACCACAGCAGTCTCTCATGTGAATACAGCCTGCAGCAGTCTCTAATGTGTATCCATCCAGCATCAGGCTCTGATATGTATACAACCAGCATCAGTTTCTAATGTGTATACAACCTCAAGCAGTCTCTACTGTGTATGCAACCTGCATCAGTCTCTAATGTGTATACAGCCTGTAGCAGTCTCTATTGTGTATACAGCCTGTAGCAGTCTTTATTGTGTATAAAGCCAGCATCAGTCACTAATATGTATACAGTCAGCATCAGTCTCTAATGTGTATACAACCTCCATCAGTCTCTAATGTGTATTCAGCCTGCAACATTCTCTATTGTGTATACAGCATGCAGCAGTCTCAATTGTATATATATATATATATATATATATATATATATATATATATACAGTCAGCCCAGCTGTCTCTATTGAGAATACGGCCCACAGCAGTCTTTATTGTGCAGCTATGCAGATAGCCCACAGCAGTCTCTAATGTGCATACAGCCCGCATCAATCCCTATTGTGTATACAGCTTGCATCAGTCTCTATTGTGTTTGTGTGTGAGTGTGGAGTCTTCAAGGGGCCTAAAAATGTTGCCAGTATGGGGCCCTGAAATTCCTAGAGGCAGCCCTGAATAAAGGAGATAAGTATTTTGGACAGAATGTCATAATTGGTTTATAAAAATATATTTTCTAAACTGGGAAACCCTCCTTTAGATATATTTCTTACAATACCAATTCCTTGCAACACAGTTTTACAAGTCAAGTTACAGTGAAGATTTTATTGCACTAATGGCTCGGTGTCCAAATCATTCACGTGGTGCAATAGTCCCTGTGATATTTTTGTCTTATTTTTTTACAGTGGAAAATGAGGTTACTCATCCACAGTTGTGATTTTGCAATATTAATAGCTTGATAGAGCAATCTTGAAATAGTTTTAGCCTATTTTTGTTGCACAGTGGCGCTGACTGAGGGCCCCTGGGTGGTTCATTCTTGCCTTATGTCATTTACAAACTGAGATTTATAACAAAAACTACATTTCAATGAACCTAGATGCACATCAATGGAAAAAATGGTAGTGTTAGTTTAAGTGTGGCAGTCCTTCCTGTTGTAGACCATTGCCTCTTTTCCTTTCCCCGTTCGCTGTCTGTCTTGTACTCTCTCACTCATCTCAGTAATACAAATTAGTTTTTGTTGGCAGTTCCCCACTGACTGCTCTTAAAGAGATTTTTTTTTTATTCTGTGCACTTTTTATTTTCCATTGATCTTGCCAAACAAGTGTCCTCTCCAGATACCAACCCCCCCCTCCTTCCCCTTTCCCTCTTATCCTTCTCCTCCTCCTCCTCAATGCCGGCTTTAATTCACTCCTTTCCCAGAGCACAGGATGGCTCATATATCACTCACCTTCTCTAATTTCTGTGTGGGCCACTTCTCTAGGTTACCGTGTGTCTGTCTTAAAGCTGCAATATTTCTCTTCCAGAAAGGGTGATTTTAATTAAAGATGAATCATGTTGGCGTTGATCGCCCAATAACCTTTGCCTTTAATGGTAAGGTTCAAATTTAACTATAATGATTAAAAAAATGGCCGTAACCTGTTCCTTTAATTTTATGGTTGATCTTAAACTATAATAATAGAAATCTGGCAAATTGCTGAATGGCAATCTTGTTAAGTGGCGTAAAAGGAGTTTGTCAAACCAAGCACAGGTGCTTAGTGCTCCCTTGGCATGATCGAGACATTCAGTGCACCCTTGGAATGATCAATGCCTTCAGTGCACCCTTGGCATGATTGAGACGCTCAGTGCACCCTCATCATGATCGAGACAATCAGTGCACCCTTGGCATGATCGAGACTATCAGTGCACCCTTGGCATGATTGAAGAATCCAGGGAAAATCGGTGTTGTTCGGTCCGCGCTGCCAGGTTCAATCACATCAAAGAAAAGCCAGTAATCGATATTTGATCCAAACCTTCCTTTATTCTCCTCCTACGCGTTTCAGTGCCCACCTGGCACCTTTATCAGGGATCCCTGATGAAGGTGCCAGGTGGGCACTGAAACGCGTAGGAGGAGAATAAAGGAAGGTTTGGATCAAATATCGATTACTGGCTTTTCTTTGATGTGATTGAACCTGGCAGCGCGGACCGAACAACACCAATTTTCCCTGGATTCTTGGTACATCTCCACGTGCGTGGAGCCGGTGGGAGTCCTGCAGCAGCCATCAGGATATTATTCTATGAGCCTTCAAACCAGTTGTGGGTCACACAACTGGAGTAGGTGAGTGAATTGCCTTTTTCACCACTTTACGTGTTAGTGTCGAGTGATAAGGGCACTATTGCGCCTCTTGTCCCCCCCCCCTCTTTTTCTTGGCATGATTGAGACACTCAGTGCACCCTTAACATGATCGAGATGTTCAGTGCACCTTTGGCAAGATCGAGACGTTCAGTGTACCCTTTACATGATCGAAATGTTCAGTGCACCATTGGTATGATCGAGACGTTTAGTGCACCCTTGGCATGATCGAGATGTTCAGTACACCATTGACATGATCGAGATGTTCAGTGCACCATTAGCATGATCTAGCCGTTTAGTGCATCTTTTCACCTATTTGATATCTATCTATCTATCTATCTATCTATCTATCTATCTATCTATCTATCTATCTATCTGCACAGCACTCAAGACACAATCTGAACTGGTGCTAGCAGTGATGCTGGGTCAAATAACAAGAAAAAAATGTCTCTGCAGCACACAGCTACTACCAATATCGTACATATGCTAACAAGCAAAAAATGAGAAATTTTTTTTAAAACTTAAGTTTTTTCAAAAAACTCATTATTCTTAATTTTTCTTTTCTGGGGGTCTTAGTACATACATTGGCCAATGTCTGTTTGCTCACCAACCACGTCACGGTGCCCCCAGGTCTGATGAATCCTGCGCTGACATCCCTGTCCTCCTTTTCCTCCCTGTCCCACTGTTAGGTGGGTGGACACCATCTCAACCTCAGACCACCTGTGTGCGCTGCGCGCTGCCTAGATATCCGCAGTTTACCATGGTTACCAGCTCCCAGCGCTTGCTGTGCAGTGCTGGGAGCTCGTTCGTCGTTGGTCTCCTGCAGTCACACACGCCCATGCTGGCCGCCCAGCGGGAGACCAACAATAGATTTATGGACAGGACCATGAATCCACGATCAATGACTTATCGTTGATCGTTGATACGTGTGACACACAACCATGTTGTTTCGACATCGCTGCAACATCACCAAACCAGTGACTTATGCAAAAATATAAATGTTTAATACATGTCATATACACAAAAACACACAAGATCCAATCCTTTATACAATATGTTACACAGGAAGGACCAGGCGGCTGGAGAGACAAAGACACAGAAGGTGCAAAATCCACCAAAGGCCTCAATGGGCAAAATTACACAAAGTGGAAATATCACAGAAACAAATTGGGAATGACATTACAAGCAGTAAAGTGTACAATAGTTGGTTTACATGTTATATATTGTGGCGCCCCGCAACGAGTGCGTCACAAGGGAGTATTGCAGCCGCAATATTCTCTTGACAAAGCAGTGAAATAGTTAACTCTGAGATCCAACCCAACATACAACACCTAGAACAGGGGACCAATCCTAGGTCCTGGTGGGTGGAGTGTTAGGGTAGTGAAGTAGAACACACGATAATCTAGAGAGTTGGAACAAAGGCAAGTCAAGGATCTAGACCCTAGAACACAGAACTTGGAGAGGAGCGGGGGCTCCGCACTCCGTGCGGGCCCCTGGGCCGTCACCGGTCGGGTGTCCGCACCTGAGGCCTTAACCACCGGGAATGGGCATTTCTACACGGGTTCCCAAAAGACTCCCGTGCCCACAACTCACAGCCGGTTCACTGGTACCGAAGCTGGCAGCAGTTCACCTCTGCCACGCGAACCAGCCCCGTGGAGGAGCAGCTTTATAGGAGCACCCCACCACCAGCCAGTTTCCAGTCGTCTAACCAGCGGTGTACCCACTGAGGGACCCAAGGCTCCCCAAAGAATCCAGAACGTACATCATGGATAGGGCATTGAAGCAGCCTCCCCGTACCCGACCTGGTATTCCTGGGCGACGCTGGCAAGAGAAGCTAAGGAGGTAGAAAGGAGGTACACTGCGGATCTCTGAGGAGCACTATCACTGCTGAGTCCACCCGGTCTTCTACTCAACCACTGTAAGCCATGTACTGCCTGCTGGTTACAGTAAAGAACCGTTGCAGAGACTATCTGTGTCCGTGTCTCCTTATGAACTGTCCGTCATTAACTAAAGGTAACCGCAGCTGCCGCACAACATCTTGAGCAGCTCCAGCCCCCGGGGATCACCGCTCAGCCTGTGGGGAGCGTAACATCTTGCTGCTGTCCATCACCCCGGAGAGGTTCCGCAGCGTCGGTAGCCCTTACCGAATCTACTCATAGGTGGCGTCACGAAGAAAACAAATTAAAACCCCCTTTAATCTGTTCCCGTAAGACGTCTTCATTTTTGATCTGCACTACACCGGGCCCCACTACCGGCAGGCGCGGTCCACCCGTGACAAGGAAGGAGAAGAATCGCCTGTCTAAACCGGAGTCAGCCGGCCGCGGTGAGTCAGAAAATGGCGTCACGAACAGGATACGAGCAGGCCCGTTACCCAACGGGTATATTGTGCTTAAACTGGACTTTATTGTCTACAATTGGACTTTGTTCGTCCCTAAAAGAACTTTCCCGCCTTTACACCATTGGGTCAAGATGGCGCCCAAGATGGCGTTCCCGCCACAAGAAGCCGCCACGTGAAGCCCAGGAGTGAGTCAACCCCCCCCCTCACTGTGGGAGGGCTAAAGACAAAAGGCGCCAAACTCTTTGTCCGCCCTGATTGCTCGAATCAACCATGGGGGCGGACCCCAAAGACTTTTCCCACAATTGGACTACAAAAGCCAGAGGAAATGGGAGTGTCATACATAGACACACAGACGGAATTCTTGACCAGCTCAACCAGAACGTCTTACCGGTTGATCGGGTGTGGTTTCCCTCCAAGAAGAATGGCCAGCATGAGACTCCAAGACCTGATGCGGGAGGTCGAGGCGGAGGCCAGAGCAGCCGTCAGCCAACCGGGTCCGGATCCTGCCCTTACCATAGATGGCAGCCCCGACTTCTGGCTAGAGGCTCTACAAGACCTCCGGGTGCGGTTACTAGAGACAGTGGAATGGACGATCCGTAGCTGGAGCGCGACCCTAGGCAGACGACTACACCATGCGATGCAGCAGAGCCGACCGGGTACAGCTTCTCCAAGCCCCGACGACGTCACCAGCTTCTCGACCGCCTCACCCTCGCCTACCACCTGTCCTGCTCCGTCACCTGAGCCAATAGACTGTGTCATTCCGGTGGAGGCCGCAACTCGACCCGTTCCAGCGACCAACATCGCAACCGATTCCGTTCTTGAGCCGGAGCTCATAACACGCTCCATGGAAGAACTCGATCTCTACCAGGTTCCCACTGAGGAACCCGCGACATGTTTCACCACTACAGAGACAGTCGCCTGTTTTATCCCCGTACCGGAGGCTTCCCTTGCCATTGCCGAGGCCTACCGGGTAACCGGGATTGAAACACCTTTACCTGCGGAAACAGATGAAGAGGCAGGCAGCCTGGAAGCCCTGCAGGACGTCCCTACGGAAGGATCCGCAGCACCACCGCCCTGTTGTACAACGGAACAAGCTTTAATATCTCTCATCATTGAGCAGCCTGATGTGGTCATCGAGGAAGAGGTCGGAGAGGATGACGACGAGACCCACAGCACCGCTGAGGATTTCGACACCGGGTTCGCTTGGGAGACAACAAAGAACTTCCTTCCGGACACACAGCTCGGGTACACTGGTCGGGTGCATTGCCGACACCTTCCCCTGTGCCGTTCCACCGGGTTCCGATACAGACAGCCCGCCAAGTTCAAGCTTCCCGCCAAACCACCAGCTCCGTTACTCATCTTACACCCCGAGCCGTAACGACGGAGATATACGCCAGAGACGACGAGAGGAGTGGCAAGCCCGAGAACGCGCCAACATGGAGGCCCGTGCCGAGGCTCGCCGCCAGCCGCCGCTGCCTGATGAACTCCGCCGTGAAGGTAGAATTTCCACCTTTAACTTAAATACCGGGTGGGGGTTCGCTTGGGAGGTGGGTTTGAATGAGGAGGTGTTTGTGGGGCGCCGGGACGTTGAGTCCAACTTGCCAAGAGGACATCCCGATCGCGACCTATACCGGGGCGATATAATCACCTACGAGCGCTATGCTTGTGCAGATGGGTGGTTCGCTATCCGGGTGCGCCATCACCCTCAGAGCCGGTGACTTTAAAACTTGAACTTCATCAATGACTCTGTTCCCGTTAATCACTGACTGTGTGATCTTGCGGCTACAGCCTGGACTCTAGTTAAAGTACAGCCGACCGCCCGCCGGGTCCGCACAAAGTGATTACCTGTTTCTTTGCTTATATCACCAAAGCATTTCTTTACCTGTTTTTCTATTTTAATAAAAGTGTGTCATATATGTATAAAAATGTAAAAACCTCTGTAACGTGAGTAGTTTGACGCTTGGGGACAAGCTGATTTAACCAAGGGGGAGTGTGGCGCCCCGCAACGAGTGCGTCACAAGGGAGTATTGCAGCCGCAATATTCTCTTGACAAAGCAGTGAAATAGTTAACTCTGAGATCCAACCCAACATACAACACCTAGAACAGGGGACCAATCCTAGGTCCTGGTGGGTGGAGTGTTAGGGTAGTGAAGTAGAACACACGATAATCTAGAGAGTTGGAACAAAGGCAAGTCAAGGATCTAGACCCTAGAACACAGAACTTGGAGAGGAGCGGGGGCTCCGCACTCCGTGCGGGCCCCTGGGCCGTCACCGGTCGGGTGTCCGCACCTGAGGCCTTAACCACCGGGAATGGGCATTTCTACACGGGTTCCCAAAAGACTCCCGTGCCCACAACTCACAGCCGGTTCACTGGTACCGAAGCTGGCAGCAGTTCACCTCTGCCACGCGAACCAGCCCCGTGGAGGAGCAGCTTTATAGGAGCACCCCACCACCAGCCAGTTTCCAGTCGTCTAACCAGCGGTGTACCCACTGAGGGACCCAAGGCTCCCCAAAGAATCCAGAACGTACATCATGGATAGGGCATTGAAGCAGCCTCCCCGTACCCGACCTGGTATTCCTGGGCGACGCTGGCAAGAGAAGCTAAGGAGGTAGAAAGGAGGTACACTGCGGATCTCTGAGGAGCACTATCACTGCTGAGTCCACCCGGTCTTCTACTCAACCACTGTAAGCCATGTACTGCCTGCTGGTTACAGTAAAGAACCGTTGCAGAGACTATCTGTGTCCGTGTCTCCTTATGAACTGTCCGTCATTAACTAAAGGTAACCGCAGCTGCCGCACAACATCTTGAGCAGCTCCAGCCCCCGGGGATCACCGCTCAGCCTGTGGGGAGCGTAACATCTTGCTGCTGTCCATCACCCCGGGAGGTTCCGCAGCGTCGGTAGCCCTTACCGAATCTACTCATAGGTGGCGTCACGAAGAAAACAAATTAAAACCCCCTTTAATCTGTTCCCGTAAGACGTCTTCATTTTTGATCTGCACTACACCGGGCCCCACTACCGGCAGGCGCGGTCCACCCGTGACAAGGAAGGAGAAGAATCGCCTGTCTAAACCGGAGTCAGCCGGCCGCGGTGAGTCATATCATATAGTGTAGGTAAAGTGCATTTATGAATTACCAAAAGCACATTTAAAAAAAACATAAATCCAACTTAATAAAAACATTAGTCTAGTTAAGGCATTCCCTAATAAAACACAGGTGATAAAAACCACATAATCAGAGCTGCATACACATTTGAAGTATAAGGCGGCACTCACAGTGTCAGGGAGGGAGACAGAGACTTATATACCCCACCCTGGACATGTCCCCACCCTCTAAAAGGATCCCGATATATCATGGACCTCAATATGCATACCCACTCCCCACTCCCTACCTCCGTCCCATATTTTTACTATTTGCTTTGGCAATGCTGATATGTACTTAGTCCTGCCAATAAAGCTCATTTGAATTTGAATTTGAGAGAGGGAGAGAGTGAGAGAGAAGGTGAGATGAGAGAGAGAGAGGAGAGAGAGAGCAAGGAGAGTGTGAGAGAGATGGGATAGGGGAGAGGAGAGGGAGAGAGGTGAGAGCAAGAGAAAAGAGAAGAGAGACACAATAGAGGAAGAGAGAGAGGGGATAGGAGAGAGAAGACAAGAGGAGAGAGAGAGAGGAAGGGAAAGAGAGGAGAGAGAGAGGAGAGTGGGAGAGAGAGGGGATAGGAGAGAGGAGAGAGACAGGAGAGAGAAAGCGAGAGAAGAGAGACAGGATAGAGGAAGAGAAAGAGGGAGAGAGAGGAGATAGAGAGGCGAGAGGGAGAGAGAGAGGAAAGAGGGAGAGAGAGAGAGATGGAGAGAGCGAGGAGAGTAGGAGAGAGAGGGAGAGGGGGTAGGAGAGAGAGAGGAGAGAGTGGGAGAAGAGAGACAGGATAGAGGAAGAGAGAGAGGTAGAGAGAGAAGGAGGAGAGAGTGATGAGAGAGGGAGAGAGAGGGAGAGAGAGGAGAAAGGGGAGAGATGGAGAGAAAGAAAGAGAGAGCAAGAGAGAGGGACAGAGAGAGTGAGAGAAGAGAGGAGAGAGGACAGAGCGAGAGACTGTCAGAATTTTGTAGATGCATTGGGAGGGGCTGAAAATAAAGTTTGAGCATGCTCAGTGTGGTACAACGGATCAGATTGAAAGGATCCACCCATTTCCGAATCCAGACACCATTAAAATACATTATATCTGTGGCCGCATTGGGACACATCCGGATGCATCAGGATTTAGGATGAACACCAAAATCGCTACTTCATGCGGAAAGGGCGGATGTTAAAAAAACTGATGTGTAAGGATGAGGCGTAATCGTGATGCCACCACAGGCACATGTTTTAAGTATAGGGACACATGCCTGATCAGGAGGCTTTAGGATTTGGACGGATTACAATGGAAGACACGAAAATTCAAGCGTGAATCCAGCATTAGATGGAATTTCCATTCTGGCAGATTTGCTCATCTCTACTCTCCAAAATGTATTGTCTAACACAGGGTGGGAACTCCAGGCTGCGAGGGCCACCAACAGGTCATGTTATCACGATTTCCTTAGCATTGCACAGGGGTTGGAATCAATTCAATTATCACCTGTGCAATACTAACGAATTCCTGAATACATGACATGTTGGTGGCCCTCGAAACCTGGAGTTCCCCATCCCTGGTCTAACGGTTAACCCAAGCCGATAGTTTGTATAATCCTGGTTTGTCTTTTCTCACAATGTTCCGGTAGTCCGGTCTGTAACATCCCTCATGTAGATGTATTGTGTAGGTTTTATTACGCACTTGTTAACACCTTATAAATATATTATAAAGTCCACATTTAATAAAACATGATATTTTTCTTCATTTGGACCCCTCTTGTCGATCACTAGGTGTTCTCTGCTGTAGTAAATTATTAATGAACCTCAAGCATGTGCTCGTTGCGGAGAAACATTGTGTCTGGCAATAATGGGTCCCAACCACGCGTTCCGCTCTGCTTCTATTCAAATGATCCTCGTCTCTACTTCACAGCAGAAAGAACAAATTGCAAGTTTGTTTTGTGTTCACAGATCGTTCTGTGATGTTGGCCGTGTGTTAAGAATCCATATATTAATATCAAGTGGGTGATTTCATTTTTTCCTTTAACTTTCAGACACGGAGGAGAGTTTTGCTCCTGGGTTGAATTGGACACTTTTTTTTTGCAGGCATTTGTTCTTAATATCCTCTATTCTGGCTTGCCTTCAAAAATCTTTTTTCTTTTTTTTTCTCTTTTGACTTACTGCATCTCTGATGTATTAGCACGTGTTTTGCGGTTATTAATTTTTTTTTTTTGTTGGAAAAAAAAATACTAAAAATGAAAGATGTCAAAATATCATGTTATAGGGTGTCTGGGCTGGAGAGGAGCAACTTTACAAGACATTCAGGACCAACTCCCGAGTCGAGACAATCTAATTGCAAGCTCTGCAGCAGAGGGATGCTCTGGTTTTTCTAATTATTAGATTTTACCTATTTTTAATTACCATATTTTTTTGGATTATGAAACGCACTTTATTCCCCCAGATTGGGGGGGATGGGGAGGGGGTGTGTGTTTTATAATCTGAATTTTGTGTTTTTAATTTTTTAAACTTACAAAGGGACATTTGTGCTGGTGGAGAGGAGGTGCAGGTTTTTAGGCTCCACAGAGGGTGGGACAAAGCTGCGGGGGTGTCACAGTGGTGCGCGCCGCCATTTTCCCTGTGCCTGCATGCTTTGGCAAGCTGCAACTTGGCAACTACCATCCAGACTTTCAGAAAATGGCCAAGGACCTTAATCCGCGCATGCACCACCTCACGTACATGGCAGCCCCCCTAGGTCTCAGCCCCTAGCTTTGTCCCTACCGTTTGTGGACCCTGAAAACCTGCCTCCTGTACCTCCTCTCAATTGGGGCTCACAATCTAAAACATCAGTATGTCTTTGGAGTGTGGGAGGAAAACCACACAAACACAGGGAGAACAAACAAACTCCTTGCAGATGTTGCCTTTCGTGGGATTTGAACCCAGAACCCCAAGACTGCACTGCTAACCACTGAGACACAGTACTGGTATAGAAACACAGCTCTCACATCCAGCCTATATTACTGGGAAAGACACTCAGACATCAAATCCAACCTATGTTACTGTTTGGAACACACAGATCTCACATCCATGTTATATTTCTGCTCTCATGTTCATCTTATATAACTGGGAGAGACACAAAGATTTCACGTCCAGCCTATATTACTGTTAGGGACACAGAGAGCTCACATCCAACCTATATTATTGTGATGGATACACAGATCTTACATGTAACCTATATTACTGGGAGAGACACACAGACCTGGTAGAGAGATACAGATCTCATATCCAGCCTACATTACTGGGAAAGACAAATTCCTTCCATCCAGCCTAAATTAATGGGGGAGACACTCAGATCTCATGTTCACTTTATATTACTGGGAGGGACACACAGATCTGACATCCAAGTTATATTACTGGTAGCGACAGACAGATCGCATGTTTATCTTATGTTACTGGGAGAAACAAACAGTTTTCACACTGACCCTATATTATATTTCTGGTATTAACACAGAGCGCTCACATCCAACCTATATGACGGGGAGATGCAAACAGACCACACATCCAGCCTATATTACTGAAAGAAACACACAGACCTCACATCAGCCTATATTACTGGGAGAAACACACAGACCTCACATCCAGCCTATATTACTGGGAGAAACACACAGACCTCACATCCAGCTTATATTACTGGGAGAAACACACAGACCTCACATCCAGCCTATATTACTGGGAGAGACACAGACCTCACATCCAGAATATACCATATTACTGAAGAGACACAGACCTCACATCCAGCCTATATTACTGGTAGGGACACACAGATTTCACATCCATGGTATTTTTCTTTATGGACAGAAGGATCTCATGTTCATCTTATATTACTGTGACACAAAGTTTTCATTCACCTTACTCTACTGGAAGGGAAACACAGAGCTCACATCCAACCTATATTATTGGGATGGATACACAGATCTCACATCCAACCTATAATTACTGGGAAAGACATACACACCTTTCTTCTGTCCAGCCTATGTTACTGGGGGAGACACTCATTTCTCATCTTTACTCTATACTACTAGGGAGACACACATACTAGGGATGAGCGAGTCTACTCGCTACTATTCGGCTACTCACCGAATAGTAGCGGTATTCGGGTACCCACTACTCGCCGAGCAAATTAGGATTGCTCGGGAGTAGCAAGTACCGAGTACTTTTGCAGTGTATCAATAGATACACTGCAAAAGTCCTGTAAAAGAGAAGAATCGCCAATCGGATGCCGTCACGTCATAATCACATGATCGCTAGCGGCCACCTGATTGGCCAGATGGCAAGGTCCTCTCAGGTACACCGAGGACCTTGCATCTGGCCAATCAGGTGGCCGCTAGCAATCCTGTGATTGTGACATGGCGGCATCTGATTGGCCAGATCTCTCCTAGCCATCTGATTGGCTGGGAGAGTGAAAGGTCCTTTTCCATGCATAGATGTCCATCGGCCGGTCCCGGTGCAGCCGTCGGTTAAGGTGAGTATCCGATTTTTTTATTTTGTAACCACTTTTCTTCTCTTTTACAGGACTTTTGCAGTAGTACTCGGAATCGCTATACTAGCAACGAGTACCGAGTACCGGGACCTACTCGTTGCGGGTATAGAGATTCCGAATACTACGGTACTCGTTCATCCCTAACACATACCTCTCAATCTACCTATATACCTGGTAAGGACACCCAGATCTCATGTTCATCTTATATTACTGGTAGTAACATTCTGATCTCGTATTTAGCTTATATTACTGAGACACAATCTCACATCCAGCCTATATTACTGAGAGGAACACAGAGTTTACATATGGTTTATATTACTGCAAGGGACACTCACATCAAGTCTATATTACTGCAGGGCATACAGAGATCTCACATCCAGCCTATATTACTGGGAGAGACACACAGACATCCCATCCAACCTATATTACTAGGAAGGTCACACAGAGTTTACATTTGGTTATATTACTGCAAGGGACACTGTCATCAAACCTATATTACTGTGGGACATTGTTATGTATTGACTGCCTTGTAGTATGAAGTGCTGCTGCTGTGATTTAAATGAAGTCTTTTTTTTCCTGCTCTCATGGTGGGTTTACACACACCATTTATTGTTCAATCTCTGAACCAATCTCTGGTTGCAGTGAAATCATGGATACATTGCTCCATGTTGTACACAGCCACAAAATGGAGCAATGTATCCATGATTTCACTGCAACAGAGATTGGTTCAGAGATTGAACAGATAAATTGGTGTTGTGTAACCCACCATCAGTGTGGAGAGAGGAACCTAATGAGCGGGAGCTGAGAGTGCAGGTGTGTGTGATAAATATGACTCATGCTTAGGTGAGCTGAGGGGTGTGTCTGGGCTTGCTGCTCCCCACCCCTCGGCCATAAATGGGTCAGATCACATCCACCTGTTGTTGCTGATTCAGTTCACTTCTGGACTGTGACCTGGTGTGAGCAGACGCTGATCTGAAGCTGCTGTTTTTTTTCCCTTGGAAGTTGCTGGGCTCCGTGGTCCGTGGGTGGAGGTAGGGGCTTAGGCTTAGGGCTTCTCAGGAGTTTTAGGGACTTAGGCTTGTGGCCGAACCTCCTCACCTTTAGAAGTACCTTTGAGATCATGGCGAGCCAGGGACCCCAGTATCAGGGCCAGAGCAGGCTCCCCTGATCCCCTTCATTCAGCTCCTGGCTACCCCAACCCCTCCCAGTGTGACAGACATACACAGATCTCATATCCAGCCTATATTACTGGGAGAGACACACAGGCATCACATCCAACCTGTATTACTGAAAGGGACACTCAGATTTTGAATCCAGCGAATATTACCAGAAAACACATTCAGCCTAGAAAAAAATTCTGATCCTTGGATCGCGCTGCAAACTGCATATCAGAAAATTTGAAAATGAATGAAAGAATGAAAATTGTGACTAACTAATGCAATTTTATGTAATGTACAGATATGTACATAAAAAGCATGTCGCATAGTGCCTAGTGATTTCTGACAAATCTTTAAATAAATAATACAAAATGCGATCTTTGCTGCATATTTTTACAAGAAGGAAAATTATATTTCCAAACTCGCTTCAATGACCCATCTCCAATATAAATACTACTGTTTGTTTGTACACAGCCAAACTCTAATTGTTTCAACCCTTTACTTCAGCCAAAGACAAGTACATTCATGAAAACCTCCACAATTGTATTTGTAAATGCAGATTGACTTGGGCCGTCCATCACATGAGGATTTAGCTACGAAATGTCACTCTTATGTCAAGTGAAATAAATAGGCACCTCCATTTCCTGATTTTATATGTATACATTTAGGAAAACACCTGCGGTACCTTTGCTCATGGAACATGATATGTTACATTTGTGGTTACACTTGCTAATGTGGAGCCCCAGGCCCTGGGGTACTCGGGTACCAGACTCGGTGGGTGTTTTCATGGGGATGTCACGGGTGGTAGCGCCTGAGCCCGTGGCCTTGGTGACACTTCAATAAGGGGTGTATGTACAGGGGATTAGAGTTTGTCATGTGACGCCATCTGTAGTATCTGGTGATGGGTCAACAGCGCCGCCATAGTCCTCCGGAGGTCGATGGTAATGTGGCTGGGATGACAAAGCTCCCTACAGGTGGAGCTGGGCCTCCGGGGCAGCGTAGTGAGAAGGGGCAGCTTGGAGTGGGACTTTAGGCCGGATAGTGAGTGATGGAGCAGTCTATAAGGGGCACCGGGAGCGGAGAGGAATGACGCACATGTGGCGCCCCGCAACGAGTGCGTCACAAGGGAGTATTGCAGCCGCAATATTCTCTGACAAAGCAGTGAAATAGTTAACTTTGAGATCCAACCCAACATGCAACACCTAGAACAGGGACCAATCCTAGGTCCTGGTGGGTGGAGTGTTAGGGTAGTGTAATAGAACACACAATAATCTAGACAGTCAGAACGGAGATAGAGAAAGAATCTAGAACCTGACAAGAGCAGACTAGAGCTTGGAGAGGAGCGGGGGCTCCGCACTCCGTGCGGGCCCCTGGGCCGTCACCGGTCGGGTGTCAGCACCTGAGGCCTTACCAACCGGGAATGGGCATTTCTACACGGGTTCCCAAAAGACTCCCGTGCCCACAACTTACAGCCGGTTCACTGGTACCGAAGCTGGCAGCAGTTCACCTCTGCCACGCGAACCAGAAGAGTGGAGGATCAGCTTTACAGGAGCACCCCACCACCAGCCAGTTTCCAGTCGTCTAACCAGCGGTGTACCCACTGAGGGATCCAAGGCTCCCCAAAACATCCAGAACGTACATCATGGATAGGGCATTGAAGCAGCCTCCCCGTACCCGACCTGGTATTCCTGGGCGACGCTGGCAAAAAGGAACTAAGTAGGTAGACTACTGTGTCCGTGCTTCCTTGTGAACTGTCCGTCATTACTAAAAGGTAACCGCCGCTGCCGCACAACATCTTGAGCAGCTCCAGCCTCCGGGGATCACCGCTCAGCCTGTGGGGAGCGTAACATCTTGCTGCTATCCATCCCCCGGGGGTTCCGCAGCGTCGGTAACCCTTACCGAACTACTCATAGGTGGCGTCACGAATAAAACAAATTAAACCCCTTTTAATCTGTTCCACAAGGACGTCTTCAAACCCTTTTGATCTGCACTACACCGGGCCCCACTACCGGCAGGCGCGGTCCACCCGTGACAAGGAGGCAGAAGAATCGCCTGTCTAAACCGGAGTCTCGGCCACGGTGAGTCAGAAAATGGCATCACGAACAGGATACGAGCAGGCCCGTTACCCAACGGGTATAATGTGCTTAAACTGGACTTTATTGTCTACCATTGGACTTTGTTCGTCCCTAAAAGAACTTTCCCGCCTTTTCACCGTCGGGCCAAGATGGCGCCCAAGATGGCGTTCCCGCCACAAGAAGCCGCCACGTGAAGCCCAGGAGTGAGTCAACCCCCCCCTCATCGTGGGAGGGCTAAAGACAAAAGGCGCCAAACTCTTTGTCCGCCCTGATTGCTCGAATCAACCATGGGGGCGGACCCCAAAGACTTTTCCCACTATTGGACTACAAAAGCCCACAGGAAATGGGAGTGTCACAGACAGAGAGAAGACTTCTTCACCAGCTCAACCAGAACGTCTTACCGGTTGAACGGGTGTGGTTTCCCTCCAAGAAGAATGGCCAGCATGAGACTCCAAGACCTGATGCGGGAGGTCGAGGCGGAGGCCAGAGCAGCCATCAGCCAACCGGGTCCGGATCCTGCCCTTACCATAGACGGCAGCCCCGACTTCTGGCTAGAGGCTCTACAAGACCTCCGGGTGCGGTTACTAGAGACAGTGGAATGGACGATTCGCAGCTGGAGCGCGACCCTAGGCAGACGACTACACCATGCGATGCAGCAGAGCCGACCGGGTACCGCTACTCCAAGCCCAGACGACGTCACCAGCTTCTCGACCGCCTCACCGTCACCTACCACCTGCCCAGCTTCGTCACCGGAGCCGATAGACTGTATCATTCCCGTGAGGACCACAGCTCAACCCGTTCTAGCGGTCCGCACCGCAGCCGATCCCGTTCTTGAGCCGGAGCTCATAACACGCTCCATGGAAGAACTTGATCTTTACCAGGTTCCCACCGAGGAACCCGCGACGAGTTTCACCACTACGGAGACTGTCGCCTATTTTATCCCCGTACCGGAGGCTTCCCTTGCCATTGCCGAGGCCTACCTGGTAACCGGGATTGAAACACCTTTACCTGCGGAAACAGATGAAGAGGCAGGCAGCCTGGAAGCCCTGCAGGACGTCCCTACGGAAGGATCCGCAGCACCACCGCCCTGTTGTACAACGGAACAAGCTTCAACATCTCCAGCCAACGAGCAGCCTGATGTGGTCATCGAGGAAGAGGTCGGAGAGGATGACGACGAGACCCACAGTACCGCTGAGGATTTTGACACCGGGTTCGCTTGGGGAGACAACAAGGAACTTCCTACCGGGCATACAGCTCGGGTACACTGGTCGGGTGCAATGCCGACACCTTCCCCTGTGCCGTTCCACCGGGTTCCAATACAGACAGCCCGCCAAGTTCAAGCTTCCCGCCAAACCACCAGCTCCATTACTCATCTCTACACCCCGAGCCGTAACGACGGAGAAGTACGCCAGCGACGACGAGAGGAGTGGCAAGCCCGTGAACGCGCCAATATGCAGGCCCGTGCCGAGGCTCGCCGCCAGCCGCCACTGCCTGATGAACTCCGCCGCGAAGGTAGAATTTCCACCTTTAACTTACATACTGGGTGGGGGTTCGCTTGGGAGGTGGGTTTGAATGAGGAGGTGTTTGTGGGGCGCCGGGACGTTGAGTCAAACTTGCCAAGAGGACATCCCGATCGCGACCTATACCGGGGCGATATTATCACCTACGAGCGCTACGCTTGTGCAGATGGGTGGTTCGCTATCCGGGTGCGCCATCACCCTCAGAGCCAGTGACTTTAAAAACTTGAACTTCCTCAATGACTCTGTTCCCGTTAATCACTGACTGTGTGATCTTGCAGCGACAGCCTGGACTCTAGTTAAAGGACAGCAGACCGCACGCCGGGTCCGCACAAAGTGATTACCTGTTTCTTTGCTTATGTCACCAAAGCATATCTTTACCTGTTTTTCATTTTAATAAAAGTGTGTCATATATGTTATAAAAATACAAAAACCTCTGTAATGTGAGTAGTTTGACGCTTGGGGACAAGCATATTTAACCAAGGGGGAGTGTGGCGCCCCGCAACGAGTGCGTCACAAGGGAGTATTGCAGCCGCAATATTCTCTGACAAAGCAGTGAAATAGTTAACTTTGAGATCCAACCCAACATGCAACACCTAGAACAGGGGACCAATCCTAGGTCCTGGTGGGTGGAGTGTTAGGGTAGTGTAATAGAACACACAATAATCTAGACAGTCAGAACGGAGATAGAGAAAGAATCTAGAACCTGACAAGAGCAGACTAGAGCTTGGAGAGGAGCGGGGGCTCCGCACTCCGTGCGGGCCCCTGGGCCGTCACCGGTCGGGTGTCAGCACCTGAGGCCTTACCAACCGGGAATGGGCATTTCTACACGGGTTCCCAAAAGACTCCCGTGCCCACAACTTACAGCCGGTTCACTGGTACCGAAGCTGGCAGCAGTTCACCTCTGCCACGCGAACCAGAAGAGTGGAGGATCAGCTTTACAGGAGCACCCCACCACCAGCCAGTTTCCAGTCGTCTAACCAGCGGTGTACCCACTGAGGGATCCAAGGCTCCCCAAAACATCCAGAACGTACATCATGGATAGGGCATTGAAGCAGCCTCCCCGTACCCGACCTGGTATTCCTGGGCGACGCTGGCAAAAAGGAACTAAGTAGGTAGAATGGAGGAACACTTGCGGATCTCTGAGGAACACTATCACTGCTGAGTCCACCCGGTCTACTACTCAACCACTGTATACCATGTACTGCCTGCTGGTTACAGTAAAGACCCGTTGCAGAGACTACTGTGTCCGTGCTTCCTTGTGAACTGTCCGTCATTACTAAAAGGTAACCGCAGCTGCCGCACAACATCTTGAGCAGCTCCAGCCTCCGGGGATCACCGCTCAGCCTGTGGGGAGCGTAACATCTTGCTGCTATCCATCCCCCGGGGGTTCCGCAGCGTCGGTAACCCTTACCGAACTACTCATAGGTGGCGTCACGAATAAAACAAATTAAACCCCTTTTAATCTGTTCCACAAGGACGTCTTCAAACCCTTTTGATCTGCACTACACCGGGCCCCACTACCGGCAGGCGCGGTCCACCCGTGACAAGGAGGCAGAAGAATCGCCTGTCTAAACCGGAGTCCCGGCCACGGTGAGTCACACACACACTGTAGAAAGTCTCTTTTACCTTTTTACTGGTGGTATTAGCAGGTAAAGACGTCCAGGGCACTGTCGGGTGACCAGGTGCACAGTGAGCTTCCTCAGCAAGTGGGTATAAGGCCTCCTCAGTTTCTCTATGGTTCCTGAAGCCCTGTCAGATTGCAGCCAGACTGGCCTCCTCACTTTCTCTGGTCCTCTCTCTCTCCTCCTGCGCGGTCCACCGGTTACCCTCTCTGATCACTGTGGTGCTGATCCACACTACGGTGTCTGGCTCACTCTCTTTGGGTACACAGGGGAACCGGGTGACTGAAGTCTCCACTGTATGACAGGGTTTCCTGCAGTCGTGAAGTAATCCTGCAGTTGCGGATCCCCGAAGTCCGGTACGTCTCTGGGTGAACTTCCACTAGTTCCTCGCTCCCTTGGCTTTGCTCCTTGCCTTCTGTCCCCACTCCTAGGCCTGCTGGATGGCAGAAGGGCTGCTCCGGGTCCCTGGTTCGGGCCTAACTGAAGCACCGACACCAGGATGTCTTCGCAGCTCTCCTAGCGTCTGCACACTCTAACTAACTCCTCCCCCAGCAGCAGTATTTATAGGGGATCTCACCTAAAGTCAGTGAGTATAGCTCCCCCTACTGTGCCGGGGTGGAAGGTGTTGCATGTAATAGGTACCTGCTGTGGAAACCCAGCTGTGCATTAGAGAAGGCTGTGGCTACCTGCATGAGGTTCTAGTTGTCCATAATAACCAATCAGAGTTCAGCTTTCACTTTACCTCAGCAGCCTCAATACTGAAGGCTGCATTCCAGTTGCTATAGGCAACCAGAACAATCTTACTGTGAGGCAATTCTCATTAAAGAGGCCCCAGTTACTTCTGCAGTGGCTATAGGCACCAGAACGATAATTTCTGTGAGGTAATTCTCATAAATGAGGCCCCAGTTACTTCTGCAGTGATTTAGGTGAACAGAGTGATGTTACTGTGAGGCAATTCTTATAAATGAGGCCTCTGTTACTTCTAGACTACTGGCATCCAGATCAATCTTACTGTGAGGTGATTCTCATAAATGAGGACCCAGTTACTTCTGCAGGGGCTATAGGTGACCAAGACAATCTTACTGTGAGCTAATTCTCATAAATGAGGCCCCAGTTATTTCTGTAGAGACTATAAGCAACCAGAACGATCCTACTGTGAGGTAAATGTCATAAATGAGGCACAAGTTACTTCTGTAGAGGATACAGGCACCAGAACGATCTTACTGTGAGGTAATGATCATAAATAAGGACCCAGTTACTTCTGCAGAGGCTATAGGTGACCAGAATGATCTTAATATGAGGTAAAGCTCATAAATAAGGACCCAGTTACTTCTGCAGAGGCTATAGGTGACCAGAATGATCTTAATATGAGGTAAATCTCATAAATAAGGACCCAGTTACTTCTGCAGAGGCTATAGGTGACTAGAATGATCTTACTATGAGGCGACTCTCATAAATGAGGCCCCAGTTACTTGTGCACTGGTTGTGGACAGCTGTTGCCCTGCACATGAGGTAAGTGCCATAGCTAATCAAGAAAACTATAATACATTTCTAATAGAAAGGATTAGCTAATATTACGGTATTATTACACCTACTACATAATGGAATAGGATTTTAGAGATGCGAGTAACCCTTTAATTATAAAGCAGACCAGTTAAAATAGCAGAGCCTAGTAAGAATGAGTCTAAGTAGAACTGGTCAGCAGTGTGGCAGAGTTACCCATTAAGATAGCAACACTGTGCAACTCATTTTTAATTATGTATTATGTAGGATGTGTAGTTTCAACTTGTTAGTCTTTTGTAGTTTAACACATTTTTGATACTAGATGTGTGTACATTACTCGCCCACCCCGGGCCCATGGGGCACTCGGAACTGGGCTCCGTTTGCTGCAGGGGAGTCACTGGGGTCAAGACTCGGCTTCCGTTACCCCGGGGAAGTTATTTCTCAACTAAGCATAGGTAGGGTGAATACTGGTTCTAGGGTTTATTGGATGGGGAATAAAGTTTATTGAATGTTAAGTTTGTGACGCCACCTACGGTTCTTGGTCAAGAGGGACCGACGGTGAGGGTCAGATCTCCGGGGTTGTTGGTATGGCAGCCAGATGTCGTCGCTCCCCGTAGGTGGAGCAGTACCCCGGGGAAGATGTGTTAACTAGCAATGGATTAGCAGGGCCGATGTCACATTGCGCCCTGTCTCATCTGCTGTTGCAGTCGGCAGCTCTGCAGGCAGGAGAATAGATCAGTGGCATACAGCATTGGAATTCTGTACCCGGTTTACTCACTGAAGTTGCAGCTGATTGGCTCTCTGCCAAGTCCAGTCTGGCCTGTCCACAAGGTACCGGATAGCTTACCCAGGACCCCTTCGAGTGTCTCTCCGCACTCTGGTCTCTCTCTCCCAGCACTATTTCTTCACCTCTCCTGTCAGCGCCTCTGCACGCAGTGCCCCAATCCAGCAGCCACAAGCCCTCTCGGACGACCGGTACCTGTCTCCTGACCCTTGTTCGGTTGCCTTCTCAGCAGGTGCGTTGGGCTGCGGACACCACTCCTGTAGACTGCCTGACCTCCAGATCAGTGGTTTGGGCGTACAGTGTCTGCGCCATGTTCAGGGCCGGTTCCCTGGTTCTCGACCAACCCCTCCGTTCGATTATCTTAGTCCCGGATCCGGGCGCCCAGGTCATATTCACTCCACATGCTCCTGGGGTCTTCTCTGTTCCCCTTATGACACACTCTACTCTCCACTTCCACTCACTACTCACGACTCACTTTCCTCCCACCCCCCACCTGTTCTTCCCTTGTCCCCTTTGACTGGGCCCTCCCCCCAGGTCCACCCATGGTCCCCTAGGTTATAGGGTGGCATGGTGGCTCAAGTGGTTAGCACTGCAGCCTTTGCAGCACTGAGGTCCCAAGGTCCTAGTTTTTAATTCCCACCAAGGACAACATCTGCAAGGAGTTTGTATGTTCTCCCCATGTTTGTGTGGGTTTCCTCCCACATTGCAAAGACATACTGATAGGATGTTTAGATTGTGAGCTTCAAGAGGCATCATGACTTCATGGTTCCAAGAGGCAGCATGACTGATGTATATAAAGTGCTATGGAATTAATAGTGCTATATAAATGAATAAATATTATTATATTATATTATATTATATGGGGTGTTTTTGGTGGTGGTCTGGGTTCGCTATCCCATTTCCTCAAGGACTAAAACGCCACACTCTTTTACTGGGTCTAGTACTTCTTTGTGGTGACCAGACTGGTGAGGCGTTGCATACAGTATACATGTATGTGACTTTGACTAGTTAGAAAGCTGGATTTGCCACCGAGTCCGGAAAGACCTGGTCAGCTTTTAGCAAAGTTTGTTATTAATATAGCAGAGCTAGGTTTGTCACATAGTTCAGGCAGAATTGGCAAGTTCTGTTGCAGAGTTACCCAGTGATATAGTAGAGCTAGGTTCGTCACATAGTTCAGTCAGAACTTTCAGGTGCTCTAGCAGATTAACCAAGTGATATAGCAAAGCTGGCTTTTGTGTCAGAGTCAGAACTGGCCAGTAGTGTAACAGAGTTACTTATTGATATAGCACAGTGGGGTTTGTCACACAGAGTCAAGGCAGAACTGGCCAGTGGTGTAGCAGAGTTACTTATTGATATAGCACAGTGGGGTTTGTCACACAGAGTCAAGGCAGAACTGGCCAGTAGTGTAACAGAGTTACTTATTGATATAGCACAGTGGGGTTTGTCACACAGAGTCAAGGCAGAACTGGCCAGTGGTGTAGCAGAGTTACGAATTGGTATAGCAAGGTTGGGTTTGTCACACTGTGTAGGCAGAACTGGCTAATGCTGTTGCAGAGTTAACAAGTGATATAGTAGACTAGGTTTGCCACATAGTTCAGTCAAAACTTGCAGGTGCTGTAGCAGTTTACCCAGTGATACAGCAAAGCTGGGTTTGTCTCAGAGTCAGAACTGGCCAGTAGTGTAACCTATTGATATAGCACAATGGGGTTTGTCACATAGTCTGGGCAGAAGTGGCTAGTGCTTCTGCTGTTACCTGGTGATATAGCAGAGCTAGGTTTGTCAAATAGTTCAGGCAGAACTGGCAGGTGCTGTAGCAGAGTTATGCAGTGATATAGAAAAGCTGGATTTGTCACAGAGTCTAAGAAGAACTGGTCAGTGGTGTAGCAAAGTTACTAATTGATATAGCAGAGTTGGGTTTGTCACGTAGTCTGGTCAGAACTAGCTAATGTTGTTGCAGAGTTACCCAAATTGTCACTTCAATGAAGAAGTGGATGAACTCTAGCGCCACCTTTAGGTAGCAATCCTCAAAGTCATAGTCAACTCTTTAACGAGCCTTTTAATATGACCAAGGATTTGTGCCAGATCAGAATCCCAAACTACAGATGCTGCCTTTCGGGGTATCTGCCCTCATCAGTGTAGTGTATAGGATATTCTGAACTGGCTGTATGAGAGGCTATAGACGAGGTCTGGGGAACTCGCTATCTAAATTATGGAAAGGAGTTTCCCTGCAGCCATAAGGAGACAGATAAGTTGATAAGGACACTTATAGCCACAATGGTCCTCTGGGAAATATGCAAATTGTCACTTCGATGAAGAAGTGGATGAACTCTAGCGCCACCTTTAGGTAGCAATCCTCAAAGTTACCTAGTGATATAGCAGGGCTAGGTTTGTCACGTAATCTGGCAGGACTTGCACGTGCGGTAGATTTGATATTGGGTCATTCCATGTCAAGTGAACCAATGATTATTACCTCTATATTTTTAATTCTTTTGAGATTTTGTTGTTTGATAATAGCATGTCAGACAATGCAAAATGTGAAGAGAAAAATTTTTTAAAAAATTTATTTTTTTTTTAAATGATTTTCAAAGTTCGGAAAAAGTGTGAATTTCGCTGTTGCCTGCCTTTACGTTTCTCCTCATAACTAAGGCTAGGAATAAGATAGAGAGACAAAATAAACACCATTCTACTCAGAACTATACAGGCTTTCACCAGATATGTCACAAGAGGATCTTTGTTAATATTTTACCCATGTGATCGCAAGCGCAAAACTTTAAAACGTATTTCCGAAAAATCGGCGCGCTTTAAATATTTCAAAAACTGCCCATGTGTCTGCTTTGCTCTTAGCCACATCTGTACCAAATTTCAAGTTGGGATCGCAATGGGATCATATTTTAACATATTTTACTATTAATAGCGTCAATGGGTCATTCCATATCAAGTGATCTAAATATGAATATTTTTTTTTACCTGACGTCTTTAGATTTTTTTTTTTTTTTCCTTTATGAAGTACTACTTTAGTTAATTACAAATTAAAAGTTTGGAATTTTTTTCTTCATCAGTTAATTTTTTACAGATTTTTAAAGTTTAAAAAAAGGGTGAATTTTGGCCTGGTACGACTTTAAATTTTTTTTATCTCGGGCTAGAAATAAGATAGAGAAACAAAATAAACACCATTCTACTCAGAACTGTCCAGGCTTTCACCAGATATGTCACAAGAGTATATTTGTTAATTTTAATTTTTTACCTATGCGAATGCAAACGCAACATTTTGAAACGCATTTCCGAAAAAAACATTTTAATAAAAATTTTCCAAAACTGCCCATGTGTCTTTTATGCTCTTAGCCACATCTGTACCAAATTTCAAGTTGGGATCGTGATGGGATCATATTTTAAAATATTTAACTATGGTTAATCTCATTTTTATTAAATTTTGAAAAAACATATGAGAGACATACATTCAATCTTTTAACAAAATCTTGAGACATATAAAATATACAAAAAGAGAATTCACAAAGTTATTAGTAACTTTAAGATAAGCTGCAAATTTACTTTTGCGCTTATCTCTGGTGCAATATATACTACAATCTAAATATAATTCCAAACACTCAAGTATACAACCTTTCTCAGGGTTTTGAGATGTTCTGATGTCAAGGGGACAAGCAGCCCCAGCAGAATGATTTTTATTACTTGGCCCCTTCTAACAGGTTGACCACGTAAGTGGGTCATTACCCGTTGAGGCCTAGTTGGAATAGTCTATCGACTGGTGTACCGGAAAGGAAGGCCGAAATATTAATGATCTACTCACAGCTCAGAGTTTTCGATACCTGTCTAATGTTCACTAGAATTCTGAAGGTATAGGTGTAGAAAGGAAATACCTAGACTGAATGTATCAGATGGGAAGAAAAGAGAGATAGAAAAGAAGAGAGAGAGAGAAGAGAAACAAAAACCATTAGAAAAAGTTATACTGGGAAAGAAAAGCCACGTAAGAAAAAAAGAAAAAAAGGAGGGGGGGGGGACGGGTGAGGTATGGGAAGGAGAAAGGGTACTCATCCCACTGGCTCCCCATCAGCCAGAGGTCGAGCCATATTATCTGTGCTGGAAAAGATACTCCTAAATTCTGCAGAGTCGTGAAAAAGAATCCATTCAACCCAAATCCCTAAGAATTTGTTCCGAGATCCCGACGCATCAGCTGCGAGCTCCTCCATTCGATATGTGTCCATCAATTCTTTGAACCAATCAAGTAGAGATGGAGCCCGGCTTGATTTCCAGAACCTCGGGATCACAGCACGAGCAGCCGAGATGCAAAAGCGGAGAATATCCCTCTTCTGTAGCCCAATAGGACCTGGAAAAATGGATAACATTGCCGATTCTGGGCAGCATTCGGCTTCTTTACCTGTTATCCGGGCGTATGCATTGAAAACCTCAGACCAGAACCGCCGGATTTCCCCACAACTCCACCAAATGTGTATCATTGTACCCTTCTCTTCCCCACAGCGCCAGCAGGTATCAGGGGTTCCAGGGAACATGTTCCGGAGTGTCGTCGGGCACAAGTACCATCTAGTGAGCAGCTTATAGCTTCTTTCTTGTGCAGAACAAGCGCTAGCTAGTGAGTGAGTAAATATAAAGCATTTCTGCCAATTAGCTTCTGAAATGCTACACCCCAATTCCCTCTCCCAAGCACGTTGGAAGTAAAGGGTGCCCTGCTCTCTCATGGACCCTAAGGCCTGGTATAGAAATGATATTTTGCGCCTCGGTGGAGCCTCCAGTTGGAATAACCTCTCCAATACGTTGGGCGTCAATCTTACCCTGCAAGAGTGGTCAGCTGAATATAATTATGCTCTGTATTGGAGAAATTCGAATCACTTAAGAGGTCTCGTAGGTTCTTTGAGTTGTAGCTCTGCCATCGGGGGCAAACCACCACTGGACAGAGTCTGTCCTACTCGGGTGTCATCCACAATCCGCCAACATAAAAATCTCTGCCTGTCAAATCTGGGTGGGAAAGATGGGTTGGAAAAAAGGGGAGTCAAAGGGCTAAGTCTGTCGTTTAAGCGGAGGGTTTTCGTCACTAGGTGCCATACCTTCAAGGTGTTTCTGGTCATGTCTGTCAAAGGTACTAGGTCTGTGGAGTCTTTAGGGGAAATCCAAAGCAGGTGTTTCAGCGGAATCCCCAAACCCTCTTGCTCCACCCCTACCCATTTCTTGGAGGACGCATGATAATGCCAATCTAGAGCTCTAACAAGAGAGGAAGCCTCAAAGTACGCTCGTATGTTGGGTAGTCCAACCCCTCCTCTGGTCTCGGGCAAGGATAGGATATTCATTCGCAATCTGGACCTCTTGCCCCCCCAGACAAATCTAAGGATCATAGATTGCATTTTGGAGAGGAAACCTCTATCCAATAGAACAGGAACTGTCTGAAAAGTATATAAGAGTCGGGGCAAGACATCCATCTTGACTACGTTTATTCTCCCGAACCAGGATAGCTTTAATTGTCTATAGGAGGTAAATGCCGATTCCGCGTTAGTCAAAAGGGGTTGATAATTTAAATTGAATATTTGTTTAAGATCTTTTGGTATAAGGACTCCCAAGTACTTAATGGCTTCTACTTTCCATTTAAATGGGAACTGTTTAGATAGATGAGAAACCAATTCTCCAGGCAAAGAAATATTGAGTGCCTCGGTTTTGGAGCAATTCACTTTAAAGTTGCTCAATTGTCCGAACCGTTCAAACTCCATTAAGACCGAAGGGATGGAGACCAGGGGCTGGGAGATGTAAAGTAGCAGGTCATCTGCAAATAAGACTAATTTGTGATGACTCTGTCCCAGCTTGACCCCATGGACGCATTCATTGGACCTAAGTGCAAAATATTTAACTATTATAGTGTCAATTCAAAAGTCACCAAGAACACAATCAGTCATTTTTTCACAATTGCCCGTCAATAGTTTGAATTTGATATAAAGAAACATAGTCTTGTAACATCTCAAATGAAAGCTGTTACCGTTCTGAGTAAAATGATGCCTCTCCCACTTCATTATCTTATTTCTAGCCTGAGATAAAAAAATTTAAAGTCGTACCAGGCCAAAATTCACCCTTTTTTTAAACTTTAAAAATCTGTAAAAAATTAACTGATGAAGAAAAAAATTCCAAACTTTTAATTTGTAATTAACTAAAGTAGTACTTCATAAAGGAAAAAAAAAAAAAAAATCTAAAGACGTCAGGTAAAAAAAAATATTCATATTTAGATCACTTGATATGGAATGACCCATTGACGCTCTTACTAGTAAAATATGTTAAAATATGATCCCATTGCGATCCCAACTTGAAATTTGGTACAGATGTGGCTAAGAGCACAGCAGACACATGGGCAGTTTTTGAAATATTTAAAGTGCGCCGATTTTTCGGAAATGCGTTTTAAAGTTTTGCGCTTGCGATCACATGGGTAAAATATTAACAAATATCCTCTTGTGACATATCTGATGAAAGCCTGGACAGTTCTGAGTAGATTGGTGTTTATTTTGTTTCTCTATCTTATTTCTAGCCCGAGATATGATAGAAAATGTAAAGCCATACCAGGCCAAAATTCGCACTTTTTTAAAACTTTAAAAATCTGTAAAAAATTAACAGATAAAGAAAAAAATTCAAAACTTTTTTTTTGTAATTAGATAAAGTTGTTCTTCAGATAGAAAATTTTTTTTAAAAATCTGAGGACGTCAGGGAAAAAAAATATTCATTTTTGGATCACTTGACATGGAATGACCCTATAGCAAAGCTGAATTTGGGTAGTGGATTTGGAGTTGTGTAGTTAGTGCAAAGGGTTGAAAAACGAGTAAAGAGTCCACAATAGTGATGTGACCACCAGCTGACAATCACTGGTTCTGTCATTCTTCCCAACGACAAGGCTCTATAGAATGTAGAGGAAGTCTGGCATGCAAACCTCTGCTCCATTATTGATAAGATTGGTGTATCACCATCTCATGGAACGTGACACATTTGACCTCTCTCTATTTAGGGTCCCAGCCATCAGACCCCCAGGACGTTTAGCCACTATCTGATTGGTTAGAGCATTGCTTCCATTCCATTTTAAAGACAAAGTCAATTCTCTCCATTCTGTATATGATTACTGATCAGTTGCATTAACCCTTTAAATCAGACGGAGTAACCCACAAGTAACAGGTGTACAGACAATCTTCCTAACATCACTATACTCCTTCACTGAAACGTCGACTTCGTCTTCTGTTTACAGGGAAAAAAATAATCTCACCAATAAAAAGTCTGAGTCTTGTGCCTAGTCGGATACCACAGATTTCCAGCAGAAACCCCACAAGAATAATATTTCCAGACTAAGAAACCCATATTTCAGTTATAATAACCACATGAAACACGTTTCCATCTAAATCATCCCAAGTCCAATAGAACATCCACAGGAAGGACACAGTTGTGGTAATGTATAAAAATAACAACAAAAGGGGATATAAATCGGATACACAAACAACAGGGGAAAGTAAATTCCTCTCTTTCCAAAATGATTATTTTTTTTACTTATTAAATAACTTGGTTCTTCAACCGATCTAATAATAAAGAGGATGGAATATTTGGGACTTTAGCGAAACAATTAATTAAAGCTGTGAACGATGAACACAATTTGGCAATTAGCTCGGCATGTGACATTAAGTAAAAACATAAAGGGCTGTAAAAAATAAAATGTAAAAAGTAAAAGAAAAAAAAAAGTAATGAAAAAGTTAAAAATACAAGCGAGTATGTTCGAAATTAAAATTAGCGGCTTGAGCGTGTTTTATTTCTGAACTTTCTTTGCACTGGGAGTTCGGGTAATGGGAAACAAATGACGGGAAAAACAGGATCGGTCAACAAAAAGTTGCACATCTGCTTAATTTCATTAAAAAGTAACAACCATATATCATGGAAATATGGAGTTTAAAGGGGAACGCCGGGGAGATAAATAATTTTTGTACTGTCAGTTCTAGGATCTATAGATCTCTTATAAATCAATAAAATCATATCTGCTTATTCCTTCACTCCGGTTTCTGCAGAACAGTGATAGACATCTGTTCGCCTCGGACCCGGCGTCCGGTGGGGTTGGGTATATTCCGGTCTAGGTCACCGCTTGTTGGTGCCCAGCCAGTAAGTTACTTTTCAGGGCTGCACGACACTGTGCAGGTCCCTGCTCCTTCTTCCTTCCAACCACTTCTTCTACATTTTCTCCACTCTAACTAACTCCTAACTTCCCCCATAGACTATGACTCACCGTAGCCGGGTCTTCACGTCTCGGGCTGTCGCTTCTCCTTGTCACGGTTCCGCGCCCGAGGCTGTGGGGCCCGGTGGTCAGATCAAAAGGGGATTGTTGAATGGATAGGGATTTAATTCTTTTCTTGTCGTGACGCCACCTGCGGGAATTCCGGTGATTTCATCGGCACTGCTTGGGCCTCCGGGGGATGTACGGCAGAAAGATGGGATGCTCCCCACAGAATGAGCGGGAGTCCCCGGGGCCTGGAGCTGCACGAGATGGAGTATGGCAGCTTGTAAGTTCTTCACATGCAGAGTTAAACAGTTCTTAAGAAACACAGACACCAGTGTTCTCTGTAACGGGTCTTAACCAGCAAGGTGGTACATGGTATACAGTCTTGGGTAACAGACTGGGGGGTCCCAGCAATGACTGGTGTCGATTCAGAGCTCCGCAGTGTTCCTCCTCTCTCTATACTTTCTAACGGGTTGCTGGTGTTGCCTTAGGTTACCAGGTCAGTGTACTTGGGAGACTTCTATTTGGAGGTTCTGACTGTATATATGCTGCAGAAGGTCCTGCGTCCCATGGGTGAGTCCCTGCTGGCAAGACAACATGGATGGCGGTTTTGGTGAGGTGCTTCTGTGAAGCGATTCTTCACCCAGGTTTGCAGAGCTGCGGTGAACGACTTGCTCGCCTCGGAACCAGTGATCCAGTGAGTGGGTTTTGGGCACGGGTATAGTTGGACCCGTAGGTAAGATGCCCGTGTCCCGGTCGAGGGCACCGATTAATGGTGTCAGCCTGTAAGTGGACTTTAGGGCTGCACGGTACTGTGTACTGTGCAGAGCCCCCTACTCCTTTGTTACATCTTCCAACTCTCTCTTTCTCCTTACTGCTACTACTCCTCACACTACGCCTACCACCAGGACCTGATTGGCCCTCTATGCTAGTGGTGCATGTAGGGTATGGAGCTCTCAGTATTAACCATGTCAGCACTGAGACGGAAGATATTACATCTTCTGGCAGGAATGCAATACCTTCCTGTGACGCACTCCTTGCGGGGTGCCACAACTACACCTTTCACTCCTCCTACCAAGACCTGATTGGCCCTCTACTTCTAGTGTGTTGTGCGGTGTATGGAGCTCTGCGTTTAACCATGTCATCACTGCGACGGAAGATATTACATCTTCAGTCAAGGATGCAATACCTTCCTGTGACGCACTCGTTGCGGGGCGCCACACTTGCATCAGTTGTCAGCTAGGGATCCCCAGTCTACAGGGTCAGACTAGCTCCCCTGATTTCCTCAGCCTATCTCTGCTTTCTGCTTCTACCCAACTCGTGTGCAATTAGCACCCCGTAACAGAAATTGTGCTACACTGGTGGCCAGTTCTTTCTGGACTCTGCGACCAACCTAGCTCTGCCATGTCACCGGATAATTCTTCTACACTGGTGACCAGTTCTTCTTGCACTCAGCAACCAACCTAGCTCTGCCATATCACCGGATAATTTTTCTACACTGCTGATGTTGCGCCCAGGCTATGGGGTGCTCGGGTGTCACGCGGCAAACATAGTTCAGTGTTGTCACAGGGAATGGCGGCTGCGCCTGACTCTGTGTCCTGGGCCTATCTTTCAAAAAAGGGGTGATATTTACAGGGGACTATTTACAAAGTTTGTCGTGAGGCCACCTGTAGTTTCTGGTGAGATGCACCAGCACTGCCACAGTCCGCCGGAGGTAGATGGTATTGAGGCTAGTGTGGTAAAGTCCTCCACAGGTAGGACTGGAACCTCCAGGGCAGCGTTCCTGTAAGGAAACAAGTTCATGCAGAAGGAAATGCAGCAGAGTCAAGTTCACTTCTCTCCGGGTACTTTACTGGAAACTTTAGCAGCATCGGTTACAGTTTACAGTTCAGCATAAGTTGTTATCACAGGTAGCTAACGGGTGGCTGCAAGTGGATCCTAGGAGATATGATGGAACCCTTAGTGTGTGCCTTCTTTTCTGTCTGTTACTTCCTCCTTCCCAGTGATTGTATGAAGCCCGGTGACTTAAAATCAGCCTGACCCCCAACTCTTTCTCTCACGTTTGCTGCTGTCGGGTAACCCTCTACTGGCTGGCTGCCTGCTCCTTCAGCGGTGCCCAGTTCCCTCTTCTGGTTGCTTAGGTGCCTGGTTGGAACTGTAGACTCCCCAGGACTCCGGATTCTCTGTGGTCCTATAGTATCCCACAGGTGCGGGCTCCGGTGCCCGATAACTTTCTGCACCTGGGAGCCCTTTCTCCTACTCCCTTTCTCCAGGTCCCTCAGCCGAGAGACCCTCTCTCCTTCCTTCAAAGGAAGACCAAAGACCTTCTTGTTCCCCCTAGAGGTGTTTCATTCCCTCCCGGGTTCCCTCCCACTGTGTAATCTAGTGTGGGAGTGTTAGTGTATGGGTTCCACCCACCATCCTAGGTTCCACTTACAGTTGGAGTATCTGCACCTCTTTTACGGGTGCAGTACCCCTCTGTGACGCCTGCATGACGTGGCGCCACACTGACCAATTCTTCCTGGACTCTGCGGCCAACCTAGCTCTGCCATATCCCCGGATAATTCTTCTACACTGTCGACCAGTTCTTCCTAGACTCTGCAACAAACCCAGCTCTTCATTAAGACAGGGCAATAAGTCAAAGGGTACATGCCAGCAAGGCAGATACACACATAATGTGGAAGCTATCGCTTTACTTTGCAAGAGGATGTCAGTTTCGTAAATGGTGGGGAATGGGTTCCAGCCGGCCAAGCACATATAGTTCCTCGAAAGTGCCCTGGTATGACTTTTGAAAAGTTTACTTATCCCTTTGAATTGTATTGCATTAAAAATAGGTATGTTTAGCTTGTGTATATGGAATTGTAGCTGTCTCAGCTGAGCTTCAATACCGGACATAACTCATGGATAGTTGGGGCGCTGTTTCTGGTAGGACCATGTTCTTTCTTTATGACCATGCTACAATATCAAGCTTCTGTAGCTAACTGAAGACAATGCTTGATTATCCGTTGTGTTTAGTTTTTTCATTCTACTCTTTCTGAGTTTTTCTCGTCGTCTGCAGCGGCATTGTCTCGACGTGGAGTGATTCCACGTCATGGGGAAACATTTGAGAAATCATGCTTCTTGTCTAATAAATGTGAAGTCTCGTGATTAAATAGCAGCTCCATCGCATGCAGCTGGCACCTGGAAGAAGATTTTCCACATCTGTCTTGTCTTCTGACTCATACTGGGGTCCCCTACAAGCGTAACTGCCTGCAATAACTCTGGACTAGACCCCACGCTGCTGAGCGATTTCTGGATAATTTATTATATCATACTCTATATTGATCTCATAGCCACGCCAACCGTTTTGGCCAAATGTTGTCTTACATGATATTTCTGGCTTTGGTAGCTCAGATGGGATTATTCCGAAAATAGGAAGGTATTGTGTGAATTGTCCCCAGTACTGTAATAAAAATATATATAACTTCCAAAATCAGAAAAGCTTGGCTCGTTATAAATCATGGAGAACTTTGTACTGGAAATAAACACGTCTTATTTTAATATAATACAACTATTTAGGATTCTTTTTATCTTTCCCTCCACGTTTCTATGCATGGAAGCTCTTGCGTTTAAATAGAAATTGTTCACCCTGGTTCATTTGCAGTGTCACAATCACAGATGTCGTCCTGATGATCCTCTACCTTATTTAGACGGGAAGAAGAAATTTAGGATATGCCCCTGGGACATGATAGCTGGAGGTCTCTGCCAGGAGAAACAGTATCCTCCACTTTCCCAGAGTGACATCAAAGGTTCCTCACCCAGCCAACCAGTAGCCTGCACTGCCCTGGTGAGGGAAAACCCGTTCTGAGACAGCTGTCTACAGATGGTGCGGGTTATGGTTTGGTTTAAGGGATTATTCTCCACAATCACTAGGTGATAAAACATGTGGATCGTTGGATGTCTGACTCTTCCATCCAGAGAACAGGGCTCTAAAATGCCCTGTAAGTATTTTACTGGTGACACATTAGATCCAATGCTTCATTCATTGATCTTCTTACACCCAGGGACAAGGCGGCATCCTCTACGTCTAGAGGAAAGAAGGTTTAATACAGGGTCTTCAAACACGAGGCCCCCGGGCCGCATATGGCCCCTGAGGCTGCTTTGTGAAGCCCGCAGACCCAAGGTAGCCTTGACAATACTGCCATCCACCTGCAGTCACTGTACTACCACCATCCATGCTCGATATGAATCGCCAGCGCTGCCAGTGAAAAGCACTTGTCAGATAATCAATGGCATCTGCGGCAATCAGAGGCAGCAGCTGACGTCAAGCTGCTGGCCTCTGATTGGATAGTGGTTGTTTTTGATGTAACCAAGACAGAGCTTGTCAGAGCTTACGATGGGGACATTCCTACAATATGGGGACCAGGATGTCGACATTACAACATGATGTGGACCAGAATAAGACATTACTACAAGATGAGGACCATGAGGGGGACATTATTACCATATGGGACCAGGATGTGGAACATTACTACAGTTTGGGGACAAGTATGGGGCATTACCACAAGATTAAGACCAGGATGTGAACATTACTACAAGAAGGGGACAAGGATGGGAACATTCGTATAAGAAGGTGAGCAAAACAGGACATTACTACTAGAAGAGGACCAGGATGAGGACATTACTACAAGAAGGGAACCAGGATGGGGACATGACTACAAGAAGGGGAGCAGGATGGGGACATTACAACTAGAAGAGGACCAGGATGGGGACATTCCTACAAGAAGGGGATCAGGATGGGGACACTCCTACAAAAAGGGGAGCAGGATGGGGACATTACAATAGAAGAGGATCAGGATGGGGACATTCTACAAGAAGGGGAGCAGGATGGCGACATTACAACTAGAAGAGGATGAGGATAGAGACATTCCTACAAGAAGGGACCAGGATGGGGACATTCTTACAAGAAGGGGACCAGGATGGTGACATTCTTACAAGAAGGGGAGCAGGATGGGGACATTACTTCTAGAAGGGGACCAGGATGGTGACATTACTACAGGATGTAGAAATTACTACATCGTGCAAAAAATGTAACTTAGGCTGGGGTCACATTTGGAAGGCACAATCCGGTAACTGCATCCATTACCGGATGCTGTATTACCGTGTGCTGTCACATTTGGCATAACATTGCAGATCTGGATCTAGCAAAACTGGATGCGGTAACCGGATTGCATTAAGTGCAATCCGGCTTCTTTATTGCAGCCTATGGCTGCAGAACCGGATCCGGTTTTGACCATTTTTAATGGTCAAAACCGGATCCGGTTTTGAAAACAAACCACAAATGTGACCTCAGCCTTAGTCCTGTAAGGAATGCGGCTCCCCACTTTCAGTTTTTTTTCTATGTGAGGCCCATCAACCCAGATGAGTTTGGGACCGCTCATTTAATCATATTTACAGATGCAAATTCTTTAGTGTAAGAGCAGTGAGACAATAAAAACTCTCTGCTGTATGATGTTGTAATGGTTAATTCACTACTAAAATTTAAGAAGGGGCTGGATGCCTTTCTTGAAAAACATAATCTTACCGTTTATTAGGGATGAGCGAGTATACTCGCTACTATTCGGAACTCGCCGAATAGTAGCGGTATTCAGCTACTCGCTACTCTCCGAGTATCTTATGAGAACTCGGAGTAGCGAGTAGTCCGATTACTTTCTATAGATACACTGCGAAAGTACCCTAAAAGTGAATAAAAGTTGTTAAAAATAATAAAATTACATACTCACCTATCCGACGCCTGCACCAGGACCAATCAGATGGCCGGTAGTGATCTGGCCACTGGCCAATCAGATGGCGACACATCACAACCACATGATCGCTAGCGGCCACCTGATTGGCCAGATTGCAAGGTCCTGGAAATACACCTAGGACCTTGCAATCTGGCCAACCAGGTGGCCGCTAGCAATAGTAATCGGACTCTTTATATTCACAACGAGTGCCAAGTACCGTTACCTACTCGTTGCGAGTATAGCGAGTCTGAATATTATGGTACTTGCTCATTCCTACCGTTTATACATACTAGATTCTGTGATTGGGCGGTCATTCACGGAACTAGTTTGATTGCTGTATGTAGAGTTAGGAAGGAATTTTTCCCCAATGTGGAGGTTAGTGTTTGCCCATGGTATTTTTGCCTTCCTTTGGATCAACATTTGGGAATATTTATCTTGCAAAAAAAAAGACTGAGAGGAGACTTAATAGCTGACTACAAATATCTCAAGGACGGTCACACTGTAGAGGGATCAGCTTTATTTGCATTTGCATAAGGAAACTTGAGAAGCAATGAGATGAAACTGAATGGGAGGAGACACAGAGTAGATAGTAGAAAAACGTTTTGACAGTGAGCAACAAAAAGACATCACAAAAAGCAATGGGTAAACCTTTGAAACCTTTGAAAAACAGCAGTGGCTAAAACCCTCCGAAAAACACTGAGAAAATGACAGAAAAAAAACGTACAAAAGAAGATGCTTCAGAATAAAACCTCCAGAGTTTAAAAAGATGTCATGTGCATATCACATATGGTACCTTTACACGCCGCTACAGAAGGTTAGAAACAACCGGGTGTCGGAGACAATTGTATCTTGCACCGTCAAAACACTGCGAGGTAGCGGCGTGTAATTCAGGTTGTTGCCACCGGTGACTGTTGACACCTGTTTTTCAGCAGTGCTCAAAAACAGGTTGGTTTCAACCAATGGTAGCGTCGTGTAATCGAGGAACAGGAAGGAAGGTTTTTGCGACACCTAGTGAACTCCCTGGGGCGTGACACAGCCTTCGGGATACCGCACCCCATCAGCGATCATTGGTGGAAGCTCCTGCGTTACGATTGGTTGTCGCTGCATAGGGCGGCATATTTAAGGAGCTGACCACTCACACTACACAATTGCAATAGCATCACGTATTAGCCAGCCTTCCTGCGCTGGCTGGCCAATCATGATGCTATTGCATTGTCCAATCACCCTACGAGCGTCCCGTAATCCACAACTCTGGCACGCCTATGTGTTGTCCCTGCTGCTCCAGGTCCTCCCATATTGCCTTGTGGTAGCGGTGTGTAAATGAGGGACGGTGCTCTACAGAAGGTAACCTGCGGCACCCTCGGTGCCTCCAGGGATAGAAACAACCTACTGTGGAGCACCTTGTAGCGGCGTGTAAATGCGGTATCAGGTACCGTTAGGAACCGTTGAAACGTGCTCGTGCACGTGAGACACCCGGTGGTTTCTAACCTTCCGTAGCGGCGTGTAAAGGTACCTTTAGGCGTTTTTTGTATCCTGCGAAGATAAGGCAAAAAATGTATCTGACCAGATATGGATTTGCCCTTAAACCGGAATCAGCCAGAATAACCTGGATCTGTTTGCTGGTTCACACATAATGCTGGTATGGTTTCATCTGGTACTATAAAGTATAGTCCTGTCCTGATCCATTTGCCTATTTTGGGTCCGTACTGAACATTCTGCTCTGCACTGCCTGCTGAACAGTCAGTCAGATGCCCAGTCTTCGTGACAGCATCTGTAATGCTGTAATGGCTGTTATACCCCCACCCATTGCATCTGTAATTGGTTGCTGGCACAGTGAGTGGTGTGGAACAGCCAATCACAGATTGTGTCGTAGACATTGGGCGTTTGTGATTGGCTTTTCAGCAGCCAATTTTGTGAATATTACATGAGGCTAATGAGCGGGTCCCAAAAGTGACTGCAGCGCTGAGACAGGAGAGTATAAAGCTTTAATCACGGACTTCTCAGTGAAGTCTGTGTTTAGGGACTATGCCTGAACACTTTAACATGTGTGGTGACTGCGCATGCTCAATAGACATGCTAGGAATGATCTGGTGAAACCAGATTCGGCAACCATTGACATACATTATACGTAAATGACGCTGCAGTATGCCGGTCGGGTCGAAAGTCTGTTTTTTTTACTGAGCCCAAAAACACTGCATATTGTGTTTTTTGGGCTTGGTAAAAAAACTGTTTTGGCCGGATCCAGCGGCAACCAGATGCAAGCGAAAGTGCAAACCAGAATCCAGGAACATCTGGAGGCAAACAAAGCAGCATTCAATGAATGCTCAAACGATGCGGGAGCAACTGGATGCAAATGAAAGTACAAACTGGATGCGGCAGCAAATGCACGGAAACTAAAATACAAACCGGATCCGGCAACAACTGGATGCAAACAAGAGTACAACCTTGATCCGGCAACAACTGGATGCAAATGAAAGTACAAACCAGATCCGGCAGCAACTAGACACAAACGAAAGTACAAACCGGATGCATCAGCAACTGGATGCAAATGAAAGTACAAACTGGACCAGCAGCAACTGGATGCAACAAAGTTCAACCCGATGCGGCAGCAACTGAATGCAAACGAAAGTACAAACCGGATGCAGCAGCAACTGCATGAAATGAAATACAAACCGGATCTGGCAGCAACTGATGCAAATGAAAGTACAAACCGGATTCAGCAACAACTGGATACAAACGAAAGTACAAACCGGATCCGGCAGCCACTGATGCAAAGACACAAACTGGATCCGGCAGCAACTTGATGCAACCAAGGTTCAAACCGGTTGCTGCAGCCACTGGATGCAACTGAAAGTACAAACCGGATCCGACAGCAGTGCATGCAACTGAAGTACAACTGGATGCGATTTGCATTCTGGTTTTAAAAAAAAGAGACGGAACTCTGCCGGATACTAAAAAAATCTTATGTGAAGACCCCCTTAGGGTACTTTACATGTTGCAACATTACATGCAATTTCACTTTCAACTTACTGGTTGCAGTGAAATCATGGACACATTGTTCATTTGTACACAGTCACAAAATAGAACAATGTGTCCATGATTTGACTGCAACCAGTAAGTTGCAAGTGAAATTGCATGCAATGTTGTGATGTGTAAAGGTACCCTGATGGTGTGTTTACACGTCCCGATATCGGCATCCAACTCCGACCAAAAGTCACGTGGTTTGTGCGTTGGACCCGATATCGTTTGTGCGTTGTATGGTATAAATGACCAATACAATGCACGAACGATGTCAAACCGATATCGGGGATCGAATGAGCCTGCTCTCCAACAGCCCGATATTGGATGGAGGTTGGAGCCGGATCATGCTGTGTAAACGCCCAACTACGATGTGCAGTACAATGTCCCCTATTCACTCCCATGTTAAATAGTCGTTCCTGGGTTGCCCGTACAAGGGGGGTAGACATCGTAGAGACGTTGTATGCCGATATCGCGCTGTGTAACATCTCCTATGCAATGTTGGAATTCTGCCCAGAAAAAGCGCGCTCCAGCGCCGTTGGATACAATATCGGACCGACATTGGGACGTGTAAACCCACCATAAGTTTAAAGAATATTTGAAGTGTTTTTTATTGTAGATCTGCTTCAAAATCCTTGTAAAACAAACTCCGTGTGAAAATACCCTAACGAGCTATGAGCCGTGATGTAGAAGGTGGGATTGGATTAAAGCACAAAGTAAATAGGGAAGTTGTCAAGCTATTTAGTATTCAATGAGTAAACTTTATTTACAAAAGGTTGGGAAGCCTCTTTATTTAAAGCCTTTGTTTATCCTCTATAATCCCATGTATTTTGCGCTCTATCCTATGTTTTGTTTGCTGCTTTCCTTTTTTTTTATCATAGTAACATAGTCTGCATTCAACATAATTTGTCCTCTGGAAATCTCTTGACTTTGTAGCTAATTTGTGGAAATTCCGTGAAGCGCTTTCATTGATTTTTCCATATATTATATCAGTTTTCAAGATGAAGAATCCAAAAATCTGCTAGATATTATGTCTGAGCTGAGAACGGTATCATCCTACAGTACAATATATTCTTTCTGCACATCCACACGCACTAAAACTGTCATGCAGAGTTTTCCATCTTGTTAGTATAGTAAAAGTCATCTAAAGAGCTTTCTGTGAGAGTCTGAAACTCTCTGAAGTCCTTAAGGGGGTTCACTGCGAATAGAAAAAAAGAAGATAAATAAAAGAAAAGAAATTATAAATAAATTCCTAAATACTTTGCTTTAATGAGCAAATCACAATCATTTTGTCTAGGAAGGTAATTGCTATATTATAATATAATGTTTAGACAGAATTTAAATAGGGCTGATGCCTTAGACCACATGAGTATAAAGCCTCAAGGAGCTAAGGTAAGAAGGGACTGCTCTCACTGCTGTTTACCCTGTTTTTATGATATAACATAGAGATGCCAGGGTGCTGAGATAAGAAGATGCTGCTCGTACTGCTGTCATTTAGGGTGCATCCTCATGATCAGGATATGCAGCATTTTGGACGCAGCGTCTTTTCGCTGACGTCCAAAACGCTGCGTTATACAGTACTAGCATAGTGGATGGGATTTCAAGAAATCCCATCCTCACATGCGTAACCCGCCCGCAGCGTCTTTGGAGCTGCTGTGGGTTCCGGGAGTCCACTCCTCCGCAACATGTTAATTTCATGCTGCGAATCAGAAGCGGCTCCCATCGGGTGACTGCAGGGAGACGCCGCCCGCACCCGCCGCACACGGTGAGTACAGTGCAGCTGCGGTCTCCCTTCAGCCACCCCGGCTTCCCTCAGTCCGGAGGAGTGCGTCTAACACGCAGCTCCTCGCACCTGTGCACGCACCCTTAGGTCTCTCAGATCCAATATGAATATACCAGGAGTCCTTAGGTAAGAAGAGGCTGCTCACACTGCTGTCCACTCTGCTATCTGATCTAATACCGGAGATACTAGAGGTACTGTGGCGCCCCTGAGGGTCCAGTCACGCAGTGGTACTGCACCTTAGCTAGAGGTTTGGTACCCCCAACCCCAGGTAAGGAGGGGACACTACCCAGTACCCAGAAAGGTGGGGGAACTGATCAAACCCTCATCCCTGGCTGGAGATGGGGCTAAGAGAGGGTGGTGGGTGGAACTGTAGAAAGAGGAACCACTTAGAGGAAGTGCCAATAGGAAGACTTAGAGATGGGAACACCAGGAATTGGGAAGTGAGTTGGAGTGTGAGAGGAGAAGTGGAAGGAGCAGGAGAGAGGAGTTACAGTGAGGGAGCGGAGAAGGACTGAGACCAGGGGACTGGAGCCGGAGGAGCTCGTCCCAGGGAGATAGAGAGAGGCAGAAGGTGCCAGGCAGGAGCTCTGGAGAAGGAAAAGGTTCCAGAGGCATAGGAAGTGAGAAATCCACCCGTGGGGCTCACATCCATTACCGGTTGCAGGCAAATGGAGGTACCAGGGCCGCAGAGGGTCACCGGGCCCAGACTAGTAGAGGAGACTTGAGACTTTAGCAAGCCAATCGAAGGCTGTTACATCTCCAGGAGCATCAGCCAAATGCATATCATTTGCTCCAAAGGTGGCAGAATAGGGCTGAAGGGGACAAAGAGTATGTTGCCTGGTAGGGTCCAAGGCCACTGGCGCAGGACACTGAGCGTGTGGTGCAGGGCAGGAGGGAGAGAGTCATCACGAGAGAGACAATCCATTAAAGGGTGCATAGAATGGGGTGCCGGCTAAGTCTTTCCAATCTACCGGGAGTGACTGAACCCCTTGCTCGTAGGACACAGCACCTGGCTGGACAGTACCCCCTGAGAATCGTGAGTAAACAAGTGAAACTGCACCAGTTGTGTACTTGAATCATTCCGGCGTCCTCCGCCCTGCACTACCACTTCTTCACCACCATCTACATATTAGAAAGACACTAATGAGCCATGCACGCAGTGAACAGATCAGTAGGACACTGTTCACACACCAAAAGACTGAATCACAAAAAACAATCAGAAAAACGTGCAAAAATACTCTGTTAAAAAAGATAAAAACAGTAAAAAGCTAGTGCTACATAAAAAAGTGAAAAAAAAATCCGGCGTCCTCCGCCCTGCACTACCACTTCTTCACCACCATCTACATATTGTCTCGCACACCTGCCCCGGGGTACCGATCCACCTATGGGGAGCAACAGCATCTGGCTACATCGTCATCTGCCCCGGAGGTCTGAACTGCAACGTCAGCCACCCCTGGTCGAGCACCGTAGATGGCGTCACGACATTTATCCCCAAAATCATAACTACCCCGAACATTTATTGACACTGCCAAGGTTACAGAGTCGGGTCTCGACCCCTATGACTCCCCAGGAGTACTGTAGCTCGGTTCCGAATATCCCACGACCCTGGGGGTTGTGTCATTTCTGGCATCACAAACAGGATCTACTGACCCGGTGTCACCAGGTCCCGTGCGCCTGGAGGTCTGTATTGGAAAGACTGTGTTTTTGAATCCAGAGTAATGGCGGCCGCAATAGACTGAGACCATGTGATGGCTGGGGGGGCGTGCCGCAGTCCTCCATCATGGGCCGGGCCAGCATAGAGCAGGAAAAAATGGCCTACACCCCCTTTGTCCTCTGTGAACTGGGAGGGCTGCCCAAAAGACTGGATTGGTCCACCCTGAGGTGTGGTCGACAGCAGGAGAGTGGGGCCTGCCCATGAAAGGAGAAGGCTGTGAGGAGTAGGGAGGAAGGGAGTTGTGGTGACGGTGCAGCGGTATGTGGTGCGAGAGATATTGTGTGGAACCCGGCTGGCATCATGGCAAGTGGAGGTCAGCAGAACCCAGAGCGTGGGGTGAAAGCAGAGGACTCCCCCAGCCAACCGGAGGAGAAACTGAACTAGCTGCCCATGATGAATCCAAACTTTCTATGGGATGTGATGCAAGAGCTGAGCAGCCAGCTCATGTGAAATTAGATGACTACGGTGGGGATATGGAGAGAGGCCCTAGTGTAGAAGGTGTTGCAGCAGTGGGCCGCCTCACGCCCTGTGTTTCCAATCCAACAAGGAGATGAAGAGGAGAGACTCGATGCCAGGCAAGATGAGAATGTGGGTACAAACATTGCCCTGGCGACCGAGGAGACCCTCACTGGATCTGTAAAGAAACCTGAAGCCCCTAAACCTGGTCAGGTGCTGAGAAACCTGGCCTGGGACCAGACCCGCGTCACCGGGGAAGGACTAGCAGTCCCGCTAACCCCAGATCCCCAACCCAGGAAGTGCAAGGGGAGCAGGGGATGTTCTGTTGGGATAACCGGGCAGAGAGCTCAAGCGATTCCCTGGTGAGACACGAGCGGGTGAGGCCAGCGTGGAGACCCTCAGCTGGGAAAAACACTGCTGTCAGCGGGTCGCTAGATGGGAAGCAGAGGAGGGAGAGCGAAGGGCCCAGTTTACAGCAATGGAGGAGCGCAATATGCAGGCGAAGGTGCAGACCCATAAGACCCGGCCCGCTGATAGAGGCCTGCGGAGGTAAGGAACAGTAGTCACTTTTGATTTGAAAAGAAGATGGGGGTTCATCCAGGAACCCGGGGTGACCTCGAACCTCTCCATGACCCGGCGGGACGTGGAGGAGCACCTAGCGAAGGGACACCCTGATAGGGACGTGAACCCAGGGATGTGGTAACTTTCACCTGACATGCAGCAGAGCATGCGTGGTATGCAGTCAAAGTAAATAGGGTATACAAAAACCAAGTGTCCCCTAAGTCAGCTGCTGCAGCGAGAGGCCTATCACTTGTAGCTACAATTGCGAGAGAAGAACCACCCAAAGTGCAAGAGCAAGGCATGCATACACCCATGATATGGTATATTTGGTCTGTGTCACCAGGAAGAGCGAGTTGTAAGGTCTAAAGAACTGCCTTAGAAAAAGTAGTAAGAAATGGCAGAGTGTTGTGTAAATAGTGTGTTAAGTTAACCTGATTGTGGCGCCCCACTACGTAGGTGCCACAAAAGGGGTCCTGCACCCAGAAAAGTGGTGTAATACTCCACTGCAATTGGGAGAATGGTCACAAGATGGAGCCCTAGAGCTGCACTCACACACTAGGGATAGTGGTGGGAGGAACCCAGGGAGGGTCTTAGCGACCTCTAGCAGGAACCGGAGAGCTCAGACAGAGAGTGAGAAGGACCGAGGGAGACTGAGAGGAGGAGGTGGAAGGAGCAGGCAGACAGCTGCAGGAAGCCAAGAGGGCCATCTCGGCTGAGGGGCCCTGAGAAGGAACAGATCCCAAACAAGAGACAAGAAAGCAAGGAAAGTCAGGATTGCAGAGTTAACTTGAGTGGGGAAGTGAGTAACGGATAGAGTTTGCCCCATAGGAAGAAACGGGTATCAGAGCCCGCACCTCTGAGTACTCCAAGTCTCACAGAAAATCCGCTAAACAGGTATATGATAAATAAGGCCCTGACTCCTAATGATCCCACAAGAGGGAAGCCAGAAGCGCAGTGGCAGCTGCGGCATTCACTTGAAGGTTCACCCGACGGGTACAAAAGGGAGAGGAGACAGAACAAGCAGCAGGAGGCCAGATCATCTACAAGAGATTAGGCTTCACACTGGGAACAGATTAGAAGGAGAAGAAAGGAACATAAAGGAGGGTTCCATCTGAAGCCAGAAATCCCAATTGCAGCCTGGAGCATTCGCCAGTATAACATCTGTTGAACTGTAAGGCTGAAAGAACTGTTCAAGTAAAGTTACCCGGTGAAGTGAAGCTTTGACTCTGCTGCATCATTCCAAATATAGACTGTTTTTATTACAGCATCACTGCTCCGGTGGTCCAGTCCCGCCTGCGGGGACTATTCCATCCAAGCCGCAATACCATCACCCACCGGAGGACAGTGACGGCGCTGGTGAACATCACCAGACTCAGCAGTTGGTGTCATGAAGAAAACAACTTGTAAATAATCCCTTGTGAATAATAATCCCCAAAGAAAGAATAACACATTTTTTTCAGTTGACCCCCAGGGCCACGGCCTTGGGATGGCCACCCGTGACTTCCCAGACTGAGAGAGAGAGAGCCCGAGAGCCGAGTACCCCACAGCTCTGGGTGCGTGTCATGATTAGCATAAAAATGATGTTTGAATGTTTGATAGAATATGGACAAATAGATCATGAACTATGAGTGATCGGAACTGTAATTGTATATAGTTAGCACATTGCGGTGTGCTCCATGTTGGTTTTAGAACTGATGATTTTACCTGGAAACTTCTTTTGCACAGTCAACACATTGACCATGAAGAAAAACCCGCTTGATCCATCCTTGCTCTGTCGCCACGCCCAGGTCCGACGTTGGGACGTTTTTGGAAGTTGGTCACCCATAAAGCACTAAAAGAACAATGAATGACACACCCGGTGAGGGACACTCGCCGAACTGAAAGTTTGTACTTACTTTTAAAATCTGGATTTTGTATTTTTATACCTTTTCTTACTATTATGTCATGTTCAAGTGATTAGTGCCTCCCGGAAAGGGAAGAAGTTTGTTAATGTTAATGCGCATTATAAAAAATTTTTTGCCATGTTGTGCATGTTGTCACATCTTTTACCAGGTCCAGCCCGAGGACGTGCTGTGTTTTACGAGGGAGGTATGTGGCGTTCCTGAGGGCCCAGTCGCCATAGAGGTACTGCACCTTAGCTAGAGGTGTGGTACCCCCAACGCCAGGTAAGGAGGGCACACTACCCGTACTCACTAACACCACATGCACTACTAGTCATTCCAGACCAGAAAGGTAGGGGAACTGATCAAGCCCTCATCCCTCGCTGGAGATGGGGCTAAGAGAGGGTGGTGGGTAGAACTGTAGAAAGGGGAAGTTAGAGGAAGAGACAGTAGGAAGACTTAGAGAAGAGAACACCATTAAGTGGGAAGTGAGTTGGAGAGTAAAAGGAGAAATGGAAGGAGGAAGGAGCAGGAGCGTGGAGCTCCAGTGAGGGAGCGGAGAAGGACTATGACCAGAGGACTGGAGCCGGAGGAGCTCGTCACAGGGAGATAGAGAGAGACAGAGGGAGCCAAGAAGGAGCTCCAGAGAAAAAAGGGGTCACAGAGGCACGGGAAGTGAGAAATCCTCCCAGGGGATCGAATCAATTGCTGGTCGCAGGCATATGGAGGGACCAGGGCTGCATAGGGTCACCAGGCCCAGACTAGTAGAGGAGACTTGAGGCCTCAGCTAGCCAACCAGAGGCTGTTGCATCTCCAGGAGCAGCAGCCAAATCCACGTCACTCGCTGCTGCTCCTGGAGATGCAACAGCCTCTGGTTGGCTAGCTGAGGCTAGCTGAGGCCTCAAGTCCACTTCACCACATATTGTTTCGTACACCTGCCCTGAGGTACCGCTCTACCTACGGGGAGCAACAACATCTGGCTGCACCGACATCTGCCCCAGAGGTCTCAACTGCAGCGTTGGCCACCCCTGGCCGAGCACCGTAGGTGGCGTCACAGCATTTATTCCCAAAATCATAACTCCCCCGAACTTTTATTGACACTGCCAGGGTCGCTGAGCTGGGTCTCGACCCCCGTGACTCCTCACTATCATACTGAGGTAAGAAGAAGCCGCTCTCACTGCTGTTCACCCTGTTTTCCTGATCTAACATTGGAGATACTAGACTGCTGAGATAAGAGGCTGCTCACAGTGCGTTCTTTTTGGTCTATCTGATCTAATACTGGAGATGACACGGGTGCTGTCGTAACGAGAGGCTGCTCACACTGCTGTCTACCCTGTTTTCCTGATCTAGCACTACAGATGCCGGAGTGCTGAGATAAAAGACTTCTCACACTACTGTCCTTTTAGTCTATCTGATCTAATATTGGATATACTAGGCGTGCTGAGAGTTAAGAAGAGGCCACTCACACTGGTGTCTACACTACATAATCTAATACTGGTGATATTAAGGGGGCTGAGGTAAGAGGAGGTTGCTCACAATGCTGTCCATTCTGTCTGATCTAATACTAGAGATACCAGAGATTCTAAGGTAAGGAGAAGCTGCTAACATTGCTGTCCACCATGTCTATCTGATATTATATTGAAATTACCATGGGTGCTGATGTAAGAAGAGGCTGTTCACACTAGACTCCACTCTTTCTGATCTAATAATGGCAATACCAGGGGTGTTGAGGTAAGAAAAGGCTGCTCACACTATTGTTCACCCTGTGTGATCTAATAATGATGACGCCAGGTGTGAGGTGTGGAGAGGCTGCTCATACTGCTGTTTACCTTATCTATCTGATCTAATTCTAGTGATACTAGGGGTGCTGAGTTAAGAAGAGCTGCTCACACTGCTTAACACCCAGACTATCTGATCAAATACTGGAAAAACCAAGGGGATTGTGTAAGAAGAGACTGCTCACACATCTGCCTACCCTGTCTGATCTAATACTGCAATACCAAAAGTGCTAAGATAAGAAGAGGCTTCGCGCAGCTCTCCATGTTGTCTATCTTATTTAATACTGGAGATTTATCTGATCTAATATTGGAGATAGCAAAAGTTATGAGGTAAAAAGACATTACTCACACTGCTTTCCTCCCTGTCTGATCTAATACTGATGATACCAGGGTTGCTGAGGTAAGGAGAGGTAGTACACACTGCAGACCATGCTGTCTATCTGATCTAACTCTGAGCTACCAAAGGGGCTGGGGTAGGAAGAGGCTGATTATACTGTTGTCTACCCTGTCTATCTAATCTAACTCTGGAGATACCAGGAATGCTAAGATAAGAAGTGGCTGCTTACAGTGCTGTCCCCACACTCTTTTTGATCTAATACTGATAAAAACAGGGGAGCTGAGGTAAGTAGAGGTTGATCACACTGCATTTCACCATGTCTATCTGATCTAACTCTGGAGGTACCAGAACTGCTGAGGTAAGAAGAGGCTGCTCACACTGCTATCCAACCTGCCTGATCTAACCTAATGCTGGGGATACCAGAGGTGCTGAGGTAAGAAGAGGCCACTCACATTGCTATCCCACTTGTCTTTCTGATCTAATACTGGGGTTACCAGTGGTGCTGACGTAAGAAGACGCTGCTCAAACTGCTGTCCAACGTGTATCTATGAAGTAAATGTGGAGATACTAAAAGAGCTGAGGTAAGAAGAGGCTGCTTACCCTGCTATGCATCCTGTATTATTTTATAATGGATATATCAAGGCATTCTGAGGTAAGAAGATTCTGCTCACACTGCTGTCCACCTTCTCTGATATATTATTGGAGAAAATGAAAGTGCTGAGGTAACAAAATGTTTCTTACACTGCTGTCCTCCCTATCGGATCTAATGATGATACCAGGACTGCTGAAGTGAGGAAATGTCAAAAACACACTTCAGTCTTTGTGATCTAGCCCTGGAGACACCAGGAGTGCTAGGGTAGGAAGAGAATGCTCATACTGCTGTCCATTCTGTCTATCTGATTTAACTCTAATGATACCAATGGTACTGAGGTGAGAAGCTGTTCATACTGCAGCCCATCCTGTCTATCTGATCTAATTCTGGACATTTCATGAGTGGTGAGATAATAAGGGACTGCTCTCACTGTTGTTCACCCTGTCTGATCTGACCTAGAACTGCAGATACTAGAGGTGCTGAAGTAATAAAAGCCTGCTAACACTGCTGTCTACATTTTCTATCTTATCTAATTCTGTAGATATCATAGGTGTTGAGGTAAGAAGTGACTGCTCACACTGCTGTCCACCCTGTCTTTCTGATCTAATAATGGGGACACTAGGTGTGCTGAGGAAAGCAGTCGCTAATACCATAGCTGTTCACCCTGTGTACCTGATCTAGCTTTGGAGATACCATAGGTTTTGAGGTAAGAGGGCTGATCACACTGCTGTCCTTTGTCTTTCTGATCTAATAATTTGGATACCAGGTCTGCTGAAGTGAGAAGTGGCTGCTCACATTGTTGCCCACCCTGAATTTCTGATCTATCTATGGAGATATCATAGGTGTTGAGGAAAGAAGTGACAGCTCACACTGCTGTTCACCCAGTCTTTCTGATCTAATAATGGGGATACAAAGTGTGCTGAGTTAAGAAGTTGCTGCTTACATGACTTTCCACCCTGTCTTTCTGATCTAACGCTGAAGATACCATAGGTATTGAGGTAAGAAGTGGCTGCTTACACTGCTGTCCATTCTGTCTTTCTGACCTAATGATTTGGATACCAGGTGTGCTGAGGTAAGAAGTGGTTGCTCACACTGCTGTCCACCCTGTCTTTCTGATCTAATAATTCACATACCAGGGGTACTGAGGTAAGAAGAGGCCACATACACTGCTGCCCACACTGTCTATCTGATCTAACGCTGGAGATACCAGGAGTGTTGAGGTAAAAAGAAACAGCTCACACTGCCGTCCACCCTATCTATCTAATATAATACTGGAGATACCAGTGCTGTCTATCATGTCTATCTGATCTAATACTGGAGATTCCAGGAGGTTAAGGTAAGGAGATGCCACTCACACAGCTGTCCACCCTGTCTACCTGATCTAATACTGATCTATGTGATCCTCTTAGCAGTATTTAGTAAAAATAGAAAACAATTCTAAATGCTAAATAGAATACCTTAGGGGAATGTGAACAGCTTATTCTGCGTCCAGCTGTGGGGCATGTGATGGATCCTCTTTGAATCTTTCTCACCCAAGTTCTGTGCCATGTTTCATCCTCATCTTTGAAGACTTTTGTATGTTACGACTTGGCTGTTTGCAACCTGCTTCTTCCAAATCTGTTCCAATTTCTCACCAAAATATCTTGGGAATCTTGTAAGAATAAAGAACACATGTAACAGCTGGCCGGAGCAACACACAAATACCAGCCTCCATGCAACAAGTATTTACATTGGGAGGGTAGGGGGAATGGTATGTGTAAAATATTGACTGGTAGATATGACTGTGGAATTATGTAATGTCTGAAAATAACATGAAATGTTTCATATCAGTTCCAGAAATGTACGTTTGGAGCTTGCATGCATCCACACCAAGTCATTCCAGGGTCACATCACTGAAAAGATGCACATTGTAGTAAGGATTTGTGGAAATGTGTGATGAGACTTAAAGGGGTAATCTGTGGTCTCCTCACATTCATATGAGGCTTTATGGGGTTCACAAACTGTTATAGAAGATCTGTGGATGACAACAAAGTTCTGAGGGATCTATTAATAACCATTGATATGGGGATCTCTGAATGACAACAATCTACTGAGGGATCTGTGGATGACACACTGTAATGAGGGATCTGTGGACGACACACTATTATGGCGGATCTGTGGATGACACACTGTTATGGAGGATCTGTGGATGACACACTGTTATGGAGGATCTGTGGATGACACACTGTTATGGAGGATCTGTGGATGACACACTGTTATGGAGGATCTGTGGATGACACACTGTTATGGGGGATCTGTGGATGACATATTGTTATGAATGATATGTGCATGACACACTTTTATGAGGGATCTCTTGATGTCACACTGTTATCGGGGATCTGTGGATGACACACTGTTAAGGGGATCTGTGGATTACACACTTATGGAGGATCTGTGGACAATGCACTGTGAAGGGGGATCTGTGGATGACACACTGTTATGGGGGATCTGTGGAAGCCACACTGTTATGGAGGGTCTGTGGATGACACACTGTTATAGGGGTCTGTGGAAGACACACTTCTGGGGCATCTGTGGACGACACACTGTTAGGTGGGTTCATTGACGACACACTGTTATGGGGGATTCGTAGGCGATACACTGTTATGGGGATTCATGGCCGACACACTATTATGGCGGATCTGTGGATGACACACTATTATGGCGGATCTGTGGATGACACACTGTTATGAGGATCTGTGGATGACACACTGTTATGGGGGTCTGTGGAAGACACACTTCTGGGGCATCTGTGGACGACACACTGTTATGGGGGATTCGTAGACGACACACTGTTATGGGGGATTCATAGACGACACACTATTATGGGGATTTGTGGACGACACACTGTTATGGAGGATCTGTGGATGACATATTGTTATGGATGATATGTGCATGACACACTTTTATGAGGGATCTGTTGATGACACACTGTTATAGGGGATCTGTGAATGACACACTGTTATGGGGGATCTGTGGATGTCACACTGTTATGGAGGGTCTGTGGACAACACACTGTTATGAAGGATCAGTGGATAACACACTGTTATGGGGTCTGTGGATGACACATTGTTATGGGGTCTGTGGATGACGCACTTATGGTGCACCTGTGGACAACTGTTATGGGGGATTCGTAGACGACACACTGTTATGGAGGATCTGTGGATGACACACTATTATGGCGGATCTGTGAATGACACACTGATATGAAGGATCTGTGCATAACACACTGTTATGGGGTCTGTGGATGACACATTGTTATGGGGTCTGTGGATGACGCACTTATGGTGCACCTGTGGACAACTGTTATGGGGGATTTGTAGACGACACACTGTTATGGAGGATCTGTGGATGACACACTATTATGGCGGATCTGTGGATGACATATTGTTATGAATGATATGTGCATGACACACTTTTATGAGGGATCTCTTAATGTCACACTGTTATCGGGGATCTGTGGATGACACACTGTTAAGGGGGATCTGTGGATTACACACTTATGGAGGATCTGTGGACAATGCACTGTGAAGGGGGATCTGTGGATGACACACTGTTATGGGGGATCTGTGGAAGCCACACTGTTATGGAGGATCTGTGGATGACACACTGTTATAGGGGTCTGTGGAAGACACACTTCTGGGGCATCTGTGGACGACACACTGTTAGGTGGGTTCATTGACGACACACTGTTATGGGGGATTCGTAGGCGATACACTGTTATGGGGATTCATGGCCGACACACTATTATGGCGGATCTGTGGATGACACACTATTATGGCGGATCTGTGGATGACACACTGTTATGAGGATCTGTGGATGACACACTGTTATGGGGGTCTGTGGAAGACACACTTCTGGGGCATCTGTGGACGACACACTGTTATGGGGGATTCGTAGACGACACACTGTTATGGGGGATTCATAGACGACACACTATTATGGGATTTGTGGACGACACACTGTTATGGAGGATCTGTGGATGACATATTGTTATGGATGATATGTGCATGACACACTTTTATGAGGGATCTGTTGATGACACACTGTTATAGGGGATCTGTGAATGACACACTGTTATGGGGGATCTGTGGATGTCACACTGTTATGGGAGTCTGTGGATGACACACTGTTATGGAGGGTCTGTGGACAACACACTGTTATGAAGGATCAGTGGATAACACACTGTTATGGGGTCTGTGGATGACACATTGTTATGGGGTCTGTGGATGACGCACTTATGGTGCACCTGTGGACAACTGTTATGGGGGATTCGTAGACGACACACTGTTATGGAGGATCTGTGGATGACACACTGATATGAAGGATCTGTGCATAACACACTGTTATGGGGTCTGTGGATGACACATTGTTATGGGGTCTGTGGATGACGCACTTATGGTGCACCTGTGGACAACTGTTATGGGGATTTGTAGACGACACACTGTTATGGAGGATCTGTGGATGACACACTATTATGGCGGATCTGTGGATGACATATTGTTATGAATGATATGTGCATGACACACTTTTATGAGGGATCTCTTAATGTCACACTGTTATCGGGATCTGTGGATGACACACTGTTAAGGGGGATCTGTGGATTACACACTTATGGAGGATCTGTGGACAATGCACTGTGAAGGGGGATCTGTGGATGACATACTGTTATGGGGGATCTGTGGATGACACACTGTTATGGGGGATCTGTGGAAGCCACACTGTTATGGAGGGTCTGTGGATGACACACTGTTATAGGGGTCTGTGGAAGACACACTTCTGGGGCATCTGTGGACGACACACAGTTATGGGGGATCTGTGGATGACACATTGTTATGGGAGATCTGTGGATGACACATTGTTATGGGGGATCTGTGGATGTCACACTGTTATGGGGTCTGTGGATATCACACTGTTATGGTAGACTTGTGGACGACACACTGTTATGGAGGGTCTGTGGACAACACACTGTTATGAAGGATCAGGGGATGACACACTGTTTATGAAGGATCTGTGGATGACACACTGTTATGGGGGATCTGTGGATGACGCACTGTTATTGGGTCTGTGGATGACGCACTGTTATGGGGGATCTGTGGATGACATACTGTTATGGAGGATCTGTGGATGACACACTGTTATTGGGTCTGTGGATGACGCACTGTTATGGGGGATCTGTGGATGACACACTGTTATGAAGGATCTGTGGATGACACACTGTTATTGGGTCTGTGAATGACACATTGTTATGGGGGTCTATGGATGACGCACTTATGAGACATCTGTGGACAACTGTTATGGGGGATTCGTAGACGACACACTATTATGGCGGATCTGTGGATGACACACTGATATGTAGGATCTGTGGATGACACATTGTTATGGGGGATCTGTGGATGACATATCGTTATGGATGATATGTGGATGACACTTTTATGAGGGATCTGTTGATGACACACTGTTATGGGGGATCTGTGGATTACACACTGTTATAGGGGATCTGTGGATGTCACACTGTTATGGGGGTCTGTGGATATCACACTATTATGGTAGATTTGTGGACGACATACTGTTATGGGGAATCTGTGGATGACACACTGTTGTGAAGGATCAGTGGATGACACACTGTTATTGGGTCTGTGGATGACGCACTTATGGGGCATCTGTGGACAACTGTTATGGGGGATTCGTAGACGACACACTGTTATGGGGATTCGTGGATGACACACTGATATGGAGGATCTGTGATTGAAACACTGTTATGGGGGATCTGTGGATGACATACTGTTATGGATGATATGTGGATGACACACTTTTATGAGGGATCTGTTGATGACACACTGTTGTAGGGGATCTGTGGATGACACATTGTTATGGGGGATCTGTGGATGTCACACTGTTATGGGGGATCTGTGAATGACATATTTATGGGAGAATCTGTGGATGGAACACTGTTATGGGGGATCTGTGGATGACACTGTTATCGGATATCTGTGGATGACATGCTGTTATGGGGGATCAGAGGATGACACACTGTTATGGGGGATCTGTGGATATCACACTGTTATGGTAGATTTGTGGTCGACACACTGTTATGGGGATTCGTAGACGACACACTATTATGGCGGATCTGTGGATGACACACTGTTATGGGGGATCTGTGGATGACATATTGTTATGGATGATATGTGGATGACACATTTTTATGAGGGATCTGTTGATGACACACTGTTATGGGGGATCTGTGGATGTCACACTGTTATGGGGGATCTGTGGATGACACTGTTATGGGAGATTAGTGGCTGGCATGCTGTTATGGGGGATCAGAGGATGACACACTGTTATGGGGGTCTGTGGATATCACACTGTTATGGTAGATTTGTGGATGACATACTGTTATGGGGATCTGTGGATGACACACTGTTATGGAGGGTCTGTGGACAACACACTGTTATGAAGGATCAGTGGATAACACACTGTTATGGGGTCTGTGGATGACACATTGTTATGGGGTCTGTGGATTACGCACTTATGGTGCATCTGTGGACAACTGTTATGGGGGATTCGTGGACGACACACTATTATGGCAGATTTGTGGATAACACACTTATAGGGGATCTGTGGATGACATACTTATTGAGGATCTGTGGACAATTCACTGTTATTGGGGATCTGTGGATGATACACTGTTATGGGGGATCTGTGGATGATGCAATTTTATGGGGGATCTGTGGATGACACACTGTTATGGAGGGTCTGTGGATGACAAAGTTATGGGGGTCTGTGGATGGTGCACTTATGGGGCATCTGTGGACAACACACTGTTATGGGGGATTCGTGGACAACACACTATTATGGCGGATTTGTGGATAACACACTTATAGGAGATCTGTGGATGACACACTGTTATGAGCAATCTGTGGATGACACACTGTTATGGGGGATCTGTGGATGACACACTGTTATGGGGGATCTGTGGATGACACACTTATGGGGCATCTGTGGACAATGCACTGTTATGTGGGATCTGTGGATGACACACTACTATGGGGGATGTGTGGATGATGCAATTTTATGGGAGATCTGTGGACTACACACTGTTATGGGGGATTTGTAGACGACACACTGTTATGGGGATTCGTGGACGACACACTATTATGGTGGATTTGTGATGACACCCTTATGTGGGATCTGTGGATGACACATTGTAATGAGGGATCTCTGGATGAAACACTGTTATAGGGGATCTTTGGATGACACACTTATGGAGGATCTGTAGACATCAAACTGTTATGGGGGATTTGTGGATGACACACTGTTAGGGGGGATCTGTGGATGATGCAATGTTATGGGGTTCTGTGGATGAAACACTGGTATGGGGCTTTGTGGATTACACACTGTTATGGGGATCTGTGGATGACACACTGTTATGGCGATCTGTGGATGACACACTGTTATGGGGGACCTGTGGATGACCTACTGTTATGGAGAGCTATGGATGACACACTTTAATGTTGATCTCTGGATGACACACTGGTATGGGGAATCCCAGGTACCGTACATAGCCGACTTTGTTCCCCGGGTACAAATCCCGACCGGGTTGCCCCTTGGGAAGGTACGATTCCACGCCTGTTAACAAAAATCTGCTTGCCCATATCGGCTTCCTGGATAAATCCCTTGCTGTGCTGCAAGTTGAAAGTCACTGCAGTTCCTTGTTTTCACTCAGCTGGGTCAGTCGCTGCAGTCTTTCGGGTACGAGCTTTGTCCTGCAGATTAGCTTCCTCCACACTGAGTTCTCACTCCCCCGGCAGGCTTTGGGGACAGAGGAGCCGGCAGGGGACCTAGCAGGCGGTTTCCCTCTACTGGGGCGACGGCAGTACCTTTGCTCTGCCACACGTCTCCAGGTTTTTTGACCGGCGGGGATGGTGGTCTTGACCCTGGTGGCTGCTGTGCGACCTTCCGCAACAGGTCCTTCTTCCACCTGTTGAAGGTCCACACCTGGGCCTTCTGGAGATGCTTGCTGAGTTCTGTCATTGCAGCTGCAAGTAACTCTAGTTCCAACGACAACAACAGGTCTGAGCCCTCTTTCTGGTCACCAGTGTAGCCTGTCTTTCTGCTCCCGCGCATGGGGACTAACAACCTCTAACTGTCATGTGCTTTGCCTCGCCATACACACCTCTTGCTCACCAAGACCTCACTCCCGCCTCTCCAAGGGCGGGTCCCTCTCTCCTTGTTGTCAGCTCCTCTTCTGGGTGGAGTCGGCATGGCCCCAAGAAGTCCCTTGGCATTCTGTTAGTACTCAGGGAGGACCTTGTGCAGGCCCATCCGACGATGGAGGACCTGGGGACACCCCCAAGCCAGCAAATGGTGTCTGTTCATTACGGTCACCATTTTGCAAGTCCTTTTCACACAGTTCTTTTTCAACAGTCAGTTCAGCGCACAAGACCCGGTGATACCGAGTCGGTAGTCCTGATCGTGACACCAGAAAATGACATGATCCCCCCCAGAGCCGTAGGATACTAAGAACTGGGCTTTAATACTTCTGGGGAGTCACAGGAGTTGAGACCCGGCACCGTGACCCTGGTGGTGTCAATAAAAGTTCAGGGATTTTGGTTTGGGTATTGTTGCCGTGACGCCACCCGTGATGTTTAGCTACTGATGGTGACACTGCATGCGGGACCTATGGGCATGATGGAAATACAGCTGGGGTGATATCGCTCTCCACAGGTGGAAATTATCCCCAGGGCAACCGGTATAGTGTATGGCATTGGTATGCGGTTGAATTACTCTAGCTGGAGAGGCTGATGGGGTGTTACTGCGATGAGTCTCTTGTGGCCTGCCCATCTGCTTGGTGTGGAAAGAAAACAATCTACACATAGCTTCTGAGTTCTTTACCCGGTTTACTTAGTGGTTACTTCAGCAATGCCTCCGGGTGCTGCTCACTGCCAAGCCTCAGTCCGAATAGTCCCCCAGGAATCGGGATAGTTTATCCAAGACAACCCCTTTATATTCCGTTCTCTCTCAGGTTGCTCTCCCAGCACTAACTGTCCGTCTCTCCTGCTTGCGCCTCCGCACACAGAGCCCCAATCCAGCAGCCACACTTCCTGCCGGTCCCTGGTTCCCAACCAGCTCTTCTGTCCAACTCCGGTCAAACTTGTATTCGGGCACACTGGTGGTTCTCGCTACCTCTGCCCGAGCCCCTATGGCTCCTTCTGTCTCACTTGTGGATTCGTTGTTCCCGCGACCCAGGATGAGCTCCTCACCGCTCAAGTTCTCTGGATCCGTGATTCCTCTCACTTCATTACTCACTCACTGTCTCTCTCTCAACTAACTTCCCACCCAACACTTTCCTTCCCTCCGTCCCCTGACTATCCCCTCCCTCTATTGGGTCCACCCACCATCCCCGGGACCGGGTGTGTTGGGTGCTTGATGGGTGTCTTAGACTTACCATCCCGTTTTCCCAAGAACAGAGATACCACACCCATGGAGTGGGTGCAGTACCCCTTGTAGCGACCAGACCACAGGGGTGCCACATATACACATCACAGTAGATGCTGGGAGCATATACATTAACAGAAGGGCTGGGACATATATATCACAGGAGGGGCTGGGGCATAGACATCACAGGATGGACTGAGGCATAGACATCACAGGAAGGGCTGGGGCAAAGACATCACAGGAGGAGCTGGGACAAAGACATCACAGGAGGGGCTGGGGAATATACATCACTGTAGAGGCCTGTGAGGAATATACATCACTGGGAGGCTAAGGGGGGCATATACAGTACATGACTGAGGAGCAAAGACATTACTGAGGGTGTAGCCGTGGCTGTGGGGCATAGACATTACGGGGGTTTATACATCACTGGGGAGCACAGACATCACTGAGGGGCATATACATCACTGGGTACACAGACATCACAAGGTGGCACATATATCACTGTGGGCCACAGACATCACTGGACAGTATATACATCACTGGAGGGCACAGATATTACTGGGGGCAATTACAAGTCTGGGGAAGCAGAGGCTGCTGCTTTTCTTCTTCTATGGGCCTGGAGCATATAGCAGTAACCTGGCCACCAATGTGTGTCTCTACGCTGCACTGGTCAGCTTGAGGACATAGTCCATTAGTGTATGCACTCGTAGTGGTGAATGCTACTTGCGCATTAAATGGGCCTGCAGCAACCAAGATGCAGCCATGCCCGAGCTTTGTGGTCCCTGGTAATCTGTACGAGGGAACAAGATAAAGTAATCACAGGTCGCATGGGTCTCGCAAGAGTTCCCCACCCTGATCTAAACAGTCTCATACATTAAGGGACACACAACCCATCTGTGGCGAACATTCGTTCCCAAAGCGTTCACCAAGCCATGTCCTTGACTGGTCCAGCAAAATAGGCACTAGAATCTGTTAAAGCGCCTTACATCAGAGTTTCTGGATGTACAACGTTCCGATAAGAAACAAAGGGGTGTTTAATTGGTCAAAGAATGTAATTTGTTTTCTTACCCAGCAGTAGGAATGAGCTCTGAGATCCCTCACTTGCGGTAAATTGATGCAGACCCTGCCAAATATTGCCATAACACGTGAATATACACAGCACTGTGTGCGGCTTTCAGGTGTCTGAAGACTAAGGTTGACTTAAAAACACATGTTTGTGATTGGTAGGAAAATATTTTAACAAGGTTAAGTTAACATTGCTGCAACCTATAGAAATGTGTCTGTTATTATTCCCATGACTGCGGCAATGTATGAGGAGGTTTGTAATGAGTCTTCCTAAATGAGGAAAATAACGACTGTGAGATAGAAATGGGCTCCATACTTCTGCACCTTTCAAAAGAATCCCCACCCTTTACCATCATGTAGTTTTGAGGGTAAAATTCAGATTGATTTGCTTAAAATGTAATTGTTGTTTTATTCCATAAACCAATAGTACACATGAAAATAAGCAACTTTGTAATATATCTTATCAGAGACATCTACTGTGTTCACCTTCAATTCATGAGAACATCTGTATTCAGGGAATTTAGAGCTTCCCATTACTGAGATATGAGATGACAGTTAGTGCCTGTAAAATTGTATGTAGAATGGAAGAGGGAGGAGCCAGTTATTCTGCTGCAAGTTGCATGTTTCCATGAAACTTTATGAGCACCAACTGTCATCTCATTTGATAATGAAATATCAGTCCAAGAGGAGAAAGACGTGGACTTCCTTGATAAGATATATGAAAAGTTTCTTATTTTTAAGGGCACTATTGATTTATCAACAAAGAATTAAAATGAAGGTTAATCATATTATATATCTTTATATCTTGTTGGCCTAATGCATATTGATCTGTATGTATTGCAACAACTATTATTTGTTTAATATGATGTGATTTGATGTCTGCATGCATATTGTTCAGATGTCAACAAAGTAAAAAAAAAAAAGGGTCCTCATTCAGAGACAGGATGTTCCTCCTCCTGCTCCCAGCATGCACATTCTAGTGTGGCGCTGGAAGCTGAAGGTCACAGCAGATTTCTCTCTCCCTCTCCAGAAACCAGATTGATCCTATTCTCATGTTATAAGCTGGATGTTGTTAATTCTGAATAAATGAACATTTCCTGTTGCTCGCTGTGGACATCACGCTGATTAACGCGCTGCTAACATATCTACTACAGCGATAGTTTCTTTAATAAAGCTCCAAATGCCCTACATTACTATAGGGAGCAAACTGCTAAAACAATTGTTATTATTAAAGGCAATCTGTGAAGTCAAAAATGCATATGTATCGCTGGTGCGTCACTTTGGGATCGCTGGTGAGATGTCAAACAGTCAGATCTCACCAGCGACTTCTGCAACGATCCGGAATGAAAGGAGGTCGTTGGGAATTGTCACTCTCGGGCGTAGTATTGAGATCATTGGTCGTTGTCCCTTTCAAACACAGTGATGCAGCGTTCCCAGAGGGAGCGCAATGACCTAAAAATGACCCAGAGCACTTTGTAACGGTGAGCGATCTCACAGCAGCGGCCTGATCGCTGCTTAGTGTCACACATAACGAGATCGTTAGCGAGATCGCTGTTAAGTCACAAAACTTGTGACGTTACAACGATCTCGTTATATGTGACAGGGGCTTTAGACATCCAGAAAAGCCACCGAGATGAGGAAAATCAGAAAAATAACTAAACCACAAAAGGCAACTTGAGAAAGGCATACATTGATCAATTTGTTGCAAATGAAAAAGTCACTAATTCAGAGGTTTTCACGTGAAAAAACAAGTGGAAATGCAACTAGGAATCGGGCGCTCAGTGTACACCCCATATAAAACAGTCACGTGGAGTTTTTTGGACGTGGATAATGAAGCAGATCTGCTTCAAAGTCCATGTAAAAAATCTCAGCATGAACTAACCCCGTGTGCCAGGACACGCTAGGGCCATGAAGTGACCAGGCTGCGTGACTACACCCCTACTATATAATATGCCGCCATTGTTCTCCACTTTGCTCGGGGGACCCCCAATGTGAGTCCGCCTCGTCAGTCACAGCTGCTGTAGTGATAATGGATAACAATTTGTCTTTTACTACAAACAGTGAGCACGACTCTATGGCTGACTCTATTTTGAGGAATGAATGTCTGGTTTCTGGATATTGTTGCATTTTTTGTTGGAATAAGCAGAATGAGTGTCTTTTTATGTGGGAAAGTCGGGTCATTTTTATCATGCCATTGTGTGTGAATAAAGAATTTCCTAACACGTCCACAGATTAACACCACAACATCGGACCGGACCTAGAAATCTCGCAGCTGCCTTTCATTAGCAGTAACCGCAATGGAATGAATAACACAAAAACACATTTAGCCTCAGATTTTAATGCGAAAAAGTAGTTTGTGTCATAATTGAAGGAGGTAACCCCATAGGAAACAGCCCTGTATTCATGAGGGCCAAAGCAAAAAATAGCTTAGGAATTAAAGGGGAAGCATGGATGCTATAATAATGTGAATGAAAAGGAAAGCAGGTGCATTTCAGACACTGGATCACTTAACCATAGCACTTGTTGGTCTAATGGCCCCTTTACACGCAGCTACAGAAGGTTAGAAACCACCGGGTGTTTCACGTGCACGTTTCAACGGTTCCTAACGGTACCTGATACCGCCTTTACACGCCGCTACAAGGTGCTCTACAGAAGGTTTTTTATATCCCTGGAAGCACCGACGGGTGCCGCAGGTTACCTTCTGTAGAGCACCTTCCCTCATTTACACGCCGCTACCACAAGGGAATATGGGCGGACCTGGAGCAGCAGGGACAACACATAGGCGTGCCAGAGTTGTGGATTACGAGATGCTCGTACGCTGATAGGACAAAGCAATAGCGTCATGATTGGCCAGCCAGCGCAGGAAGGCTGGCTAATACATGATGCTATTGCAATTGTGTAGTGTGATGGTCAGCTCCTTAAATATGCAGCCCTTGCAGCGACAACCAATCCTAATGCAGGAGCTTCCACCAATGATTGCTGATGGGGCGCGGTATCCCGGAGGCTGTGTCACGCCCCAGGGAGTTCACTAGGTGACGAAAATACCTTCCTGTTCTTCGATTACACGCCGCTATCCTTTTTTGAGATGTGTTCAACAACCTGAATTACACGCCGCTACCTCGCGGTGTTTTGATGGTACAAGATACAATTGTCTCCGACACCCGGTGGTTTCTAACCTTCGGTAGCGACGTGTAAAGGTACCTTTATGATTATATCTAATATAGGCGGCTGAGAACTGGGCTCATTACAGAAAAAGATAATGGATACTGTCAGTGCATGAAAGAAGTCCTTAGGGCTTATGTCCACTAATGTATTGTGAAGAATATTCAGGTGCATCTGAATAAATTAGAATATCATCAAAAAGGTAATTTATTTCAGTAATCTACTTATATAATCGCCTAGGGGCCGAAAGTCAAGATGTCACCTTTTCTTCGTTATCTGATTGGTCCGTGTGATCGCCGCCAGATTAGTCCACCTGCAATAGAAAAAAAAAAGTCCGCCATATTGCCACACCTCCGACTCATCTCTTGGCCTCTCATTCCCTATAGGACCTTTGGTGATGTCACAGTCATGTGATTGATCACATGACTGTGACATCACTACAGATCCTGCAGTACAAGGTACAGATAGGATCAGGGAGATGAGGAGTCCACACACAGGGTGGTGGTGGTGACAGTGGCTGCGGGGGGAGGCACACACAGGGAGACACAGGGAGGTAGGGGAGCCACACACACTCTCCCCTACTCTGCTCTCCCCCTGTTTCCGTCACTCTGCCCTGCTCTCCCCCTGCTCTCCCCTCCCCACTCTCCCCCTTATCTCCTTCCACTCTACTCCCTGCTGTCCCCCTGCTCTGCCCCATTCTGGTCCACTCTCCTCTAGCTCTGCTCTACCCCTGCCCTCCCTGCTCTGCCCCCTGCTCTCCCCCGCTCTCCCCCTTATCTCCTCCCACTCTCCCCAACTCTGCTCCTTGCTCTCCCCCTGCTCTGCTCCCTGCTCTCCCCCTGCATGTTTAATCTGTCCACTGCCGCCTCCCTGATGCCAATCATTGTCTCCCTCACCTGCTGCATAACACAGAGCAAGGGGTGCAGTTCTGGCCACATTACCGCCCCCTGTGGTGACATCACCGCCTTTACCCGCCCTGCTCCATGGTTAACATGTAGCAGGGTGGGTATAAGTGGTGATGTCACTGCAGGAGGCGGGGCGGCCGGCCTCCTACTTTGACATCACCGTCTTTTCCCGCCCTGCTCCATGTTAACCATGGAGCAGGGTGGGGAAAGGCAGTGATGTCACTGCAGGGGGTGGGGCAATGCGGCCAGAACTGCACCCCTCACTCTGTGTTATGCAGCAGGCGAGGGAGACAATGATTGGCATCAGGGAGGCGGCGGTGGGCAGATTAAACATACAGGGGGTGTGAAAATGCCCTTTGGCTCCAGCCACAAGCCACCTCCTATTTGGCTCCACAATGTATTTTTCAAAGTGTATTATCTCGGGGTACAGGGGGCTCAAGGGCTGGGGGACCCCTTGCCTAATGCAGCAGACATGCTGCATTCAGTGCTGTAATTAGATCACCATATGTGGTTGGTGACAGGTCCTCTTTGAAGGCTACACAGGCCGGAGCTTATCTGAGAGACTTTGTAACATTGTGTGACCTGTTGTGGAGTACTGTGAGTAAACCCGGGTACAGAGTTGCAGAACTGTGTGAGGCTGTGTTATTTGCGTGGCAACCGGCTGTGAATGCCACTGAGCAAGAGGCCTAACGTTAATCCCTGCATGCCAGAAATTACCAATTACAATTACTATATTCTTTGCCGTGGGGACCTGCTCCACCCATGAGGAGCCACTCCATCCCAGCTGCCAGTCCATCGTCTCCAGAGGTTCTGCAGCAGCGGCGGCTACACATAGCCACAAACCAGGGTGACCTTTTAAACCACCCTATCCCTATACACTCCCCAAGAACGCTTTAACGCTGGAACCCAGGCTCACGGAGCCGGGTCTCGACCCCTGTGACTCACCAGATTAAACATTAAAGCCCGGTTTCGAGTACCCCACAGCCCTGGGGCGCATCATAGACACTGCTATGTAGTGTAGGCACAGTTCTGTAATATGGGCACTGCTATGTAGTGTAGGAACAGTTATGTAGTATACGCACGGCTATGTAGTGTAGGCACTGCTCTATAGTATGGGCTCTGCTATGTAGTGTAGGCACTATTAAATGGGGTATGCACAGTTATGTAGCGTAGGAACTGTTAAGTAGGCTATTTTATCATTTGGGCACAGTTATGTATTTTGGACCCTATTACATATTGTAACACTGTTCATGCTGAGCCATGGTTGGAAATTATGTGGCTATCCCAACACCTACATTATGGCTTCCACTTGCCAAAAACACTAATTCTTGTAGATTACAAAAGTTTGTTTCCTTTCTTTTTTAACACAACCCTTATTTTTATGTCATTTCTGTATTCATGCACATTTTTGCTCAGATCCATGCTGATTTTTGTACATTTTGAGTTGAACACTGTTATCCAGGATCCATGCTGATTTGTGCACATTTTTGAGTTGAACATTGTGCCATTCGTCAATCCTTTTCTCTCTGATGAAAACATAAATGCTTTCAGTTATCGTTTCTTGTCGGTCCAAGATACTTTTTCACATCCTAGAAGATATTATTTATGGTCATTGATGTTCTTATGTGGTTACACGATTGCTTGACGTTCAGTCATCTACAGAAGTGAAATCAGATTAAAAAAAACAATTTATTGGAATCAATGACCTTTAGAGTAGAATCCTGATAATCTGGAATCCTCCTTGTTATTAGAGTATTCATTCAATGATGTTGCTATCTGTCTTTTTAAGGCTAGGATCACATTTACGTTTTGACCCTAGCCTACCTGATTGCGCTTTAAACTTAGTACGTTACCCAGCACCGCATAGCGTTACCGCTATGCGGTGCTGGATAACGCTGCCCCTAGTTATCCTATATTTACCTTCCCAACCAGTCACACAGGAAGCTGCTGGGAATGCGCTTTACAGCGCCGCACAGGAAACGCTGCAGACACTCTACAGTGTGACAGCCCTTGAGATATTTGTATACAGCTATTAAGTCTCCTCTCAGTCTTCTTTTTGGCAACATAAACATTCCCAGATTCTGTAGCCGTTCCTCATAGGACATTGTTTGCCGTCCGGTCACCATTCTGGTCGCTCTTCTCTGAACTTACTCCAGTTTAATGATGTATTTTTTACAATATGGTGCCCAGAACTGGACACAGTATCCAGATGAGGTCTGACCAAAGAGGAGTAGAGGGTGATAATGTCTTCACATGATCTAAACTGTATGCTTCTGTTAATACATCCCAGAATTGTGTTTGCCTTTTTAGCTGCTGCATCACACTGTTGACACATGTTCAGTCTGTGATCTATTAGTATACACAAGTCTTTTTCACACGTGCTTTTGCTTAGCCCTATCCCTCCCATTCTGTATATGCTTTTATTTATTTTTATTTCCCAGATGTAAAACCCGGGTTACACATAACGATGTCCCAGCGACCCCACCAACGATGGGAGTCGCTGGGACATCTTTATCTGATCGCAGGTGAACTGTCACACAGGCAGACTCATCAGCGATCAGCAACCCTCTGCTATCCAGGGTAAACATCGGGTAACTAAACAGAGCACTGTGCTTAGATACCCGATGTTTACCCTGGATACCAGCGTCCCAGCGTGTACTGTACGGCACTGGGAGGTCGTTGATCGTTGGTCTCCCACTGTCAGATATGCCGATGCTGGCCGCCCAGTGGGAGACCAATGATCGAAAAATGGCCCTGGCCATTATACCAACGATCAGTGATCAGCGGGCTGATCATTGATCGTTGCGAGATGTCACACTCAGCGACGTCACTACGAGGTCGCTGCAATGTCACAAGTTGCAGCGACATTGTTAGTGATTTCGCTACATGTAAATATCGCTTAAGACTTTGCATTTCTCTCTGGTATAAACCATTCTGTCACTTGCTGCCCACTGCTGCAGTTTGTTTAGGTCTTTCTGAATCCTCCTTCTCTTCTCTAATATTAGATAACCCTCCCAGCTTTGTGACATCAGCAAATTTAATCAGTTTACCCTCAATTCCTTCATCCAAATCATTGATATATATGTTGAACAACACAGGTCACAGGACAGAGCCCTGTGGTCCCCACTGGAGACATTCTTCCAAATGGATGTGCAGCCATTTATGACTACTGTTTGGGTCCAATCACTAAACCAGCTATGAATCCACCTAACAGTTGCCTCGTCCATTCTTACTTGGTCATTTTTTCAATAGAGATGGTATGAGATACTTTGTCAAATGCTTTCCTGAAGTAAGATATACTATAGTCTCAATACAGAGTTTGAAAAACTGGGCACTACCCGTGTTAAACAACTTAGGCAGATTCAAAAAATCCTTGCTGACTGAGGGTTTTCAACCAAAGGAGGTGCTCACTTAATGTAAGTGCACAATGTAGTTAAAAAGAAAAAAGACAGTGGCACTCACCGAGTTGATCTTCATAATTTATTGCGGTTTTCAACGGAACATTCCGTAGGAGCAAGTGGAGAGGGAGGGAGGTGCGGGAGCGAGGACGACGGCAACCGTTTCGCGACTCAGCGGCCGCTTCTACGGGTCCCGCACCTCCCTCCCTCTCCACTTGCTCCTACGGAATGTTCCATTGAAAACCGCAATAAATTTTGAAGATCAACTCGGTGAGTGCCACTGTCTTTTTTCTTTTTAACTAAGATATACTATATATACTACATTTCCCTTATCCACCCAGTCAGTGATTCTGTCATAGAAAGAAATTAGTTTAGTCTGACATGACTTATTAGTTACAAACCCATGCTGGCTCTGGTTAATCACTTCAGTCTCATCCAGGTACATCTTGTTTACTAATTTGTTGCATACATGTTGTTTAATAATTTGTTCAAAGATATTTCCTGCTATAGAAATCAGGCTCACAGGCCTACAGTTCCCTGGTCCACCCTCTTCCCCTTTTTGAAGATGGGGACAATATTTGCTATTCTCCATACCTCTGGGACTTCTCCTGTTCTCCCAGAATTTTCAATGATTTTGGAGTGATTTGAAAATATCAGATCTCCGATAGCTCTACTGCATCATTTGCACATCAATTCAAACTCTGAATTCTAAATAATAGAGGAACATACTGCAATGTAAAGGCATTGCAGGAAATGTCTTTGAAAGAGTTACAGGCACATACAAATACAGTAGTTTAGGGGTGGGATAATGCTTCCCTTAAAACTTATGAAAAAAACTTAGTATATTTTGAGTTACATAGACAAATGCTGCTAACTAGTGATGAGGGCACACTGCCATGTTTGGGTGCTCGGTACTCATAAGGAGCAGGTGGGTGCTTAGATGAGCGCAACTTGAGTACCGGAGTATAATGGAAGTCTTTGGTGAAATCAAGCATCAAAAAAAATGCTCAAATTCCCCATTGACGTCAATTGACAGTTGCACCCATCTGAGCATTCAACTGCTCATTATGACTACTGAGCACGCGAGCATGGTAGTGCTCGCTCATCACTAGTGCACTGCTAACTGTTTCACTGCAATCATCTGTACTTCAAATAATTATATTGTGAAATCAATGGAGCAAAAGGCAAATAGACTGGGGACAAGCTGAGGTTTGGAAGCCACTGACATGTAATTATTTTACAAGAATGAAGACAAATCCAATCAGAACTTTCTATGGTGGACTAAATTATTTAAAAAAAAAAGAAAAAAATATTTATTCTTCAAAGGAAGTGAAATTTTTTCCCAAGGTTGTAAAGCTGTGGAACGTGTTCCCATTGGATTTGGGAATGTCTGCAATTGTGGATAGATATAAAAGTTGTAAAGCATAATACATAGGATTACTGATAAGAATGTAGAATGTTAATTCAGAGATCTGCTCGATTGCTAGCAGTTACCAGGACGACATTTTTCCAGTTGGGCCTCGGACCATTTATAGTGGGATTTTTGGATTACTCAGCGTCACTTATGGACAGCGAGAATAAAACCAGAGCCTAAAGTTTTTTTCCAGTTATTAAAACTGGACAATTCCATGATGTAAATGTGGTGTGACTCTCCTAATTTCAGCAGGCCCAGCCGACCATTACTCAATGCTGGATGTTTGTGGAGACAAGAGCTGGAAAGTTGTATTTCTTCATATCCAATCCTTGTGTTTTCAGAAGAGAATAGCAGCTTGTTCCTCTCTCTGAATATTGAACATGGAGGAGAGTCAAATGGAATAACTGTTGGCCAAACATGTATTAGGCTGACATCAATCTAGACCTGTGAAATCCCTTTAGACTAGAGGTGCGGAACTCCAGGTCTCGATTGCTGTCAACAGGTCATGTTTTCTATATTTCCCTAGCATTGCACAGGGGTTAGAATCATCACCTGTGCAGGTGATTCAATTATAATCTGTGCAATACTAAGGAAATCCGGAAACCCTGCACTGTTGCAGCCCTCAAGACTTGGGGTTCCCCACTCCTGCTTTAGACCAAAGTTAGCTTGCCAATGGGTCATCAAGCTCAATTGCTTTCCACCTTTGCCAACAGTAGACATAGTTTTCACTGCCTTTTCTGGATCTACAGAAGACAATATGCTGAAACCTAGATAAAACCCACTAAAGGCCCGTATTCAAATTAGCTAGCTGTTGTCAAACTCTTGGGATACATAGGAACTCTTTACTCAGTCGAGCATGCCTACATCTTAGCTCCTATTAACCAAAGGATTGCTGCTGAAATGTATCCTCTCTCCAAGAGATTATGTCTAGTTCGTGACATACGAATGAAATTGCCACCCACTAATAGGCTATGTAGTATAAGCTCAGCCTTCTTTTGCCTAATGTGTACCTTCAGAACTATACAACATAATAAGGATCAACAGAACTTATCTTACTCGCTTATATAGCACCATCATATATTACAGCACTTTACACATCATCACAATCTAAATTCTCTAACAGTATGGCTTTGGATTGTGGTAGGAAACTGGAGAACCCATGGAAACCCAAGCAAACACAGGGAGAGCATCAAACTCCTTGCAGATGTTGCCTTTGGTCAGATTTGAACCCACTGACAGGGCTGTAGAGTGAGAGTCATGGAGTCAGTGTCCATTTTGGTGGGGTCTGAGTCAGACTCAGGGAAATTGAGGATTTTGATGTTTGGCTTACTGACTCCATAGTCCTGCCCCACTGAGCCACCATGCTGCCCTGGCTACAGCTTGAAGTTAATAATAGACATATAATCCCAGCCATGGACTCAGTTAAGGTAGGAAAGAAGAGAACATTAGGAACTTGTTGGGGATCCACAGGGCACATACTGACTCAAACACAAAGTAGATGCTGTTGGACACAATGGAGGTCGCTTGTTCTCTGTGTGGTCCTGAAAACCTGCTGTAACATTTCATCCTGTTCAGCTACTGAAACGATTACACCATTTGCAACAAATTAAATTCCATTAATACTCACTTACTATTATTACCGAGGAGGTCCATGGAAAAAGGATCTTGACAACTGTTTTCCCTTATTCGAAATATATGAGGTGCCATAAATCCTCCTGATGTTTTCATAGCAATGTATTACAGACCCTATGCTACGTAAGGATTCATAATGATTGCTTGATTGTTTCCTCTATAAGGCATTGAACCCACGCTCCTAAATATTCTAGACCCGCCACGTTAATTACGCGCTTCCTCTCCTAGCTCATCTGGTCCAAACAAAATGTTTGCCCAGCCGTTCCATAGCGTTGTTCAGCACGGTATAAAGCCTACTGCTCATATTCTTGCTATGGCCTTGAAAAACATGAGGTCCTTTTCCACACTTTGTTGTGGATCCAGCAAGTTTCCTTTAATCATTATTCTTCACCTAAGTGGAGTAGGCAGCGTCCTGGCGCCGAGGAACAAAAATGGAGAGCATAAACGTCAAACTTCTTTCCAGCAATGACTCCGAGTCTATTTTCTTCCATGACGTAGATAGTTCGTACGCCAGCTATTTCCTGAGTGGTTCATCGAAAGGCATCCAGCCCCTTACACAACAGGCTGTGCCCTACTGATATTGTGTAAATATATATTTTTAGAGGGCCAGATACATCAAGAAAAAGTATTGGCAGAGGGGATCTGAATAAATCATTCTGCTGTCCAGAACAGATACAATCCAGAAATACTCGGTAAAGCGAAAACAAATGATAGGACTTGAGTCAGGAGCTTCACATGTACGATGTAAAACAATTCTTTATGTCTCATCAGACACCAGTGGGAGGATCCAGCACGGTCAGTATCATAATAACTGACAATACGTGAAAAGGCTTGGATTAGGGTTTTCTCTGACCATTAGTGCTGGGGGCGTCCATCAACCGTCCACAGCTCCACACTTATTATGAGTGCACCAAATATTCAATTTTGTTATGGCAAACATTCATTGATAAGTTTTCCGTTAAAATCTTTTAGATTCCATGAAGATACTTTCAGAGTTTCTCAACTACAACATTCAACAGATATAAGAACTCACGGCATGAAAGGCTTTTCCGCTAATTGTAAAAATAATTACAAGATTGACTTACCCAAAATTGCTGTGAGATTTGGAAACTGACTTCACATTTCCTCCTTGTCCTGGAGTCAGGGGTGTCACGCCCTGATGGCGGGCATGTGCTCAGTACACTAAACTTGCTCCTAACCGGCTAATTTCACTTCTGCAATGTATATACATACATTGCAGAAGTGAAATTAAGTAAAAGAAAGAGTTAAAAATAAAAAATCTGTATTCTCACCTTTCTGTGATCCACCGCTGCCTCCAGCAAGCTCCGGGTGATAGGATGTCACAACCGGCAGCGTCATTGGGTCACATGATCGTGGTAACTGCGGTCATGTGACCCGATCAGCTGATCGGGTTGTGACACCACCGCAGGTCCTATAAGCACCCGGACCTTGCTGGAGGCAGTGGTGGATCAAGGACAGGTGAGCATACAGATTTTTTATTTTTAACTCTTCTTATACTAAATTTTACTTCCGCAATGTATATTATACATAGCGGAAGTGAAAGTGCCCCGCTGTGTCCGGATCTGTGATAATCACGGACTCGGACACAGAATAGGTCACCCCCTGTGGTGTCCTTTCCTGTCTGTGGGGTCCTACAAAAAGTAGGATTCCACGGACAGGAAAAAAATTGTTATGTGAAAGCAGCCTTTAGTGTTTAACAAATTTGGAAGAATGCCAAAAGCCCTGCGTGCAGATAATGGAACTGAATGTACAAGTGGTAAGGTGCAAACCATTTTGAAAAAGAATGGAATTTTGTTCCAGACTACCATTCCATACAACCCATAACAGAATGGCTTTGCAGAGAGAAAGAACCGCACTCTCTGTGAAAGTGCAAGAAGTATGTTGTTTGATACAAATCTACCTACAATGTATTGGGGAGAAGCCATCATGACAGCTTGCTATCTTCAAAACAGACTGCCAGATAGTCACAAAATAAAACTCCATATGAGCTATGGAACTGTGAGAAGCCTAACCTGAAGCACCTCAGGATATTTGTAAGCGAAACATTTGTGTAAAACATTCCAAGCGGGAATTACATGCAAAGCAAGGATTCCTGGTGGGCTATAGCAAAACTCAAGAGGGATATCGAATCCTGTACCCAAAGACCAACACAGTAACAATCAGCAGAGATGTAGTGATTGATGAGAACTCTGTGTCGCTCAAATTCCATGAAGTTACACAAGTTATTCAACCCAAGAAACAAGAAGAAGAATCTCAATCACCAAACCCAGACACCGAAAGGGAAAATACTGAAGTCTGGATAAGCTCTGAAGCCACCAAGGAAGACACAGAAGAACCAAGCCAACCTCCAGTCAGGAGATCAGAAAGACCAAACAAAGGTATCCCAGCTAGACGCCTTTCTTATATGGTCAGAACACTTCATGAACCAGAGTCATGGCAAAAGATGCAAAAACTGCAGACATGGAAACTTACGGAGCAACCACAAGGAAAATGAGCTATCAGATGTAAGTGGGTCTTCAAAAACAAATATGACTCAAAAAGTAAAGTTCATCGGTTTAAGGCAAGATTGGTCGCAAAAGGGTACTCGCAAAAGTATGGTGAAGATTATGATGCTACATTTTTTCCATTTGCGAAGCAAACCACATTCAGAATTTTAATGTCTGTAGCTGCAGTTCAACAGATGACAGTGAGACATTTTGACATCTAAACAGTCTTCCTACATGGTGATATTGAAGAAGAGTTGTACATGAGCCAACCCGAGGGATAGATTAAAAAGGGTGAAGAGCACCTTGTTTGTAGAATGCAAAAATCTCTCTAACTCTATGGCCTTAAGCAGTTGACAAGAGCATGGAACTCAAAAATGAACAAGTTTTGATGGATGAAGGATTTAAAAGATCTCCAGCTGATCCATGTTTGTATATGAAAAATGTAGCAAAGGACTGGATATATGATCTCCTATATGAAGACGATGTACTCATGTCTAATCGAGATGAAAAAGAAATTGCAAAGCTAGGTGAAATTCTCAACCTGCACTTTGAGACGAAGGACCAAGGAAATGTGACATATTATTTGGGAATCCAAATCCAGAGAGATGAAGATGGGAGTTTTCTTCTCAATTGAAGTTCTAAAATTTCCTCAATCCTAAATCAGTTTGGAATGTCAGAAGCCAAAGGTGCATCAACAGCAATGGATCCATCCTACTTAAAGTTGGAAGGAGAAGAAGATCTGCTACCCATCAATGAGCGTTACAGACAAGTAGTGGGGGCGCTTCTGTACATAGCAACCACAACTCATCCAGATATCACAGCCACAGTTGGACTTCTCTTCTATGTAAGTAAGGCTGCCTTCACACTTGCAGATGCATCTGCAGCGTTTTGCAGATGCATCTGCAAGTATCAGCATGCAGACCGCGGTCCCTATGTTTATAATAGGGCGCACCGCGGTCTGAATGCTCTCATTGATTCCTGTATGTGAGCCGTAAGCAGGCGTATGCCTGCTGACAGATCACACACTCCCGCCCCGCACCTTGGACGCAACATCTCGCGTCCATAGTGCGGGCGGGAGAGTGTGATCTGTAAGCAGGCATACGCCTGCTTACGGCTCACATACAGGAATCAATGAGAGCATTCACACCATGGCCGTGGTCTGCATGCTGATACTTGCAGATGCATCTGCAAAACGCTGCAGATGCATCTGCAAGTGTGAAGCCAGCCTAAGCCACGCCAAAGAGACTGGAATGCAATTAACAGAATTCTACAATATCTTAAAGAAACTCAAAGGCTAAATCTTAAGATATCTGCATCAGGAGATCTCACTCTCATAGATGACATATGTGGATGACAGATTCCATTTAATGGCAATATACTAAAAATCAGCAATTAGAACAATTCATTTACTACCCAGCAGCAAAATACAACAAGGCAGATAGTCCTAATTTGGACAGTGGAACCTTAAGACTAAAAACTCATACATTGTACCAAATTTATCACAGTGGGCCATGCTGGTTGTTAAACTTGGTGTCTGTTGAGCCTGTTCAGTTTACATTTATAGCAAGCATTGACTCACGGTGTGCCAAAACTTTACATCAAAATTTTGGTGCCATTTTTTAGTAAAAGTATTGCCTAAAATAAAACGTCCTTTCATACGAAGCCTCTTTAAACCTTAAAGAGTGTCTAAATACAAAATAAATAATTAAAACATGAAAAATATTTTTTAGAGTTCTGGTACATTTAGAATAGTAAATCTCCCCAAACTGTGACAGCAACGGTCATCCAGAGGGTTCATCTATCCAAAGGATCCTATTCAGGGTTTGCCAACTCAGATATGATATATTCACCAAACACTTATTCGCAAATATCAGATTTGACACAGATTTCCTTGAACTTAAATTCAGTAATCTACTTGAAATTCATGAGTTTCTGAAATCTCTTTCTGTTACGCACCTCGGCTTAGAAGAGCTTCACCACCTTCTCCTATGGCTGTTGCTATCTGTTGAGCTCTACATTGTGTTCGACAAATGGCCAGGCGTGCCTCCAACAGATCATCTGCTGAGTTCTATTTAAGGAAGGCCCACTAAGACACACAACTGTTTCTTGGTATTAAAGGGGTTGTCCAGTACTTTAACATTAATGATTGGTCCTTAGAAAAGGTCATCAATAGAGATGGGCGAGTCCTAAAAGACTCGGAATCGCAAGACCCCAACGAGTCCGAGTCAAGGACTCGGGACTCGTTGCGAGTCCAGCGAGTCCAATGTTAATGAATAGGGAACCGAGTAATAGCGAATAATGACATTTACAACTCGCTGATGTGTCTCTGAAAGTGTGCGAGTCCAAACTCGCTGGTTTTTCTCTTATTTGGAGGCTTGGAGCCGATGATGCGAGGGAAGCGATTCTCCAGCACACACCATGCTTTAAGGAAACAGGAAACGAGTCGCGCTGACAGGCGCACACACAGAGCAATCCATTCATCAGTGCAATCATGGCAGCAGGCCGTGGCACGGTGAACACACTGCGTCTTATTGCACTTGTGGAGGCTCGTCCATTTCTATGGCTCCCTACAGATCCTGACTATGGGGATACGACCCAAATTAATACAGCCTGGAGAGAGATGTTCCTTGCGTTCCATCGGAGTGACCATGAGGAACAGAGGTTTTAAGTGCGCACAGCCACCGAGATGTGGTTTGGTGTTGCTGAATGCGTCACTTGCTGGCGGGGTAAGTGTGCGCGCTCACACTTGGCAGTGAAGCCGCACACTACACTCCCTAAGGTGGTGTACGTGCTAGCAGCAACGCACTGGTCTGCCACAGAAAAAATAACGCTCTATGGCTTATTAGGAACAAAAATCGATCTGGTGCAAAAACAAAAAGGAAACAGCACCTCAGCTAAGCCTCTGACTGCAGCTGTTAGCAAAGCTGAGTGAGTAAGCTAAGCTATGAGGTCCGTCCTGTGTGCACTCTAAGGCTTCTCCTTCCTTCCCTCCCTGCCTGCCTGCCTGCCTACACAGCACTACTCTGTCCTCCTCCTAGCTCTCAGAAGAGCTTTTTGGGTTAATATAAGGAATCTTCCCTACACTGACAATCCCTGATCTGCTCCAGCATATATCTCTCTCTCCCTATACTAGGTCAGATCGTCTCAGGAATGTGGCCAAAATGGCGGGGACAAGCCTTATATACTGCCTTGCCTGTCATAGATGACATAGGCATCACGATGGACAGCAGCCAATCATAGTCCTGACACAACCAACTTTGCTATGCCATTACTGACTATGATTGGCTTTCTTCACAAGTTTTCTGACCTAACACGCACGCTGTGCTGACTCAGAACATAACAGATTCTGTATTCGAGAGTCCGACTCCCGAATACAGTATACAGGACTCGGAATCGTAGACTCGTAGGACTCGGAATCGTAGACTCGCTCAGACTCGCTGCTGACAGCGGGTATCTGTGAAGAGTCAAGCTTATTGACATTGAATTCCATTGGACTCGTCACTGTGCGAGTCCAAGCTGGAGATTCGCCGAGTAACGAGTCCTGCGAGTACCTTCAGAATCGCCGAGTCCCGAGTCCTAGCGAGTAGACTCGCCCATCCCTAGTCATCAATGTCTGATCCATAGGGAAGTGACATACGGCACCCCCATCAATTTGCTGTTTCCGGTGCCACTGCCGGACAGCACTACTCAGTTGCGGTGCACAGCACAGCTCAGTCAGATGTATAGTGGCCACGGTTGGGTACTGCATATCCGCACCATATTGTGATCAATAGGAGGGTTGATGTGTAATCCCCTGGCAATTGTTACATAGGAGTAGCGCTGCCATGCAGCTCAGCAAGTGAATAATTTTATCCGGAGGCCGCAAAGGGACCATCAAATTTGGTAGGATTGCCTGGTGTCACACCCCACCGATCAGATATTGATGACCTATTCTAAGAATTGGTCATCAATGTTAAGGTCCCGGACACCTTTCAAATTCTAAGCCTGTTTGTCATGCTCCAACATCTCTGCTCTTTGTGTTTGTATTTGTGTTTGCATTTAACACTAGTGGGTTCCTCTTCATCTGTCCTACTGCTCCTAAAATTGCTTTGTGTGCCAAATCCTCACTGCCCACATGTTTTTGTGCTTGCTGCATTAACACCGGGGTCCATGTGCCCACCCAAATCAAAGGCTTAGAATATCTACCTTCCCTGATGAGCCTACACTGCTAAGCGTAAGCTGCTTATTTACCTTGGACTTGCTCCGTCGAATGACAATTGGGTTAATTTTGATGTGGTCATCAATGTTCCATTTTGCCAATGTAAGGGTTCAATTTTTGTTTCTGCTCTAGCCATACTTATAGGCTTTTTAGCCGATGGGTGAAATATGACAAAAGGGAGCGACAACTGTATTTCCCAACTTCCGAAACATTCACGGAATTCGATATGTGCACGCAAAGTGCATTTACCGACTTTGAAAACCACACCCCATAGATTGTTCCACACAGGTTGACATTTCTCTTAATCTACTTGTATGGAAATATCTCTATGCTGTCCTTTACCGTACATCTCTGCAGCATTGCCATTTGGCATGGATCTAAAAAACTGCTATGTATGCAGCTCCGGAACTAAAAATGAAGATAAGACAATTTTGTAAACATTTTCACTTTTTTCCTAAATATAATTCATATGCCGAGCATGTGTGTGGGTCTGCGTGTGTTCTGGGACTAATTCTTAAAGCTAGAAATAATATTTTCTTTCGGTTTACTACCAGACTGCTCTCCGACGAGCCTAGTTTACGGTTGATGTCTTCTACTGAGTACAATGAGGTCATGTTGGATCACATGGCTAGCTTGTAGTGTCAACTACCAGTTCATCATCCTAATTCCGGAATGCCTGACTCAATACCTTGGTGTCCTCTCTAGCGTTTGGCTTGTATAATCCATAAAGACATGCCTGCACTTTTTTGCTGAACATCACATGGTGCTTTATGTCCTGTGGTGGCTGAGAAAGATCTTAATATACTGAAATATGAGTCATAGATAACTATAGTAGGAAAGAGTCTGTGCCAAACTTCTGGGACGTATCTGATTTCTTGGCTCACAATTAGTTTTGACAATAGAGGTAAAAAAAAAATGATATCCTGGATGGAAGAGTCCGTGTTAAACAGCTTAGCAAATTTCACAACATAGAGTTTGAGTCATTGATTTTTTTTTTGTCTTAATTTGATGATTCATCCAGCAGCTAACATCCGAAAGATATCTACTGGATGGGTATGGTGATACTGTTCTGATTGAACTTGGAAAGCTTCTCTAGGTTCTTAGATGTACCATGAAAAAGGAAGCAAAATTTGGATTTCACTGCAGCAGATAGATTTATCCAAGGATGCCATCTTAGGGTGCTTTCACACTGGCGTTTTTGAAAAAATGCTGCAGATCCGGTCAAAAAAAGCCCATGCATTGTCTATGGGGCTTGCGGTAAGTGTGCGGCAGATGTGGCAAGTGTGGTTTCGGCAGTTGTGGCAGATGCGGCCGCAAAAAAAAACTGCCGCTGACCACGTTTTTTTCGCGGCCGCATCTGCTGCAACTGCCAAAACCGCACTTGCCGCGTCTGCCGCGCACTTACCGCAAGCCCCATAGACAATGCATGGGGTTTGCCGCAACTGTGCCGCAAGTGCAGCCGTTAGGCGGAAAATGCGGCAGATGCTTTTTTTGACCGGATCTGCAGCATTTTTAAAAAACCTTGTATGGCGTTTACCGCAACCGCGCCGCAACTGTGCCACAAGTGCAGCCGGTATGCGGTAATCGCGGCAGATGCGTTTTTTTCACCGCATCTGCCGCGATTTGAAAAAAACGCTGATGTGAAAGGGCCCTTAGATTGGCATTTGTCCTTATTCCCAGCCTATGGCCTCCAGCTGTGGGAAAACGAGAAATATCTGGTAGAAGGATACAGTAGATGTTATGCATTTGGATTCAAACCCTTGAGTCTGTGGTCGGCTTCTCTATCACTGAACCACAGCAGATACATCTTTTCTCTGTGTTTAGTTTCTGTTCTCTTTGCTTTAGTTCCATTATGGTAAAGGTGTATTAATTTACTCGTTTGTCTGTCCAATCACATTTCGGGTGTGGCTTTAAATACTTTCCCCCTGCTATTTTCTGCTGGTGATATTCTCATTTGGATGTCCAGCCATAAAGCCATCTGTTTATGCAGGTCAGTGAAAGACCAGTTAGGATTCATCTCTCTGCTGTTTAGGTTCTTTACTCTACACCTACTCTGTTTGTTGTTAGAAAGTAGGTGGCATATTCTTTAGCAGTATATCTCTTGCATTTTGTTGTTGGTTTTAGATCAATCGCTACCTCAGCACACCTTCCCTTCTGCAGGCATTTTTCACTCTGCTCTGCCCTGAAGTTCCTTAGTGTAGCATCAGTCTGAGTTACAGGTAAAAAGAGAAATCTGGGACCGACAAAATGCAAACCGCACAGTTAAGCATAACCACGAAATACCCTGACATCCATTAACCCCTATACAGGGATCTGGCTTTACTGCAAGGTCCAGGGGATTTCTACCTAGAGATGGGTTGCAGTCCAGAAATGGAAAAGTCACCAAGCAGCGTCAAAGCTGAGGTCAGAAAAGTACAAAATCATTAGGATGGAGAATAGTACAAAATCAGGCAGAAGTAAATCCGGAAAATCATTAATACAAAGCAGGATAATAAGAAGTGAGCCAGGGAATATATCTCGAAATCAACAGGTGTACACAGAGACTCAAATAGACTGCAGTATTTCCTAATTGGCTAAAGTCAAAGTTAATGACCGCAGCTGGGCAGCCATACAACACATCCACAAGTCAGACTACTACATCACCAGCCCCTCCTTTGGAGTTAACACCGTGGTGCCTGGTGGCAGATGCAGTAGTTGCAGGAGCAGACTCTGGGGATGTGACATTTAGGAGGAACGTGAAACACTCAAAGGCCGATCAGGCAGAATTGGTCTGTGGCTGCCATCATTTAATCTGTGGTCAGGGCTTTCCCAAGCTCACTAGGGACTGCTGGGTTGAGATCTCTAGTCTGTACAGTAACCAGCAGAGTCAGTTGTAGTTTTTTAGTACGTAACCTATTTCCTATGTGAGTTGCTACAGAACCATAACAGTAGGTCAGAGCAAAGACTGAGCAGTTCTACATGTAGAGGGAGTTTTGGAATAAGCATTGGGAGCTTGTATAGTGGAATTCTCACTAATGATCACAGGTCAAGTCCAAATAATGTGATTGTGTTTTCATTAGTAATTAATTTTGTTCTGTTTCCAGTCACTGACTTTTGGCAGTATTCAACCTTTCCAACGCTAATCTTTTGAAGGTAGTCTGATGATGTATGCTGAGATTTTCCACACACAGAGCGGATGAGCGGAAAATCGTTCAAGTGAATTAGGAAACTGAGTCCTTCAGGTCCCTTATGAAGGGGTAAATCAGGGGTCTCAAGCTCCAGGTGTCAAGGGCCGCACACAGTCCAGGTTTTCAGGATTTCTTTAGCATTTGACAGTTTGTAATTTAATCTCTTTAGAGGTAATGATTCCAACTGTCAAATGCTAAGAAAATCCTGAAAACATGACCTGTGTGTGACCCTCAAGGCCTGGAGTTTGAGATTGAGACTCCAGGGTTAGAGAGACTACTTCATGTCAAAAGTAAATTAATTCTAGAAGAGAGGGGAGGCCAAAAGAAGTCTTGTCTACAAGAGTGTTGTACAAGGTGACTGAAGTTGTAGAGAGGGAGAAGGTTGTCATTAGTAAAGTGGGTTGTCTGTGAATTAATCTCGGTAAACTAGAGAAGATACATATTTATTATGGTCTGGGAACTTGCTCTCAACCTTAAAGGTTGAGAGCAAGTTCCTAGACCTTGTCTTAGCCCACTCACTCTGCCAGATCAGAATATCCCACACACTACACTGATGAGGGGCAGGTACCCCGAAACGCAGCGTCTGTAGTTTGGGGTTCTGATCTGGCACAAATCCCTTAGTTATATTAAAAGCTTGTAGGAAAGCGATTATGACTTTGAGGAAGCTGCTTAAATGTGGCACGGGAGTTTCTCAACTTCCTTAGTGAAGTGCAAATTTGCATATATGCATATTTATTATGTAATTTAGGACTACCTTAAAGATGACCCATCATTAGGTCAAAAGTGACAAGTGTTTGCTCTTATTTAATTCTTGCTACTCCCCGAAGTATTCCATGTTTCCAGTTTATTTGTTTTTTTTGATTTGCAAAACTGTTTCAGATGTATTGATTTGCTTTTTTTATTTACAGCTAATATTATGGTCTTTACAAAGGAGGTGTGGCTCACAGGAGTCCCTCAGGGGTGTATCATTTAGGTCGCTCTGCATTATTGAGCAATGCTCCATTTTTAAAAGCTCTAAACATTTGCATTAAAATAAAAAACTCATATGACTGGAATGATTGAAACAAAAAAAAATAGAATAGTTTAATCTTTTAGCAATCTGTGGAGGGACTGAAAGATGGAGATGATGTTAAAGGAATAAGAAGAAGATAAGGACTGTGTGACAAAATTAAGGATAGATTTGAGAGGCGTTAGTCTATTTGTTGGCATGTCACAATATATTAATATTTATGAGAATACTAGATGTGGGCCCGATGCTATTGCATCAGGTGGATGGTGACACCCGGGGGTGGGCTCTGTGGCACTGGGAGTGGCAGGCGTTCCCCCCCTGTGGTGTTTCTCCCTGTTCACTGTTTTTCCCTTTTGCTCTCTGCCCCCTCCTTGTGGTCGCTCTCTGACCCCCTGTGGTCACTCTATGCCCCCCCTATGGTCGCTCTCTGCCCACCTGTAGTCGATTTATGCCCCCCTGTGATCAATCTCTGCCCCCTGTGGTCACTCTCTGCCCTCCCTGTGGTTGCTCTCTTCCTCCCCCTGTGGTCGCTCACTGCCCTACCCCGTGCTGCCTCTCTACCCCCTTGTGCTGCCTCTCTGCCCCAATGAGGTCACTCTTAGCCCTCCTCTGTTCTGTCTCTCTGCTACCTATGGCCACTCTCTCCTCTTTTGTGGTTGTTCTCTACCCCCTGTGCATGCTCTCTGCCTCCCTGTGCTACCTTGCTACCCCCCCTGAGATCGCCCTCAGCCCCCCTGCGCTGCCTCTCTGGCCTCACTGAGATTGTTCTCAGCCCCCCCTTGGTCGCTCTCTACCCCCCATGCTTGCTCTCATGCGGCAGCAGCATGAGGAAAATGTTGATGCCGGAGTGTGAGAGTGGGCAGAGTGCAGGGGAGGGAGCGGGCAGAGTGCAGGGGAGTGCAAAGCGCCAGTGGGTAGGAGTGCAGTGCATAGGGGGAGAGGAGTGTAGAGCACAGTGGGGAGAAGAGTGCAAAGTGTAGGATGGGTGGAGTGCAGAGCATGGGGGGTTGGAGTGCAGAGTGCAGGGGGTTGGAGTGCAGAGTGCAGGGGGAGAAGAGTGCAGAGTGCAGGAGGAGAAGAGTGCAGCGTGCAGGGGGGAGGGGTGCAGAACATGGGGGTAAAAGAGTGCAGAGCATGGGGGGAGAGGAGTGCAGAGTGCGAGAGGGAGAGGAGTGCAGAGTGTGGGGAGGAGAGCTGATCGTGGGGTGGTAAGAAGTGTAGTGCACGGGGGAGCGGCAGCATGTGGGGGGACAGGGCACTATCTCTGCCCCCTCTGCTCGCTCTACCCCTGGCCGCAGCCTGTGTTGTTTGAAGCACTACCGGACCTGTGATGTAACGATCATGTGACAGATCACATGATCGTGACATCATCATAGGTCCTGTACCTCTGGAAAGTCAGAAGTTATCGGTGTGGAGGCAGGAGCTGGGGCAGGTTGCGTGCGGGGTACAGAGGGCCGCTGGCGGTGGTAAGTGGTATGGTGCACTACCAGATGCCATATTTTTACACCAATGGTTTGGGTGTAGAAATATGGCGCGGCCGGAAGTGACATAGGCGGACAAACAGACGGAAGTAGAGGAGCCACTTCGCAATTATGTAAGTAGATTTGAAGACAGAGAAGATGTTTATGGAGAAAAAAAGCTGCAGAGGATTTAATGAATATTATCTTCCCCCTTCCCATTGGAGGCTATTATCACTCAAGCTTCCATTGTAGGCATAGTAGCAATAGATATGGCTTTCTCTGTCAGTCATTAAGTATGTATGTGTGGTTGCTAGAGGTAAGCGCATCTGACAAAAGTTTAATTCTTCTGTTCGTGTGCATTCAACTGGGAATTTCATGTTACTTAAGCACTACTACTCTCTTATTATGTTATGGGTCTTTCTAGAATTTGGAGTATAATTAATGAAGTATGTAAGAAATTAAAATGCTTATACTTCTCATGTGTGGACTTCTCTGCAGTCTCTGTGAACTGCTCTGCATTGTGTGCAGTTAACAGGGAGTAAATTCAATGTTGTACCTTAAGGGTACCTTTACACGCGGCAACTTTTCTAGGAATTTCACTGGCTACTTACTGGTTGCAGTGAAATCATGGACACATTGTTCTATTTTGTTGCTGTGTACAAATGGAACACTGTCTCCATGTTTTCACTGCAACCAGTAAGTTGCCAGTGAAATGCCTAGAAAAGTTTCCGCGTGTAAAGGTATCTTAAGGGTTAATCTCGATTGTTGTGGCTCTGCAGTATGAGTTGCTGTGGCTGTGTGTATCAGGTGATGTGTTTGACCAGCTTTAAGTAGTCCCATGACCAATCACCTGATGTTGCTGACAGAGTTAATTCTCTGTTTTGACTGTGAGCTGTGTGGAAGCTGAGTACAGGTTCTGCTGAAGGCTCCCTGAAGCTTTGTTCCTTGAAGTTTGCCATCTTGTGTGGGTGTTCTTGTCCCGGTCCCTGGGTGGAGGTGAGAGGGTGTTAGCCTAGGCCTGGTCAGGCGCAGGGCAATGATGGCGGCCCAGATTTCTTCACCTTCAGCGGTAAATTTGGGAAAAGAGTCAGACTTCGGAGCATGTTCAGTGACCAAAACCCTTTGCCTAGAGTGAATACTGAGGTGAAGAAGTGGAGCGGCGGAGGACAGGACAATGGGCAAGGAGCAGTGGAGGCAGCTGGAGTAGTAACCAGTGTGGTATATTTTTTTTTGCTTTTTTTAAAAAAAATCTTTAACCTTTTGCCCCAGCTGGACGCTATTCTGCTGAATTCACATTAAGCAAATTACAAAAAAATCATATTGTCCTGAATACAGATTTTTGTCAAATGAAATTCAGATCTCCCTTACAAATAAATTCTTCTATCTTTAGTGGTTACCTTACTTAAAAATATGGTTAGCCATTGCCTCTTCTATCAAAATCATGCGCAGGACTCCTTACTCCCCCCCCCCACTGCAGAACCATCTTAGTTCTGTAGTGGAGCCTAGAGGCTGAATTTACCCTACAACTGGCAGTCCAAATTACAGGGGAAATCAGCAATAATAAAAAAAATTTAATTTTAAATGCCTCAAAAAAGTATTTTCTGAATTTAAAGAGGATACAAAGGCATAACGTACTAGACAAAAAAAGCAAGGTTTAAAGAAAGTAAACAAAATCTAATTTGCTACTTTTAAGTTAACCCCTCTACCCAACTGACCGAAATATAAAAATGATTGTAGCAAAAAATGAGAGAATTATTTCAAATTTATTTTAGCAATTCTTTGGTGTCTTAAAAAAAAAGAAAAGATGTAAAAAATAAACGAAAATATTCCTTTTCTTCTTAATTTTTCCCTCTGATATATTGGCAAAAAAATATTACAAATATCAAAATAACATAAAAATAAAGCTCCTCAAAAAAAGAGGTAAATGTAGTTTTAATACAATAAATGTAGTTTTGATACTCTGTCAGGTCATTTTTCAGTATAATACTAATAATGCCCTTAAATAGTGGATAGGCAGACCTTTAAAGACATGTAAAATCATTACCATACCCTTAATAGTTTTCCTGCTATAAGCATTTGCACATCCTGCAGTTAGCTGGTCCACTAGTCCCCGCCTCAATACTGTCATAGCCGAATAGTCTGTAATATGTAAATGTTATTTAAATGTCCACATCCACAGAAGCTGTTATTCTGTCCCTCCCCTCTGTGCTTGGTGTCTCCTGCTAGTGTAGTGCAGCGTATCTTTCATTTTCATATATGGCAGTCAGATAACTATCAGATAAGGCTGTCTCCCCCTGCTGTGAGCACAAGCCATGCTGTCTGTGAGAGATTCTGTGTTTTTATTTGAACATTTGTTTTGCTGCACACAGGAGCATGCAGCCACTGATTTCAACTGAACTTGGCTTGTAGAAGAGGGCAGTGCAGAGCTGTGCAGTGATGTCACTTGATGAATATTCATTCCCTGGGGAGTGTGCATCAGAGAAGCAAGTGATCACTCACTGTGATTGACAGATGGAATGAATCTTTTTATTTGCAGTTTACAGAGGATAGACGGGAGTATAAATAAAAGAAATATATGAATAGAAAGAGCTTCACTAGAGGAATTAGAAAATTATATCAGTTACATATGGATTTTTGAGCTGACAGATCCCCTATAAAACATTATGTAGGAAAAGAGCCATTCGGGGGAAATGGCCTGGTCCTGCAATGATGTCTATTTTGTGGTATATTACTTAAAATGTATTATTCTACAAAATTAATGGAAGGATTTCAGGGGACTAGTTGTACTTTTCAGACACGTTTAGCACAACTTTGTCAAGGACTCTACTTTTTGGACACAGATTATTATTAGAAAAGACAATTTTATCCAACAAGACCTTGACAAGTGCATTAGCTTGAGTATAGAATAAGTACAGAATAACTGAAAGTAGGACATGATAGTACAGGAAAAGTTGAACATTTGAAAATAGTTGTAATGCACAAAAAAATCTTTATTTTTTTTTAGAAGAACCCCAGGTAGATTTGCTGTGAGCCAAGTTGCAGAACATGGTTTATCGGCCATGTCAGTAATCAGTGGCAGCTGGGGGGGTAGTCTTGAGTATTGCCTCTAATCTGATGCCCTCTGTGGCTCTTCTTTGGCATACCTGGATCCACGTCATTGTTACAGTATGATGCACATACAAGAAGAGCAGTGGATTATGAGATCTAAGAGGAGGGTCTCAAAGCTCCCATCTAGCTGCCTCAGATTACTCAGGTGGCCGATGGACCAGGTCCTGTGAAACGATTACCATCAACTCAAATATTTCTTTTTATTAGAAAGATTGTCCAGTATTAGAAAAATGGTGTCTACGTTTCATTAGAAACAGAGCCCACTTCTACCCAGGCCCCACAACACTGGACAGATAAAGGGCATGAGCTGAGTTGTGAAACTTTTGAAGATGCTGTTTGCAATGAGATAGGCCACATATACCTAGGCTGAAAATCACTGACAGATCTCCACCCCCCACTGCAGTTCCTATAAAATTGCATCAACCATAGTGCCCACAGTACAAAGTTATACTAGCAGGGGCATAACGATCGATCGCAGTCCCAGAGTGAGCAACTGCCACTGGGCTCATGCACACCAGGCCGGTGCCTGGGACACACATTCAGCTGAAGTAAATTGAGGCAGAGAGACCATTGTGGTCCCTGCACTGCAATACATGCCACCGGCTAACCAGAGTCAGGTAGCAGATGTTGATGTACCATAGCATGCACATTGATGTCAGCTTCCAGCCTCTGTGCTGGCTACAGAGGATGACGTCACGCGTACTGGGAGCCTTTTTGCTTTTTTTATGCATTAGAGAACAGTGGCAGAAGGGGGACATATATCAGTAGAGAACACAAGATGGGGGCATATATACTAGGTGGGAGGACATATAAAACAGGATGGATTACATAAATACCTGGAAGGAACCCAGGATGATGGGAGAGGCAACACTTATGTATTTATAAGATTTAGAATGCTGTAAGGGCCCATACATCTGACCAGCATGCAGGGATGAGGAGCCCAAGTCCAAACCTTGCACTGGGGCTCATCGGGCTCTAATTATGCCACTGTATACTACAGTAGCAGCCACAGTGCCCATAGAAAAACACGTAGTGTTCTGTTTAGAGGGAAAGTGGGTGGGAGACGAATCGGGAACACCTAATGAATGATAAAAAGTGAGATAAACCCTTTAAACCCATTAGCAAGGATGGACATACCAGTGCATCTGTGCTGGGATCTGCTGTTATGCATGTTACTCACTCATACATAGGTAATGAAAATAATAAAACCTACAATGCAGAAAAGCCACACCTACATCCTCCTGGTCCCTGTAAAGACTAGGAAACTCTAGCTGTACAACTAAAAACACCACCTCGGACCCGGCTTCCTAAAAGGCCGTTGAGGAGTTTCTCGTACCTCCTAAGGGAAGAGAGGGGATCCCGCTACACACAGCTAACCAGGAGGGAGGAAAGTGTCCAGAAGTATAAAAGGACCCATGGTAAGGAAACTTAAAAAACGTTCACAAAGAAAAAGGGAGACTGATTGAAATAAAAATAACCTCCCACCAACCTAACTGAGAAGAAAGGTAAGGCAGACAAACAAAGCAAAGCAGGAACACAACCAGTGCTTGTCTAACAGGGAAAATCCTTATACTAATAGACAGAAACATTTAGCACTAATCCACCTAGAAGTATAGCCAGCAAGGAAGTGTAGTGAAGGTGAAGGAAGAATATTTTATATATATATATATATATATATATATATATATATATAGATAGATAGATAGATAGATAGATAGATAGATATCACAACTCAGACTGATAGAGCAAACCAACATGGGACATTGGAAAACACCTGATGAGGATTAAGTCCAGAAAGGAAAACTAAAGCCAATTGGAACCACCAGCATTCAGACCAGGAAGGAAAGAATCATAGCTCAGTAGACAGGGGAACAGACTGCAGAAAAAGAGTTCACCGGATTGAGTCCCCAAATCGAGCCGTGACACCACAAGTGCTTAGTACCAGTACTTGTTAGCAAAGACTTAAAGGTTTATGGGCATCTAATTTGTCAATAATAAAGTACCTGTCACAGTGCTGGTAACAATGTTCCTCAGTACTCCCTCTATTTGGAGTACTGCTAAGAAATAAGAATATTTCCAGCTCACCTGTCCCTTTGTGCAACGAGGAAATGCATCCAGCAGTTCAGAGAAACATCAATGCGTCCAGCACAGGTAGGTAGAAATTCCAAAAAGTTTTTTTATTCCAACATTGGTAAAAATGTGGCTCAATGAAGCAGTACAGGCATTAGGTAATGGGGCATAACCCAGGCAACCAATGCCCAGGATTATGCCACATTGCCTTATGCCTATACTGATTTGTTGATACGTTTTTACTGATGTTGGAATAAAAATCTTTTGCAATTTCTATCTACCACCAGTTAGAGGTTTCTCCCACGTATCTTCCCTTTTCTTTGCTTATTTCCAATATCAGATTCTGATTTATCACCATTTAACAGCTTTGTGATTGAGCCTGTACATTGCCAAGTACTTGCTGTACCACACTGCATAAAGAATGACTCTTTGAAGTAGTTATCACATACATAGGACTGATAGGTTTTCATCATTTCAAGCTCTGGTCTATTCTTTTGTCTTCATAAAACTGTCAGCACTTGTCTCTCATCACCAGTGATAGCGTGAAAAGGAATCATGAGTATTTCTTAGCATCCAGCATTCTCAGCTCTGTGTATTGATAGAAAGGCAGGTGGCAATGTAACCAACCCTCTACCCATTGTGACAGTTCACACTGTATAATAGGGGGACTCACTCACTCGCTGGTCATAGAGGTAGGTAGCCACAGGACAAATTTCTCATCCAAATAGTCCATTCAGTTTGTTAAATAGCACATAAACCATACATTAAACACAAGGTGAGCCTCTACAGGCAACATAATGTGGTGCCCCTGCAACCCAACCAGGGTGGCCACAGGTAGGAACTGCAGCCAGGCAGGTGGAGACAGGTTTTTACACAAAACACCTTCAAACACACACCCACCGACACAATACCCAACCCGGAGCCCAGGACTCTAGGCGGGCAAGGGGTAGTAGGGCCAGTCACAAGTGGGTGGGACGTAGTCAAGGTGATGGACTGGGTACATAAGGGAAAAACAGGAAGTACCGTATATACTCGCGTATAAGCCGAGTTTTTCAGCCCAAAAATTGGGCTGAAAAGTCCCCCCCTCGGCTTATACGCGAGTCACTGTATACTGTATACTATGTATACAGTATACAGTGCCCCATCTATATACAGGCCCCCCGCCGCAATCCTGTAAAGGAATAGATTAGTATACTTATCCATCCGCTGCAGCTGTCCCGCCGCCATCGCGATCCAGCATCTTCCGTCTTCCAGCGTCTCGCGTCTTCTTCCGATGGTCGCAGGCAATGACGTCATTGCCTGTGCGACCGAGGAGGAAACCGGAAGAAGACGCGAGACGCTGGAAGACGGAAGATGCTGGATTGCGATGGCGGCGGGACAGCTGCAGCGGATGGATAAGTATACTAATCTATTCCTTTACAGGATTGCGGCGGGCTGTATATAGATGGGGGGGCCTGTATATACCTCTGGGGCATATATATGTGGGGCTGCTGTATACTACCACTGGGGCTGTATTTACCTGTGGGGCTGCTGTATACTACCACTGGGGCTGTATTTACCTGTGGGGCTGCTGTATACTACCACTGGGGCTGTATTTACCTGTGGGGCTGCTGTATACTACCCCTGGGGCTGTATTTACCTGTGGGGCTGCTGTATACTACAACTGGGGCTGTATTTACCTGTGGGGCTGCTGTATACTACCACTAGGGCTGTATTTACCTGTGGGGCTGCTGTATACTACCACTGGGGCTGTATTTACCTGTGGGGCTGCTGTATACTACCACTGGGGCTGTATATACCTGTGGGGCTGCTGTATACTACCACTGGGGCTGTATATACCTGTGGGGCTGCTGTATACTACCACTGGGGCTGTATATACCACTGGGGCTGCTGTATACTACCACTGGGGCTGTATATACCTGTGGGGCTGCTGTATACTACCACTGGGGCTGTATATACCTGTGGGGCTGTTGTATACTACCACTGGGGCTGTATATACCTGTGGGGCTGCTGTATACTACCACTGGGGCTCTATATACCTGTGGGGCTGCTGTATACTACCACTGGGGCTCTATATACCTCTGGGGCTGCTGTATACTACCACTGGGGCTGTATATACTTCTGGGGCTGCTGTATACTACCACTGGGGCTGCTGTATATACCTCTGGGGCTGCTGTATGCCACACTGTTGAGGGCTGTATACCTGTGCTGGGGTCCACCCTCGGCTTATACACGAGTCAATAGGTTTTTCCAGATTTTTGGGGCAAAAGTAGGGGGGTCGGCTTATACACGGGTCGGCTTATACACGAGTATATACGGTAGTTAGTCAGTAGGCCAGAGAGTGCCGACCAGAAAAGACCAGGAGAAGAAAGTGACACTTCCCTGAAGGTTTTGGGCTCCCTGGAGGTGCAGAATCCTGCGAGACACGGTTCCCTGGAGAGAAAGCCCACTCAACAGCATGTAGCCCAGAGGAAGGGAAAGACTGAGACCGGACCAGTGCAGCTGGTGCAGCTGGGTCTGAGGATGACGGCAGAGGACGACTGGCAGGAGGGAACCCCTGACGTACACGGTAGTCACACGGGTAGGAAAGGGCCTGGTGATCTCCCACAACATAGGGACACCCAAGGCTAGGCTTGGACCAGAGAGTCGACTCTGAGGGGACTGCAGCTAAATGCCGGATCCCGGACACACCGACGGGGGACTCTGATTCCAGGTCAGAGTTCCTAACACACGGGCTGGAGGTTCGACAGCATATAGGTCCCAGGATTGCTACCCACACACCGGGAGATGCCAGACAAGGGACCGAGTTGCCCACATACAGTCCACAGAGAATAGAAGTTAGAGAAAAGCCAGAAAGGTATCAGAGAGAGAGAAGGGTCTCAGGACGAAACCTGGCTGCAGAGTGTTAAGTGACTGTCCGGAGTTACCTTTGTAAAAGAACTGTTTGTAGAGAGAAAGAACTGCTAGTAAAACCCGGTGAACCCTACTTCAGTCTCCCGTGTGTGATTCCCTGCATACAGAACTGTATATACATAATACCCCCTGTCAGGAGCTGCCCGATCCACGGCGGTCTCATCCATCTAGCTGCAGCACCATCCATCCTCCTGGCAGAAGTAAGCAGCAGCGGTGGTCCCCTCACTAACCACAACCCATGGGTGGCGTCACGACAATCCCTGTAAATAACCCCTTTTACTTGTGGGCTCGGGACACGGTCCGGACCAAGGACTGCGGTGATAACCCCCATGATAGCCCAGTCCGGTACCGAGTACACCGTCCCAGTGGGCTCCACAATAACATAAATGTCCTCAGCAGCGGCATAACTACAACAGGTGCAGGGGTTGTGATTGCACCCGGGCCCTGGTGCCTGGGGGAACCCCAAAAGTCCCTGTGGCCTATAGAAAAAGACTATTGCTATTAAAGATTTGCAATAATTGGGGGCCCCATAGGAGCTTTCGCATCAGGGCCCATGAGCTTCAAGTTACGCCACTGGTCCTTGGTCAGTCTTCACATGGATTTCAAGTCCATAGTTTTGTTAAGTGCTCTGGCACGCTCCAAACACATGGGTGCTCCTCAGCACGTCCACTCAGTTGCAAGACCTGATCACACCCACCCAGCTGACCAGCAAGCAGTCACATGATATGTCAGTAGACACACCCATTGCTGGAGTCATGTGAGAAATCAGATCCTCCCATGTTTTTTCAGATTACACGATCTAAATGCCTGACTATCTTGTAGAACTACAAGTCCAACTGAAAACCTTCAAATTTACATTGCACCAGATTTTGCATATGTAATATATACCGGCCATTTAAAATACAGCCGATCACCATACCACACCATCAGTGACTCGGTGTTCAATCGAAAAAAAACAGTAAAAAAAATGTTTTTAAATTCACCACCTTTGACACATTCTTTTTAAAAAGTTAATTTGCAACAAATCGATTTGCCTCATATGGTAAAACTACTAAGCCTGCATTGCCTTGAGAAGTTGTATGTAACACTCTGAGGGCCCCTAGGACTGTATCTAACGCGTCATTTCAAATTCTTTGATGGAAACACCACCTTATGTCAAACAGGCAGCTCATTTAAAATTGAAATAAAAATGATCCAAAATGTTTTCCTCATAAGACTTTTGTGATCAGGCAGAGAGTTCTGTCAAATTGCATGAAGAGAAGCCAGCACCAATGTCCTTTTCCTTAAGAAATCCTCTTTATTCAGACATCACATACATCACATACAGATTAAAAGCATCTCAGGCAGACATTCTCGCCAGACGCGTTTCGGATAAAGATCCTCACTCATCCATAGCTAATCCATTCCCCCTTCCCACAATACAAGAGAAATCTGTTACTGCCTGTAAATCCTTGAGAAAGACTTACATTTCCTACATAGGTGTCTACTAAGAATTAATTTACCTAGGACTGTGGTCCACGCCAAACCTGGTTCAACTATGCATTTTATAAATGATGCATGGCAGGGTCAAGTACTTGACGATGATCATCCATTCTTGAAGGAATCGGGGGGTGGGGGTGGCAATTCAAGTGCAATAGGGTGTTAGCTGAAACAGTAATTATAGTGAGAAAGTAATGCTGCTCATCTTTTTTAACTACATATTTTTTAACTACATAAATAGTAAGAAACTAAAAAATGATTGTTGGCCCCTTTAAAAATAATCTGGGTAAAATGGTGGATGAGTATGAGGAATGTCACCTGCGTTACCCAGCAGGAAGTACGGCATCGTTTAAAAATCACTAAAATTGACAAATCCCCGGGCCCGGATGGGATACACCCCAGAGTGCTGCAAGAATTAAGTACTGTCATAGATAGACCATTATTTTTAATATTTAAAGATTCCACAATAACAGGGTCTGTACCACAGAACTGGCATATAGCAAATGTGGTGCCAATATTCAAAAAGGGAACAAAAACTGAACTTGGAAATTATAGGCCATTAAGCTTAACCTCTACTGTGGGTAAAATCCTAGAGGGTTTTCTAAGAGATGCTATACTGGAGTATCTGAAGAAAAATAACCTCATGACCCTATATCAACATGGTTTTACGAGGGACCGTTCCTGTCAAACTAATCTGATAAGCTTCTATGAAGAAGTAAGTTCTGGACTGGACCAAAGAAATGCAGTGGACGTGGTGTATTTGAACTTTTCAAAAGCTTTTGATACGGTGCCACACAAACGGTTGATACATAAAATGAGGGCAATGGGGATAGGGGAAAATATGTGTAAGTGGGTTAAAAACTGGCTTAGCGAAAGGAAACAAAGGGTGGTCATTAATGGAACACACTCAGAATGGGTCACAGTTAACAGTGGGGTACCACAGGGGTCAGTGTTGGGCCCGCTTCTTTTTAATATATTTATTAATGACCTTGTAGGGGGCATACAGAGCAGGGTAATCAATACAGAGGAGGACAATTTTATATTACAGGAGGATTTATGTAAACTAGAAGCTTGGGCTGATAAATGGCAAATGAGCTTTAATGGGGATAAATATAAGGTCATGCACTTGGGCAGAGGGAACAAAAGGTACAATTATGTACTTAATTGTAAAACACTGGGCAAAACTATCAATGAAAAAGACCTGGGTGTATGGGTAGATGACAAACTCACATTTAGTGGCCAGTGTCAGGCAGCTGCTGCAAAGGCAAATAAAATAATGGGATGCATTAAAAGAGGCATAGATGCTCATGAGGAGAACATAATTTTACCTCTATACAAGTCACTAGTGCGACCACACTTAGAATACTGTGTACAATTCTGGTCTCCGGTGTATAAGAAAGACATAGCTGAACTAGAGCGGGTCCAGAGAAGAGCGACCAAGGTTATTAGAGGACTGAGGGGTCTGCAATACCAAGACAGGTTATTAAACTTGGGGTTATTTAGCTTGGAAAAAAAAAGGCTTAGGGGTGATCTTATAATAATGTATAAATATATGAGGGGACAGTACAGAGAACTTTCTAATGATCTCTTTACTCTTAGGCCTGAGACTGGGACAAGGGGGCATCCTCTACGTCTGGAGGAAAGAAGGTTTAATCATAATCACAGACGTGGATTCTTTACTGTAAGAGCAGTGAGACTATGGAACTCTCTGCCACATGATGTCATAATGGTTGATTCTACACTAAACTTTAACAAGACCTTGATGCCTTTCTTGAAAACTATAATATTACCAGTTATATATACTAGATTCTTTGATAGGGCGTTGATCCAGGGAACTAGTCTGATTGCCGTATCTGGAGTCAGGAAGGAATTTTTTCCCCCAATGTGAAACTAGAGTTGCCACATGTTTTTTTTTTTGCCTTCCTCTGGATCAACATGTTAGGCTATGGGTTGAACTAGATGGACTTAAAGTCTTCCTTCAACCTTAAAAACTATGTTACTATGTTACTATCTTGTAAGGTTGTGTGGCCACAACACTAGATAAGCCTTTGAAAAGAGATGTTTCAGTTTTTGCATCACTAAGGGTACCTTTACACGCGGCTACATTTCTAGGGTGGCTACAGGTAACTTACTGGTTGCAGTGAAATCATGGAGAGATTATTCCATTTGTACACAGCAACAAGATTACCTGTAGCCACCCTAGAAATGTAGCCGCGTGTAAAGGTACCCTAACAGGTGAACTAGAGGGTCCAACGAGGTAGTCAATATAGTGGAGAAAATGGGTGATCTGCTGGTTTTGCATCCACAGTAAATAGTCCAATATGTATTATCAGGGTCTCCATGTTTTATTCTCAATGTGTTTTGAAGTTAACAGACTTTGTCTTCATGAGAACCACAATAGTTTTATTGTGGAACTATTGTGGTTCTCCTGAAGAAGTTTGTTAACTTTGAAACGTGTCCTACATATTCTATATGTCTTCTGCTTCCTCCCCACTAATATGTTTTCTGAAGGCAAAAAGACCAAATGTGACCAGCATTTGGTAGTATTACTGCACAGAAAACTGATGCCGATACCACTGCCCAGACAACTGATGACTGTGTCACTGCCCAGACAACTGATGCTGGTGCCACTGCCCAGACAATTGATGCTGGTACCACTGCCCAGGAAATAGATGCTGGTACCACTGCCTATAAAACTGATGCCAGTACCATTCCCCAGACAACTGATGCCGCTACCTCTGCCCAGACAATTGATGACGGTATCACTGCCCAGACATCTGATGCCAGTACCACTGCCCAAGCATCTGATGCCGGTACCACTGCCCAGACAACTGATGCCGGAACCCCTGCTCAGAAAACTGATGCCAATACCACTGCCCAGACAATTGATGCTGGTACCACTGCCCAGACAATTGATGCTGGTACCACTGCTCAGACAATTAATGCTGGTACCACTGCCCAGATAACTGATGTTGTTGCTCGCAACTCCAACATTCTTATTGTTAGATTCCAACTCCAATTATTCCTCCTTCCCAAGAAGGACTGAAAATGAGATGCTAGGTACATGTCCAAAAAGCTAATGGTGTCATGTGTGAGGAAGCAAAATTTGAATAAAAAATAATTTGCGCAAAAAACAGTCAAGTTCAAAATCTGGATAAAAAAGAAAATCATAATTAAAACAATTATTCCAACCATTCCATAACAAAGTATGACCAATACATTTGTATGTAGGTACATGTCTTAAAAGCCAAATGCTGTAACAGGCGGCAGTATGTGTGTTGTTGATGGATGTCAAATTTAGCTACTAAAACAGATCACAATTTGATGCAAATTTTTTATGCTATTTTTTAACACAATTACTCCCTTCCATCCAAAAAAGCTGGATAAGAAATACAAGATAGAAAAGGCAGAACAGGTACATTTGATAGAAAAGCAAAATTCAGCACTAGGCTGCAGCATTGATGTGGTATGTATGTGTGGCATCCCTACGGTTCGGTTGCCACAGGAACACATGGTGCAGGGAGGGATTTCCACATCAGGTAAACATGCATGCAACACCTTCCACCCCAGACCTGAAGGGGGAGCTCTACTTGCCGACTTCAGGCAAGGTCCCCTATAAATTCAGGCCCGGGGGAGGAGTTAGGCAGTTCAGTACAGAGCAGTACTGAGGAAGACACCTGGTGAACGGTGCTGCACCAGGCCTGTGCCAGAAGGAAGCATAACCAGTGTAAGGGACCCAAGAGTGAGGGTCGGAGGCAAGGCATTCCAGAGACAGAGTAAAGGCAGAGGAACCATACCGGTTCACCCCAGGAAAGCAACCAAAGCAACCTGGACACTGGAGTCCAAGTCTGCAAGGGACGAGTTAGCCAAGCAGAGAATACCGGAGGGCCAGGGAGACTTCAGTCTCCTGGCATACACTTGTAGCACAGCAATCAACAGAGCCAGGAACCGCAGAGGAACAGCGGTGCCCAACAGAATGTTCTCACAGCCTGCTATACAAGTGAAGGACACAGGAGTGGTCAGGGCCAGGATTCAGTTAGGCCAAGACCTAAGCACACACACACAGAAACAAGGAGGCCTGAAACTCATCAGGTGTGGAAATACTGAACTGCTACCCGACCACCTGTACAGTGCCCTGGATTTTGCCTTGAACCATCAGTCAAAGATACGGAAACAACTGCCAGCGTGTGTCTTTGTTATTGCGGCCCCTGATCCTGCCCTTAACATAGACTGTGTGCCATTATCTCCACCTGACGAGCCGCTTCCCTGTCTAAATCCCTATTCATCCATCACTGCCCCAGGGATCCCGCTCCACCTATGGGGAGCGTTACCAACTAGCTGCCTCATCAACACCCCCAGAGGTCTGCAGCAGCACCGGTATCATTACCGGACACCGTAGGTGGGTCACAAGACACTGTTTTCAGAGACCGCCAGGGCCACGGGTCTGGGCACAGGCCCCGTGACATCCCCTAATACATCAACGCCCGGAACCGGGTTCCCCACAGCCCTGGAGTGGGTCAGTTTTTGGCGTCACAAACAGGATCCCTTGTCCGGTAACACTGAGTACTGTGTGCCGTGTATTGACTATGTTTTGAACTGTTAATATCGGGCCGCCATGACTGCGCCACAGAGCGGGAAGAAAGGGGCGTAACGGGTGAAAGGGTGCAAAGACAAATCCTGCCCCACGCTCTGACGAGAACTGATGAAACGCAGCGGCCCGATCCAGAAAGACCCAAAATGCTCAACTCCCTGCCTGAGGAGCCGCCGACTGCTTTTTCTGCTGTAAGAGACTGGCTGAAGTTAACTAGGGGAGAGCGAGGATGGATGCGCAGAGGACAAATGATGCAGCAGTTCCTAACCTAAATCTAGCTCTCCATGAAACACCAGCTGAGACCTCAATTGGCGGAGCAGCCGCAGCACCTGGAGCTGTGTCTGGGAGAAGTGTTGTTTTTACTCCTAAAGATTGCGGTAACTGCTAGCATCGGGCATAAGAGGGTTCTACAGAAGGAGATTAGAGCCCTCCTACGCAGACAACAGGTAATCTTGTCCGGTGGTGAAATTGGTAGTGTACGGGTGACAGACCCGATCCCCATTGTGTTACACCCGAGAAGTGAAATAATGATATAATGTCGGGCAGCTATAGGCCTCAGAGGGCAGGATTAACAGGCAGTGGTAGAGCCCAAGTACTCGGAGAGTGGGCCTACAATCCTGACAGGCATGGGGTAGGTTGATGTATGCAAGGGGAGGGTACTCGTATGTGTATTAATCTGTGGAGAGGAGGAAGTCAAACTGCCCAGATATTCTACTGCCGCCAAGCTGTTCACTGTCGACAACAACTCCATCCAGGCAGTGGAACCAGTGACCTAGCCAAACTTGGTGGAGGACAATAATTCCAAAGGACAGCTGGAGGACTGGTGTCAGGACCTGCATGTAGGCACTCCACTCCTTTTCACCAGAAGCACGGACTCTATCGGGTAGTACAGGAGTATGAACGGGTCTTTAGTAAGCATCCACTAGATTTTGGGCGGATAAAAGGGGTACACCATCACATACCCATGGGAAACCATTCACCCATAAAAGAGAGATATAGGCCTGTACCACCAGCTTACTATCAGCGTGCCAAGAAATGTTACAGGACAAGAAGGAGACTGGGGTTATTAGAGATAGTTGTAGCCCCTGGGCATCTCCACTGGCCCTAGTTAGAAAGCAAGATGGCACAATGAGAATGTGTGTTGATTACAGACAAATAAATTGCATAACACATAAAGATGCTTACCTGTTACCCCGCATAGAAGAGTCACTTCATGCATTAAAGTCTGCTAATTACTTTGTAAACCTAGATCTTGCTAGTGGGTATTGGCAGGTCTCCGTTGCAGAAGAAGACCGCGTACACAACACGAATGGGCCTGTGTGAATTTAACAGCATGCCATTTGGACTCTGCAATGCACCCGGAACATTCCAAAAACTGATGGAGTGTTGCCTGGGGCACCGAAACTTTGAGACTGTGCTACTCTACCTGCATGACGTCATCCTGTACTCCAGAACATATGAAGAACATCTGGAGCACTTGGGTGAGGTATTTGAAGCATTGTCAAAGTTCAGGATGAAGCTGAAGCCATCCAAATGTCATTTGCTGAAACCAAAAGTTCACCATCTCGGGCATGTGGTCAGCGCAGAAGAAGTGGCACCAGACCCTGATAAGATCTTCACCGTCATTAAAGACTGGCCAAGACCAACAACCATCAGAGAGGTGCGTCAGGTCTTGGGGCTGGTAGGATACTACAGGAGGTTCATAAAGGACTGCACGAAGATGGCAGCGCCTTTACAAGATTTCCTGGTAGGCCAGACGAAGAAGAGCAAGACCTCAGAACCTCCATTTGAATGAGGTGAAAAAGAAGAGAACTCCTTAAAGCAGATGAAGTAGGCCTTGACGGGTGAAGAAATCCTGGCCTATCCAGACTACAACTAACCATTCGTGCTGCACACTCATGCCAGCAATGTGGGATTGGGAGCTGTCTTGTCACAGAAGCAGAATGGCAAAGAACTGTAATTGCTTACGCCAGCAGGAAGCTCCGTCCTGCTGAGAGGAATCTTGAGAACTACAGCTGGAATTTCTGGCCTTGGTCTGGGCTATCACTGAACGGTTCAAGCATTACCTGGCAGCTGCAAAGTTCACTCTCTTCATGGACAACAATCCTCTGACCCACCTGGATTCTGTAAAGTTAGCTGCATTAGAACAACGCTGGATGGCCCGGTTGTCAAACTATGACTTCACCATCAAATACCGGGTCGTAAGAACACCAATGCGGACGCCCTGTCAAGCATGTCTCACTTGTCAGATGCAGGAGAAGATGTGGATGAGCTAGAAGAAATAGAGCGTTACCAACTAGCTTCCTCATCATCACACCCGGAGGTCTGCAGCAGCGCCGGTATCATTACTGGATACCTGTTCTGGCACCCTCGCTCTGTACTCCTGAAGAACGAGTTGACAGACAGGTTAACTCTTTCCCATCAATGCATTGACATGGACGCTGGGGGTCCTTTTCAACTTTTATTAATAGGTTAAGTGTAAAACTAGAAAAAACAAATAGAAATTCTCAGTACAACATAAGCATATACGAAGTGCAAAACATTACATTGTTACAGGTCACACAATGTGATTGCACGATACAGCGAATACACAATATGTACAATGGCAGAAGAACGATAAGATGATAAACAACAGTAGCTACATTGTACATTTAGGTGGGCAGTAGCATATTAAACTCACCGACTGTGCTATGTTGAGGAAAACATGCAGATAAGCTAAAATCCAGGGAGAGAAGGGTCAGCATGTCAGGATGTCAGCTTGTATGAGGCTGTAATGGCTGCTGGAGAAGGGGCAGAGCCAGGAGCACGGCCTCATGGGATTACATAGGCATGGAGGGACCAAAATTAGACTATGCAGTAAACATAATGTAATGTGGGAACATTGTCAACAGATGGCGCTATGGGATAAATCATTGCTGAACAAGCAAACAATATATTTTCTCAAGCAAACTAAATGCACGTATTTCTAAGGCACGACACTCCCCGTCTGGTATCCGGGGGATGCCACATAAACTTCAACTAGAGCAATAGAATAAGTTCAGAAACAAGTCTGGTAGCAATTGAAGTCTTTTCCACTGGGATTTGTACCAGTCTTTAGTAGTAGACTCTCCGGACGTCGGCGTGCTTACATTAAACTTCTGGGTGAGGAGAAGTGGAGGAGGGAGCAGAGATGGCTCATCAGGATCGTTGATTGTGGACAGGACGCCTCATCATGTGAAGGTTTTTTTTTCAGGTTGACTTGAAAAGTTAAACCATCAGACTCTGAGTCCCAATTAAACCCTAGACTGCGTTGTACAGGAAGAGAGTCTGTGGATGAGTCTAGAACTTTCGATTCAGTGGAGTTGTCTTCTCTGCCATTTAATTGTGCCGAGTTGGTGTGCTTCTCCTTCACAAGGAATTTGTTGGGGCAGGGTAGGAAAAAGGATGGATGGCCACTCTCCAACGTGTTTGTGTAGAGAGAATAAATGTTGTTTGACTTGTGTGCGTCTCTGAGGCAAACGTCCCCTATAACTACCCATCCCAGGTCTAGCTTCTGAGCGTAGGGCGAGTTATGAGGACCGTTTATCTGTTTCCTCACCTTGTGGACTCTGATGAGGTCTCTCCCTAGCAAAAGGACTAACTTGGCTTGGGGATTGAGTGGGGAATAAGATGCGCTATGCTTCTCAAATGAGGGTGATGTAGTGCCGCTTCTGGAGTGGGGATTTCTTCTCTATTGTTCGGGATAGAATTAAACTCGATTAGTGTAGGAAGGGCTAGGGATGTCTTCCCATCCAGGGATTCGATTTGATACCCTGTAGCCCTCCTCCCAGATTCTTCACTCACTCCTGTGTATGTTTTTAGTGAGTAGGGCGAGCCGAGTCCCTCGATTTTAAAGATGTCAAAGAAAACTGAGCTGGCAAGTGATCTATTACTCTGGTCATCGAGTATAGCGTAGAGTTTAACCGCCTTTTCTCTGTGGCCAATAGGGTAAACTGTAACCAAACAGATCTTTGAGCAGGATTTGTTAATAAGACCTTCTCCGCAGACTTGAGTGCACTGGGGTGACACTTCAGGAGGTGTACTGTCTTTCTCCTCCCCGCCGTGCTCTGTAAGTCTGTCTATGGATGAAGGGGTCTGCAGGGCTGGCCTTGGGTGTAGAGCTGTGCTGTGCTCTTGGCTGTTACACTCCGAACAAACAATACCGGCTTTGCAGTCTTTAGCTAAATGGGATGTAGATGCGCAACATCTGTAGCATATGTTATTCTCTTTGAGGAAGAGTCTACGGTCTTTAAGGGATTTTCCCCTAAAACTCCTGCACTCTTGTAGTGGGTGAGGCCTTTTATGTAGAGGGCACTCCCTTTCCAGGTCCATCGTTATTGACCTTTTGGGTTCTACTGTGCTGTGGGTCTTGTGTGATGAGTCTGCAGAAGACACATTAGTTTTATGTACGGTGATAGGTGAGTCTCTGGGGTTGCGAACTGGAACAGGTTTACTTGTTCTTGTGTTGACAGGATCTACGGCAGAAAGATTGAAGCTGGGATCGTTCCTGATCTTGGCCTGCTGGCGGACAAAATCTGCAAAGATGTGGAATGGAGGGAAGACCACGTTGTGACGCTGCTTGTAATCTGAACCCCAGTTCAACCATTTCTCTTGCAAACTGTAAGGTAGTTTCTTCACTATGGGTTTGATGGCTCTGGCTGTGTCTAGGAATGCGAGGCCTGGCAGGTCTCCTTCAGTCTTGGCGACTTGGAGTTCTACTAAGAGGTCGCTCAATTCTCTTAGCATGTGAAAGTTCTTATTAGAGATTATAGGAAAGTCTTCCAACCTTTTGAAAAGGGATTCTTCTATCATCTCTGAGGAGCCATAGCACTCATCGAGTCTCTCCCATAACGTGCACAAACCTTTCCTCGGGTTGTTGATGCTGAGATCTCTGATGCGTTTCGCGTGTTCTAACCGATTCATTTCCTAGCCACTTAACCAAGAGGTCGATTTCTTCGCTGGCAGAGATGTCTAGGCCAGCGGTTGCGTTTCTGAAGGAAGCTCTCCACGCTCTGAAACTTTCGGGACGGTCGTTAAACTTTAAGAGACCTTTGGTGAGTAATTCACGACGTGCAAAGAACTTGAGGAAAGCTGGTAGCTCTTGTTCTCTGAGAAGGCGGTCCGGGTGCCTGTTGCTGTGATGAGGTCTCAGTGAGCTATTGTTGCCGTAAAATGCATCTTCGTCACGATAGTCACCGTCGGGGTCCTCTATCTTGAAAGTGTTCTCTGTGTAGTAGGGATCTACAGGTTCGGGTGCTGGTCTCACTGATGATGGAAGGTGGACAGAATTACCTTCATGCTTAATGTGGGATGATTGATGAATGAAGGGTGATGGCTGAATGACAGGATTCAGTCTCTCTCTTGGAGCTGAATGTAGATTGTCATCTAATGTGGCATGCTGTAGCACATAGTCTGAAGTGCGTTGTGAGATATCGCGATGATTAAGTTCAGGTCCTAGCCTTAAGCTGAAACTTTCACTATCGCAGCATGCTGCTTCTTCTAAAACCTGTACCTCAGCTTCTGCTGCCGCTGCTTCTGTGTCTATGGCGAGTTTTGCGAGGTCGGCTTCCAGACGTGCCTTTTCTTTCTTTAGGTTCCACTCCTGTTCTGCGAAGGCAGCTCTCACTTTGGCGGCTTCCGCCTTCGCCCTGGCGATGGCAATTGCAGCGCTGCTCACAGACTTCCGTGAAGATGCGCTTACATGGGAGCGTGTCACATAAACTTCAGATCCTATATCTGACATTGTGTCTGTATGCGGCTTTACTGTTCTCTGCTAGAAGTCAGTGTCTGTGCTTCGACCCCGTTTATAGCAGTCGTTTTACTGTTCTGGCACCCTCGCTCTGTACTCCTGAAGAACGAGTTGACAGACAGGTTAACTCTTTCCCATCAATGCATTGACATGGACGCTGGGGGTCCTTTTCAACTTTTATTAATAGGTTAAGTGTAAAACTAGAAAAAACAAATAGAAATTCTCAGTACAACATAAGCATATACGAAGTGCAAAACATTACATTGTTACAGGTCACACAATGTGATTGCACGATACGGCGAATACACAATATGTACAATGGCAGAAGAACGATAAGATGATAAACAACAGTAGCTACATTGTACATTTAGGTGGGCAGTAGCATATTAAACTCACCGACTGTGCTATGTTGAGGGAAACATGCAGATAAGCTAAAATCCAGGGAGAGAAGGGTCAGCATGTCAGGATGTCAGCTTGTATGAGGCTGTAATGGCTGCTGGAGAAGGGGCAGAGCCAGGAGCACGGCCTCATGGGATTACATAGGCATGGAGGGACCAAAATTAGACTATGCAGTAAACATAATGTAATGTGGGAACATTGTCAACAGATGGCGCTATGGGATAAATCATTGCTGAACAAGCAAACAATATATTTTCTCAAGCAAACTAAATGCACGTATTTCTAAGGCACGACAATACCGTAAGTGGCATCATGAGACACTGTTTATTTTATTTTTCCCCTTTTTCAGCGACCGCCAGGGCCATGGGTCCGGGCACAGGCCACCGTGACATCCCCCAATAAATCAACGCCTGGAACCGGGTACTCCACGGCCCTGGGGTGGGTCATATGGATGCCAAAGGTGACTAAAGCAGGTGTGCAAAAAAAAGTTAGGAATTTTGATCATTTTTGTTTGTATTTTTTCAATCATTAACTCTTTTGAAAAATGACTGAAAAAGAAATGCCAAATCTCAGCACAGGTGATTGTGTCAAGCACAATTACTCTGACAGACTCTGAGTTTAGTTAGTTTTTTCTTTAAGAAATATTGCGTTGTCCTGTTGCTTCTCCATGAAGAATAAAATAATAAATGTGTTATTAAGATGCAATTAAGATGTTAAGTATACTATATGATCTATAACACCAGAACGGCAATGCACAGACCTCCTCTCTATGCCACTGTCAATTTGATCTCTATATTATTTGAAGACCTCTACATTCATCTTCTTAACTGCTGCAGTTGTACAACACACACTGTAATTCCATCTCCCTACCTCTGTTTCTAAGCTGTGAGTTCTGATATCCTCTCGCTGTCCAGATTTGCACTAACATGACTGCTGTAATCCCTGCCTTGGCTTTTATACTGGCTATGAAAGTCCCTCCTGTACTATAACATGTGTTGTAATACAGTTGTGGCCAAAAGTATTGACACCCCTGCAATTCTGTCAGATAATACTCAGTTTCTTCCCGAAAATGATTGCAATCACAAATTCTTTGGTATTATTATCTTCATTTAAGTTGTGTTCAATGAAAAAACACAAAAGAGAATGAAGCAAAAAGCAAAATATTGATCATTTCACACAAAACTCCAAAAATGGGCCAGACAAAAGTATTGGCACCCTCAGCCTAATACTTGGTTGCACAACCTTTAGCCAAAATAACTGCGATCAACCGCTTCCGGTAACCATCAATGAGTTTCTTACAATGCTCTGCTGGAATTTTAGACCATTCTTCTTTGACAAACTGCTCCAGGTCCCTGATATTTGAAGGGTGCCTTCTTCAAACTGCCATTTTTAGATCTCTCCACAGGTGTTCTATGGGATTCAGGTCTGGACTCATTGCTGGCCACCTTAGAAGTCTCCAGTGCTTTCTCTCAAACCATTTTCTAGTGCTTTTTGAAGTGTGTTTTGGGTCATTGTCCTGCTGGAAGAGCCATGACCTCTGAGGGAGACCCAGCTTTCTCACACTGGGCCCCACATTATGCTGCAAAATTTGTTGGTAGTCTTCAGACTTCATAATGCCATGCACACGGTCAAGCAGTCCAGTGCCAGAAGCAGCAAAGCAACCCCAAAATATCAGGGAACCTCCGCCATGTTTGACTGTAGGGACCGTGTTCTTTTCTTTGAATGCCTCTTTTTTTCTCCTGTAAACTCTATGTTGATGCCTTTGCCCAAAAAGCTCTACTTTTGTCTCATCTGACCAGAGAACATTCTTCCAAAACGTTTTAGGCTTTCTCAGGTAAGTTTTGTCAAACTCCAGCCTGGCTTTTTTATGTCTCGGGGTAAGAAGTGGGGTCCTCCTGGGTATCCTACCATACAGTCCCTTTTCATTCAGACGCTGACGGATAGTACGGGTTGACACTGTTGTACCCTCGGACTGCAGGGCAGCTTGAACTTGTTTGGATGTTAGTCAAAGTTCTTTATCCACCATCCGCACAATCTTGCGATTAAATCTCTCGTCAATTTTTCTTTTCCGTCCACATCTAGGAGGTTAGCCACAGTGCCATGGGCTTTAAACTTCTTGGTGACACTGTGCACGGTAGACACAGGAACATTCAGGTCTTTGGAGATGGACTTGTAGCCTTGAGATTGCTCATGCTTCCTCACAATTTGGTTTCTCAAGTCCTCAGACAGTTCTGGTCGTCTTTCTTTTCTCCATGCTCAATGTGGTGCACACAAGGACACAGGACAGAGGTTGTGTCAACTTTAATCCATGTCAACTGGCTGCAAGTGTGATTTAGTTATTGCCAACACCTCTTAGGTGCCACAGGTAAGTTACAGGTGCTGTTAATTACACAAATTAGAGAAGCATCACATGATTTTTCTAACAGTTCCAATACTTTTGTCCGCACTCTTCCACAGCCTTCTGCAGTTGATACATACTTCTACTAATTGAAAAATGGTGGCATGCAATTTTTTGTGAGTTGAATTCGAATCACCAATTTACTGAGTTTCCTCAACGTCAACACAAAGTCCATTAAATTGATTTTCTTATCTCTAGAAACCATCCAGAGGATTTCTGTAGTGGAAACTGCTGCAGCACTTTAATCTTAAAGATAAAAAGGACAATATAATAGATATTATTTACAGGTTTTTCTACTTTAGATATGCAAGTAAGTTCTCCACTAGAATGAAAAATTCATTTGCATATTTTTTCCAGGGAGGATTATTCTTCTTACACTACTTATTGACTTCTCACACTAGCTGGATCACCATGAAAAGAACAAGTGTCCCTCAAAATCTCTTTAGATCTGCAAAAACTTTCCATCAGTTCCAGTTTTTTAGCTAGTAAGTTTTAAAGAATGTAGTTGAATTTCCTCCCATTGTCAAATTTGGGATGCCCCATCCATCCCTTAAAAATTATGAAACCAAGCCATCTAGTGTAGTCAACACTACTACTTTACAGGCACAGTATTCTCCCTCTTCTATATCTTGGCTTGACTAGATCGTTTTTCTCAATGACGACTCCAAAAGAAAAGGAAGTCTTAAACCAGTAAGTACAGGTTCAAAATGTCCTACAGATCACAGCCTCTCCTTTGCTTTAAGAATTGTTAGCTCTCCACGAAAAGGACTGATACCTCTAAACATTTCTTTAGATCTGCATAGGCAGTCCATAAAGTTACATTTCTTTAATTACTATGGGTGAAAAGTGCCAAGTTTGATGGATTTTGTGCTCCCAATGCTGTAGTATCCTTTCTGTCTCTTGCACCTGGTAAAAGGAGGCTGATGGTGTGGCGCCCCGCAACGAGTGCGTCACAAGGGAGTATTGCAGCCGCAATATTCTCTAGACAAAGCAGTGAAATAGTTAACTCGGAGATCCAACCCAACATACAACACCTAGAACAGGGGACCAATCATAGGTCCTGGTGGGTGGAGTGTTAGGGTAGTGAAGAGAACACAATAATCTAGACAGTTAGAACAGAGTGAGAACGTAGTCTAGAACTTGAAGAGAACAGACTAGAACTTGGAGTGGAGCGGGGGCTCCGCACTCCGTGCGGGCCCCTGGGCCGTCACCGGTCGGGTGTCCGCACCTGAGGCCTTAACTACCGGGATTGGGCATATCTACACGGGTTCCCAAAAGACTCCCGTGCCCACAACTTACAGCCGGTTCACTGGTACCGAAGCTGGCAGCAGGTCACCTCTGTCACGCGAACCAGCCCCGTGGAGGAGCAGCTTTATAGGAGCACCCCACCACCAGCCAGTTTCCAGTCGTCTAACCAGCGGTGTACCCACCGAGGGACCCAAGGCTCCCCAAAGAATCCAGAACGTACATCATGGATAGGGCATTGAAGCAGCCTCCCCGTACCCGACCTGGTATTCCTGGGCGACGCTGGCAAGAGAAGCTAAGGAGGTAGAGAGGAGGTACACTGCGGATCTCTGAGGAGCACTATCACTGCTAAGTCCACCCGGTCTTCTACTCAACCACTGTAAGCCATGTACTGCCTGCTGGTTACAGTAAAGAACCGTTGCAGAGACTAACTGTGTCCGTGTCTCCTTATGAACTGTCCGTCATGAACTTAAGGTAACCGCAGCTGCCGCACAACATCTTGAGCAGCTCCAGCCCCCGGGGATCACCGCTCAGCCTGTGGGGAGCGTAACATCTTGCTGCTGTCCATCACCCCGGGAGGTTCCGCAGCGTCGGTAGCCCTTACCGAATCTACTCATAGGTGGCGTCACGAAGAAAACAAATTAAAACCCCTTTTTAATCTGTTCCCGTAAGACGACCTCAATTTTGATCTGCACTACACCGGGCCCCACTACCGGCAGGCGCGGTCCACCCGTGACAAGGAAGGAGAAGAATCGCCTGTCTAAACCGGGAGTAACCCTGGCCCCTGGTGTGCGTCAGAAAATGGCGTCACGAACAGGATACGAGCAGGCCCGTTACCAACGGGTATGTTGTGCTTAAACTGGACTTTATTGTCTACAATTGGACTTTGTTCGTCCTAAAAAGAACTTTCCCGCCTTTACACCATTGGGTCAAGATGGCGCCCAAGATGGCGTTCCCGCCACAAGAAGCCGCCACGTGAAGCCCAAGAGTGAGTCAACCCCCCCCTCACTGTGGGAGGGCCAACGACAAAAGGCGCCAAACTCTTTGTCCGCCCTGATTGCTCGAATCAACCATGGGGGCGGACCCCAAAGACTTTTCCCACGATTGGACTACAAAAGCCCAGAGGAAATGGGAGTGTCATACCTAGACACACCGACAGAGAAAGAAGACATCTTCACCAGCTCAACCAGAACGTCTTACCGGTTGATCGGGTGTGGTTTCCCTCCAAAGAAGAATGGCCAGCATGAGACTCCAAGACCTGATGCGGGAGGTCGAGGCGGAGGCCAGAGCAGCCATAAGCCAACCGGGTCCGGATCCTGCCCTTACCATAGACGGCAGCCCCGACTTCTGGCTAGAGGCTCTACAAGACCTCCGGGTGCGGTTACTAGAGACAGTGGAATGGACGATCCGTAGCTGGAGCGCGACCCTAGGCAGACGACTACACCATGCGATGCAGCAGAGCCGACCGGGTGCAGCTTCTCCAAGCCCAGACGACGTCAACAGCTTCTCGACCGCCTCACCCTCGCCTACCACCTGTCCTGCTCCGTCACCTGAGCCAATAGACTGTGTCATTCCGGTGGAGGCCGCAACTCGACCCGTTCCAGCGACCAACATCGCAACCGATTCCGTTCTTGAGCCGGAGCTCATAACACGCTCCATGGAAGAACTCGATCTCTACCAGGTTCCACCTGCGGAACCCGCGACTAGTTTCCACACTACCGAGACTGTCGCTTGTTTCTCCCTTGAACCGGAGGCCTCCTCTGCAACTACAGAGGCCTACCTGGTAACCGGGATTGAAACACCTTTACCTGCGGAAACAGATGAAGAGGCAGGCAGCCTGGAAGCCCTGCAGGACGTCCCTACGGAAGGATCCGCAGCACCACCGCCCCGTTGTACAACGGAACAAGCTTTAACGTCTTTCATCAACGAGCAGCCTGATGTGGTCATCGAGGAAGAAGTCGGAGAGGATGACGACGAGACCCACAGCACCGCTGAGGATTTCGACACCGGGTTCGCTTGGGGAGACAACAAGGAACTTCCTTCCGGGCACACAGCTCGGGTACACTGGTCGGGTGCACTGCCGACACCTTCCCCTGTGCCGTTCCACCGGGTTCCGATACAGACAGCCCGCCAAGTTCAAGCTTCCCGCCAAACCACCAGCTCCATTACTCATCTTTACACCCCGAGCCGTAACGACGGAGATATACGCCAGAAACGACGAGAGGAGTGGCAAGCCCGAGAACGCGCCAACATGGAGGCCCGTGCCGAGGCTCGCCGCCAGCCGCCGCTGCCTGATGAACTCCGCCGTGAAGGTAGAATTTCCACCTTTAATTTACATACCGGGTGGGGGTTCGCTTGGGAGGTGGGTTTGAATGAGGAGGTGTTTGTGGGGCGCCGGGACGTTGAGTCAAACTTGCCAAGAGGACATCCCGATCGCGACCTATACCGGGGCGATATTATCACCTATGAGCGCTATGCTTGTGCAGATGGGTGGTTCGCTATCCGGGTACGCCATCACCCTCAGAGCCAGTGACTTTAAAACTTGAACTTCATCAATGACTCTGTTACCGTTAATCACTGACTGTGTGATCTCGCGGCTACAGCCTGGACTCTAGTTAAAGTACAGCCGACCGCCCGCCGGGTCCGCACAAAGTGATTACCTGTTTCTTTGCTTATATCACCAAAGCATATCTTTACCTGTTTTTCTATTTTAATAAAAGTGTGTCATATATGTATAAAAATGTAAAAACCTCTGTAATGTGAGTAGTTTGACGCTTGGGGACAAGCTGATTTAACCAAGGGGGAGTGTGGCGCCCCGCAACGAGTGCGTCACAAGGGAGTATTGCAGCCGCAATATTCTCTAGACAAAGCAGTGAAATAGTTAACTCGGAGATCCAACCCAACATACAACACCTAGAACAGGGGACCAATCATAGGTCCTGGTGGGTGGAGTGTTAGGGTAGTGAAGAGAACACAATAATCTAGACAGTTAGAACAGAGTGAGAACGTAGTCTAGAACTTGAAGAGAACAGACTAGAACTTGGAGTGGAGCGGGGGCTCCGCACTCCGTGCGGGCCCCTGGGCCGTCACCGGTCGGGTGTCCGCACCTGAGGCCTTAACTACCGGGATTGGGCATATCTACACGGGTTCCCAAAAGACTCCCGTGCCCACAACTTACAGCCGGTTCACTGGTACCGAAGCTGGCAGCAGGTCACCTCTGTCACGCGAACCAGCCCCGTGGAGGAGCAGCTTTATAGGAGCACCCCACCACCAGCCAGTTTCCAGTCGTCTAACCAGCGGTGTACCCACCGAGGGACCCAAGGCTCCCCAAAGAATCCAGAACGTACATCATGGATAGGGCATTGAAGCAGCCTCCCCGTACCCGACCTGGTATTCCTGGGCGACGCTGGCAAGAGAAGCTAAGGAGGTAGAGAGGAGGTACACTGCGGATCTCTGAGGAGCACTATCACTGCTAAGTCCACCCGGTCTTCTACTCAACCACTGTAAGCCATGTACTGCCTGCTGGTTACAGTAAAGAACCGTTGCAGAGACTAACTGTGTCCGTGTCTCCTTATGAACTGTCCGTCATGAACTTAAGGTAACCGCAGCTGCCGCACAACATCTTGAGCAGCTCCAGCCCCCGGGGATCACCGCTCAGCCTGTGGGGAGCGTAACATCTTGCTGCTGTCCATCACCCCGGGAGGTTCCGCAGCGTCGGTAGCCCTTACCGAATCTACTCATAGGTGGCGTCACGAAGAAAACAAATTAAAACCCCTTTTTAATCTGTTCCCGTAAGACGACCTCAATTTTGATCTGCACTACACCGGGCCCCACTACCGGCAGGCGCGGTCCACCCGTGACAAGGAAGGAGAAGAATCGCCTGTCTAAACCGGGAGTAACCCTGGCCCCTGGTGTGCGTCAATGGGCCCCAGGGCCATGGGGTACTTGGAACCGAGCTTTGGTGCTTCTGGGGAGTCACAGGGGTCAAGACCCGGCTCCGTGACCCTGGGTTCAGCTTTAATGAGTTCTTGGGAAAATATAGGTATAGGGTGGTTTTAGGAATAAATTGTTTGTGATGCCACCTGTGGTTTACGGCTATGGGTAGCCACCGCTGCTGCAGAACCTCTGGGGATGATGGACGGGCAGCTGGGATGGAGTGGCTCCCCACAGGTGGAGCAGGTCCCCAGGGCATCAGATGGAGAAATTGGTAGTCTCCGGCAGGCAGGGGTTAATGTTAAGCCTGCCTCGTTACCTTACTCAGTGGCCTTCACAGCCGGTTGCCACGCAAATAACACAGTCTCAAACAGTTCCGTTTACTCACTGCAAGCTTCAAGTTTCAACAGGTCATAGATGTTACACTCAGATAAGCTCTGGCCTGTGTAGTCTTTAAGAGATTGGGGCAGCAGGTATAAGATCCTCGGTGGTGTGCCTATCTTTGCCTCTCTCTCTGTGGTCCTGTTCCTCAGCACCTGTGCTTGACAGCACCTCTGTGTGCAAAGCCCTGATCCAGCAGCCTCAGGTGTTAGTGGGCGACTGGTACCTTGTCCCCTGACCCTTGTCCCCTCTGGGAATACACCAGGAGTGTGAGCCACAGCTCCTATGAAGCTCGTAGCCTCCGGTTCAATAGTTCACGTTTGGATCCCTGTGCCGTGCTCAGGTCCAGTCCCTGTTTCTAGACCACAATCCCTCCGTCTGATATTACAAATCCCAGATTCGGGCGCATGGGCCGCTTCATCTCTGCCGGTGACCCTAGGGTTCCTTCCTCTCGATTTCCCAGGATGATCGTAGCACATCTCAAGTTTCCCTCTCTGCAGTTTAACTTGTCTCTTCTCCTCACTCGACTTGACTTCTCTAGCTCATCTCTATATTCTATCTGTTTACTGTTCCGCTCCAAAGTGAAACTGTCTTTTTCCTTCTACTTTCCACCCACACTTGTCTACCCCTGTTGTTCCTCTGGGTCCTGCCCCCCCGGTTTGCCCATGGGTATGTTGAGGATCTTTACACCTACCATCCCCCATCTCCTGACTACTGGAGAATCACACCCTGGATTGGGTGCAGTATCCCATGTGGCGTCCAGACCGGTTGGGCGCCACAAGGCCACGACAAGCCTAGTAGAAAACAACACTAGGGATGAGCGAGTATACTTGCTACTATTCGGTATTTGCCGAATAGTAGCGGTATTCAGGCTGCTTGCTACTCTCCGAGTACTTATGTGCACTCGGTAGTAACGAGTAGTCCTAATACTTTCGCAGTGAATATATAGATTCACTGCGAAAGAAGCCTAAAAGTGAGTAAAAGTTGTTAAAAAACAATAAACTTACATACTCCCCTCTCCGATGCCTGCACCGGGACCGGAAAACCTCACCTCCGATCGCTGGACAGGGACCTTTCACTACCAGCCAATTAGATGGCCCATAGCGATCTGGCCAATCAGATGGCGCCACGTCACAACCACGTGATCGCTAGCGGCCACCTGATTGGACAATTTGCAAGGTCCTAGATGTACTATCAGGACCTTGCAAACTGGCCAATCAGGTGGCTGCTAGCGATAATGTAGATGTGATGTGGCACCATCTGATTGGCCAGATCGCTACGGGCCATCTGATTGGCTGGTAGTGAAAGGTCCTTGTCCAGCGATCGGAGGTGAGGTTTTCCGGTCCCGGTGCAGGAGTCGGAGAGGTGAGTATGTAAGTTTATTGTTTTTTAACAACTTTTACTCACTTTTAGGCAACCTGCGCAGTGTATCTATAGATACACTGCAAAAGTATTCGTACTCACTATACTCGCAATGATAGCGAGTACCGCTACCTACTCGTTGCGAGTATAGCGAGCACGAATAATAAGGTACTCGCTCATCCCTAAACAACACTAATTTTGTACCTCCCTTCACCATAGCAAAGTGTTCTCTTTGTAACAGTGTGTTCCACCCCCAGCCTGTGTTTATGTTCTCGTTCTCTATGTAATGAAGTCTGCTTTAGTGTTTCCTGGCCTCCAATACACAAACATGTAGACAGGATAAGGCCTGGAGAAACTAGAAATTTCTCTATGTAGTCAAATGTTCAAAGGGGGGTGTGAGCTCATCCTCCATCCAGGGGCTGTTCCAAGGATAGAGAACAATAGACACAGGCGTGGTCAGTTAGTTGGTGTTGTGACTTCCGAAGGATGAGGATCCAGGGCTGCGGCAAGATACTCACGCCAGTGTGTGGATGGATAGAAGCTGCCACGTGGGATTGTGTTGCACCCCTCACCACCTGGATCTAGCAAACTCATCCAAGGACTATTTCTGCCTTTTCCCTGGCGTCTGATTACCGAATGGTGCCCCTGAAATTGTTTCTGTGGTTGTGGGCTCAGTACGGACTCTCCAGAATTATCTTTATGTGTACTGTTCCATTTTCCCTGTCCCAATAAAATTCTTTGGATTGTTCATCTGCCTGTTGTCCCTTCCTGCTCTGTCACACACCATCACACTCTTTTACTATATCTTGACCTGACTTCATGGCACAGGAAACAATGTTCTCAATGACCACTCCAAAAGAAAAGAAAGTTTCAGACCAACAAGTACAGGGTTAGAACGATGAGCAAACCTTAACATTCATGTTGCTTTGAAAATGAGTGGTTCTCCTTCAGAAGAACCAGTAGATCTTAACACTTCTTTAGATCAGCATAAAAAAACCATAAATTAAACTTTTTTTAATCTGAGTTCCCGAAGCTGAGGTACCCCTTCCATCCTTTTGAAATGATGGAATTGGGCTATAGCAAGTCAACTTGTAACTTCACGACACCATTATGAACTCATGATTAGTCAAAAAAGAGGCAGATGTCTAAGAGATTCAATTGTCCTACTGACCTTAGCATCCCCTTTGTTTTGAGAATTGTTGGGGTTCCTGCTCTGCCAATTTTCCCTTCCGACATGTCTTTGTAGATAAATTTAGGTGGAATTTCCTTGTAATGATTACATTGGATAACATGTTGATAGATAACCATATTTTCATGAAGAGCTCCAGCCCAGAAAGAAAATGTCACATCCCACGTACGTCCATCATCGTGTATTAACAACTTGGCTTGGGTACAACATACACATTCTATACTAACCTCGTAGACCACCCGAGTGATTTAATGGATTATTCCAGGACTCATAATGAAAATGCGCTATAATCAAAGACATGTACAAATAGCTGACAATTAACCGTTTCCCTTAAACAACATTTTGACGCTCGCGATGGCAATGCCACTGAGACATGATATTACGTCAAATGTACACTCTGACTTTTCCTCATTTCCTATTCTTTCTCCCCATTCAATGCCTTTTTATACGTTCTTACAAGTTATCACAAAGAAAACATTATCATATGTACTGTGTATAAACACCAAGACCGACAAAGGAGAAATTTGTGAATAATTGCCAGAAAGTCACGGAAAAATAACAGGCAACCCACATAAACATTTAGATGTTTTTCTTAAAAAAATGTAATCCAACCATTGAGATGTTCTAGCTCGAGGTGAAGTAAAGGTACTTGTTTTTGTCATTTTTGCCAATTTGGAATTGGACTACATAGGTGGACTACATACACTGGATCTTATCGGAATCCGTTTGACACTTTGGGGTCTGCTAATGCTGTAAAGATGCAGTTTCGACAAACATGGGTATTGTGCAAAAGGTTGGGGTACTCAGTAGCTGAGACTGTCATTCAAGATCATGGCAGCTGTGCCCAGTGCTGAAGCCCAGGGCTCTGGCAATCATTGGAAAAGGGGGTAAAAGGTAAAAATGGAGAAAAATAAAGAAAAAGGGAGAAATTAAGAATGTTTGTGATGCCAATGTGGCACCCCAGAGTCCGGATACCACAAAGTCATTATCTCCCTCAGGAAGTAGTGTTATGCCAAAGAGCAACAGAGGGTATTCACCCCAGGCAAACCCAAAGCACACAACACCTTTCTGCCTTCAGGCCTTAAAGGGGAGACCTAAACCCGAGTTCAGGGCAGCTCCCCTATAAATTCTGGTCTGGGGCAGAGTTAGTCAGTTCAGTACCTAGGAGGACTGAGGAAGACATCCTGTGGACTGGAGCAGTGCTAAGCTCATCGCAGGAGAGCTAGACTTAGCTTGAGTGACCCGTAGACAAGGGTCTTAGGAGTTTGAGGAGAGCCTGGGGAGCAGAGCGGTGTCAAGCTCACCCCAGAGGAGTAAGTGCTAAAAAATAGACACCGGAGTCTGTGGCTGTGCAGGGCCTTACATCCCGGCAGCCAATACCAGAGGATGGAGGATTCCAAGCCCCCCATCCACACCAAAGTGCCCCAAGGCACAGCAGCGTGAAGAGCCCAGGAGCACGTAATTTAGAATCAGCACTCATGCAAACTGGTTTCTTTATGCTTCAAAGTGAGTTTATTGGGGATCCAAGGATCCGTTCTACTAGCACTGTAACCATCACCAGGTTGAGTGGTGGTCATCAATTACTAGAAGAGCCCAGGAGCAGCCGCCAGAGAAGCGGGGCTGGAGAAGGACTTGAGCTGCATGTCATACGGCACACTGCAGGGGAGAGAGAGGGCCACAATAGGGACCCGCTAGGAGTGTGCAGCAGGGATGCCTCAGAACTTGCCGGGTGAGTAGAACCCTGAGTTGCTCCCAGGTTGCCGGATTCCAGTGATATCATCTGCCCTTGTGCCAGTATCACCAATAAAGGACTCGAGGAACCAACAAACCGTGAGTCTGTCAGTTACTTTGCGCCCTCCATCCTGCACCCTACACCCTTTCATCATCCACTGCCCTGGGGATCCGCCCCACCCGTGGAGAGCCACTACATGCTTGCTGACCATCCATCATCCCCAGAGGTTCTGCAGCAGCAGTGGCCACTCATTGCCACAAACCATGGGTAGCATCACAAATAATCCTTTTTATAATTCCCCAAAGAACTCTTTGAAACTGATCCCAGGGTCACAGAGCCGGGTCTCGACCCATGTGACTCCCCAGAAGCACTGCAGCCCAGTTCCGAGTACTCATGGCTCTGGGGCACATCACAAGTTGAAGGTATCCAGCCACTAGGTAGTCATCACTGTATGAAGAGTTCCTAAGGGATAGTTGTTGTCACAGTGAGTTGGTAAAACCCCCCTTCAACATGGGGCTTGCCCTTGAGAGATGAAGTAGAAGACGGTAGTTGTAGTGCAGTAGGATGGTGTAGGTGAGGGTGCAGATAGAAAAAAGCACAGGCACAGCCTCTTTCTGTTCTTTACCTTTTACTTGGTTTAGCAACAAGTCCAGGGTACTGGTTCTCTGGGTCCCAGTGTGTGTCCAGTCTGATAAGAACTAGGAATCACTCTGCTAGATGGGTATATGGTCTTCCCACTGGCTTGTCTCTGAGGTGGGTATTTGGGTGCTTGAAGTTTTCCTCTCTACCTTGTCCCTGTGGATGACTTCCAGCCAGGCAGGCAGTGTGACCCTGCGAGGATCTATTCTCCATAACAGCCTCTGGCTTTCTTTACTGCTGTGCCTCGGATAGTCCCGCATAGTGTGGCTACTGAGCATAAAACTCAGCACCTTATCATTCTGTCGGCCTCCCGGACCAACACAGGCTGACTCTCCTGGAGCCTTTCCTTGTAACTTGTTCACTAATGTGAATGAGCGAAGTCGTAAACGACATCGTTATCGCGGTGTCACACAGAACGATGCAGCAGGTTGGCTGATCGAGGATTGTTTGATTTGAGAAAATGTTCTCATATCTGTGATCAACGATCCAACGATTTATCATAGTTGTATCTTTGTGTTACACGCAACGACGTCCTAACGATGTTGTTTCAACGACTCCAAACCTGTGATGCTTCAGCAACGTTCGTAACGGGGCCTTTACACTAAGCATCATGGTAATACATTTGGAAACCGGTAACATATGCTATGAAGAAAACAGTCATGCATTACAGGGATAATAGAAATAAGTGGAAAGATGACAACAAAACCAGAAAAAGGTACCAGTGTCAACATTTTATCCTCTGGTTTTGGTAATTTAGTGTTTAAAACATTAAAGAGGTTTTCCATTATTAATGTGATTCCCTTCCTTTTGTCCTAATTCTTCCTAACTAACACTTTCCCAAAATACTTCTGCCATCTACCCCTGCTCCTGTAATCTTCCTAACCAACACTTTCCCACTATACGTCACTACCTACTCTGCTCCTGTAATCTCCCTAACACTTTCCCAATATACTTCTGCTATCTACCCTGCTCCTATAATCTTCCTAACACTTTTCCAATATTCTGTACTCCTACTGTGCTCATGTAATATTGCTAATTAACACTTTCCCAATATACTGTACTCCCTACTCTGCTCATGTAATCTTCCTAACTAACACTTTCCCAATATACTGTACTCCCTACTCTGCTCATGTAATCTTCCTAACTAACACTTTCCCAATATACTTCTGCTATATACCCAGCTCCTGTAATCTTCCTAACTAACACTTTCCCAATATACTTCTGCTACCTACCCAGATCTTGTATACGTATCTCTCTGAAGGCCACGTCACACACACAGATATCTGTGCAGATATTGTTCACAGATCTCTGGTTGCAGTGAAATCATGGACACATTGTTACATTGTACACGGCCACAAAATGGAACAATGTATCCATGATTTCACTACAACCAGAGATCTGCGAACAATATCTGCACAGATATCTGTGTGTGTGACGTGGCCCTGAGGCTCATAAATATCTTTATTGTTGTTGTAGCTTTGATCATTCTGGCTGAAAACCAGAATCGGAGCAACTGAGCAGGGCACGTCACTGGTGGGAGAGAGGCTTCCTCTCAGTGAGTGAGAGCAGTCTAGGCACGCATGCCCAGATCAGACTTCTCACTCCTCTCAGCCCCCACTAGTGATGTGTCCTTCTCAGTTGGTCCTAATCCGGTCTGAAGCCAAAAGGTTCAAAGCTACAACAACGATAAAGATATTTACGAGAGATAAGCTTACAGGAGCAAAGTAGATGGCGGAAATATACTGGGAAAGTGTTAGTTAGGAAGATTACAGAAGACGGGTAGGAAGTAGACGTATGGCCAGGGTCACACATGCCATCCGTTTTGCCCTGGATCCCTTTTTGGAATCAGTTTTTGGACTTTTTTTCTAAGTCCAAAAACGCATATCCGTTAACAGATGGAAGTGCACTGCTCCTAGCAGCGTTTTTGGGTGCAAGAAAAAAGCACATGTGTTTCTTTTAACATGGGGCCCTATGGGAAACACATGCGTTAACGCATATGCATTTTTAAAAAAAAAAGACACAGTCCAAAAAACGTCCAGGGACACAGGAGGCACAAGATGCAGCCTAGATAAGACGGATTGGTCATGAAAAACACTTACAATAACGGATTGCTATGTGTGACCCTAGCCTATATTGGGAAAGAGATAGGCCCTTTTCACATCTAAGCCTGGTCTTAATTTTGCTGCATTTGCATGCAAAAACGCATGTGCAAACGCAGCCCTAGACGCAACAGCCCACATTTTTGGCTGCGTTTGCAAAGGCACATGCGTTTTTGCATGCGTTTTCAATGCGTTTTCCATTAAAATCAATGGGGCCAAAAACGCATAGAAACGTAAATGCAGCAAAACGCAGACCTGCATTAGATGTGAACTAGGCCATAGTGTTAGGGGATCACAATAGTAATGGAAAATCTCTTTAAGGGTGTGGTCACATATAGAAGGCACAATCCGGTAACCGCATCCATTACCGAATCCGGTATTACCGCTTGCCGTCACATTTGGCATCACATGGATCCAGATCTGCAATCAGAAAACATTGTGGCACCAAAAACCGGATCCGGTACCGCAAGGTACATGAATGTTCATGAATGTACCATGCGGTAACAGATCCGGTTGCCATAGGTGGCCATTATAAAAAAAATGGATCCGGTTTTTCAACCGCTCTGAAAAATGCAGCCTGCATGATTTTTACCGCAGGATGCAAAACCGGATGCGGTTTTTTCTATTGCAGCCTATGGCTGCGGATCCGGTTTTGACCATTTTTAATGTTCAAATCCAGATCCGGATTTGAAAAAACGAGCGCAAGTGTGACCCTAGCCTAACTTCAAATTAGAGTATGGTATTGGGGCAAAGTTTGATAAAGGGTATGAAGTTTTGTTACAATTTTGCCACTTAACACTAGACAAGTTACATTTTCTTAATTGGTGCAGCCAAAAGATGCCACGGGGTGTGACGTGGCTACAGGGAAGATATAGAAATGGCCATTTTAGATTGCTAAGTATCTAAATTTTTCATATATTTCCTTAGCAGTAATGCATGTCTATATTCTTACATTCAAGGATTACGTTTTAGAGTGCAACTGTCTCTTTGTTATAATATGTCATGCTCGGTAATGCACCTTTTCACACTGCAGTTTTTTCCCTGATCAGGTTTCATCTAGTTTGGGTGCCAAAACCAGGAGAGGAACCAGGAGAGGAACTTGCAGAGAAAAACTATAATTGAAAAATTGACACCTGTTCTGAGTTTTGGAGACACTACTGGTTTTGACACACAAAACCTGATGAACCCTGATCAGGGAAACAACTGCAGTCCAGAAATCCGGTTTCCATATAATGGGAGTCTATGGTGCCAGATCTGGTAAAAAACCTGATTCATTTCCCTGATCCGGTTTTTTAGCACTAAGCATTCTCAGAATGCTCCTTCAGCACCATGGACAGCGGCTCCACCCATTATAGCCTATGGAGAAGTAATTCACAATGCTTTTCAATGGAGAAGGTAAAGAAACGAATCCTGCAAAAAAACAGGATCGGGGTACGTATTTGCAATCTGGTTCAACCCATCAGGTCCTGTCCGGTCCTGTCAGGGTGATCCTGCAAAAAACAGGATCCACTCTGACAGATGAAAACCGTGGTGTGAAGTTGGCCTTAGGTGATCTGATTCTCTATTAGGCCGGCTTCACACCACGGTTTTGTGCTGTCAGGTTCTGTCTGGTGTTTTGCAGGATGCACCGGACAGAACCTGACAGCACTGGACAAGCAGAAACTGAGAGCAAATATGCCCTTCAATCCTGTTTTTAACAGGATTTGTTTCTGCTCATTGCTGCTGCTCTCCACAGTGCTATAATTTCAGCCTGTTTGTGCAGGGGAGCTGCCCACGGTACTGAAATTACAGCATTATGTGCTATGTAGCTGTCCACGGTGCTGAACGTTTAGCCCATGTGAGCAGTGGAGCTCTCCAAGGTGCTAAACGTTCAGCACTGGCTCTGAAATGCTGCTGCTGTCCATAGTGCTGAATGAGCGCGGCAGCATTTCAGAGCCGACGCTGTTCTATAATGGCATCCGGGAAACAATCCGGCTTCTTTGCCAGATCCAGGGCGATCCGGCACACATAGACTCCCACGTTGTGGGCACTGGATCGCCGCGGATCCGGGAGGATCCGGTTTAGTTTGTTTTTTGCATCGGACACAAAAAATGATGCAGATTCCGATTTTGTGTCCGATGCAAAAAATGAACAAAACCGGATCCAGCCGGAAAAGCACAAAACTGGAGGCCAAATAAGGCCAATCTGGCACCATAGAGACACATGAGCCCAAAACGGGACCAGGTTCTGTGTGGTTGAAACTGCGAACCAAAACCGTGGTTTGAAGCCGGTCTTAGCAGGTTCCTATTTGTCTATACAAAGGTTTTGGTTTTTTTAAAGCAGAGAAAGGTTTTATTTTTGTATAGGAACCCATTAAAAATACACCATGACTACAGGGAGGATACAGACATTACCATTTTTGTATACTAAGTATTTACATTTTTCTTATAATTCCTTAGCAGTAATGGTAGTCTTTATTCTTATATTTATGGTTTGCATGCTTTAGCATTTCAGAGTGCAACTGTCTCTTTGTTATGGTGTTAGAACATCAGGCATAAAAAGATAATCTGACACAGTCAGTGGTAATACAGCACTAGAGACCATCAAGTATAAAAAATATAGACTGGGTCATTCAAATGCACCTGTCACCCGTATTATAAACCCTGCCCACCGCCTTTACCATGATGTAATTGGGGTTCCTGCAACCCCTTTATATCCCCAGACGTCCCCCTGCATACCTCAGAAATCTAATTTTAATGTGTCCTGCGCTGCGATGTTAATGAGTTGTTAGGGGTCTGATGCAGGCAGCACAGCCCCGCTCTATGGAATGCACCGCCACTCCTGTGTATGTATGTGAAAGACATACAACATCATTCACTCGTCTCGCGCCTGCGCAGTGGTGTGGGTCACTGTGCTCTATTGAAGCCGCACAGTGCCCAAAGTCTTGCAAGATTCCTCTGTGCAGACGCGAGACTTCACAAATCTTGCGAGGCTTCAGGCACTGTGCGGCTTCAATAGAGCACATTGACCCCCACCACTGCGCAGGCGCGAGATGTGTGAATGACGTTGTATGTCTTTCAAAACACAGGAGGAGCTGCGTGTTCAATATAGCGGGGCGGCTTGGACTAAAGTGTGCTGCACTCCATCAGACCCTTAGGTTCCCATTTACATACAATGCAGGGCAAATAAAAAAATTGATATCCGAGGTATGCAGGGGGACGTCTGGGGTTATAAAGGGGTTACAGGAACCCCAATTTCATCATGTTAAAGGTGGTGGGCGGGGTTTAGAACCCTAAAACTGGTGACAGTTGCACTTTAATAACACTAGACCATCAGGGATAAAGAAATACACTAGGTCAGTGATAGGACAAGGTCACAATCACTAGGGATCCTACCCTATTGGACCCTAGGGAATATAGAACCCATTAGAGTGCTATAAATGCTGACTTAGTAACTTTGCCTTATTCTTACCACATTTTTTCTTTTTATGCTCTTCACCTGCATAATACACATGCATCTCCCTATGTGGATTTTTAGGTAAAAATTGATGTTTAGTCCATTTCACTTAATTTAAAGCAAAGCCACACAATTGCTGCAAGAACACCTATGCCATATAAGCACATTATGTCTCATGATACTCATGATTCACCCCTCACTCTACTATTGAAGATTTGTATGGGATGTTCCCTTTCATAGTTTTCTCTGACAGCCAGCTTGACATTGCTGTCACATACTTTAGGGCTGTGGATCAGCAGCACTGACTCAGTTGCATTGTGTTATATAACCATCATCAAAGAAGAAAAAAATACTGAACAACCTAGAAACAGAAGACTAGTGTGGTCATAACATAAAAAGTAATTACGGTAATGTGGGCAAGAAAGAAAGGGGAGCTGACCAAATAAAATCAAACATATCACCCAAAATAAAGAGTATAAAGAGTAAATACATTCCAAAAAGTCAACTAATTGCAACTACTATCAATTTGGTACTGGAGGCAGACTATACAGTCACCATGGGGCCCATGAGTCAGGGGGACCCATTACTATTACCTGGTGCCAATAATGCAGAACGCTCCCTGCCAAGTTAGGAGCAGCAGGGGATCGAAGAGAGCTGAGTATTTATATTTTTTATATCATTGAGTATATTGTGGCCATGTTACTGCATGAATGACCATGGGGGTGCATTATACTCCATGGAGGACTATGGGGGGTGCATTATATTATATGGAGGACCATGGAGGTGCATTATATTATATGGAGGGCTATAGGGGTGCATTATACTACATGGAGGACTATGAGCTGTGAATTATACTATATGGATGATTATGGGTTATGCATTATATTAAATGGAGGACTATGGGGTGCATTATACTACTGTATATGGAGGATGCATTATACTATGTGGATGACAGTGGTGGGTGCACTATATTACATGGAGGACTATGGGGTGCATTATACTATATGTAGGACTATGGAAGTGCATTATATGATATGCAAGTCTATGAGGGTACAGTATACTATATGGAGTGTGTCAGGAATGCCGGCACTGTAGCACGTGGCACACAGGGTTAAGTTTGAGTTAGCTTTGTCATGGTACACACAGGGTTAACTGCAGCTAGGTCTGTAGCTGAGGGTGTGCTGATTGCTCAATGATGTCCAGGTGTGGGTGTGCCAGCCAGGATATGAAGCTGCCTGCTGCTGTTTGAGAGACAGGGGATGGGGAATCAGTACAGCCTGAACCTCTGAGATGTGAGGATGTGTTTTAGAGGAATCCCGTCCCTTTGGGATGTGGAGGGAGGCCTGCCATCTCCATGCGGGAGGCACCTGTCCCTCTGACGAGTCTGTGAGACTGTGGCCAGACAGCGGGTTAAGATGGCTCCTGGAGTTGCCTGAACTTGGAGGGTGCTCGACTCGGATGTGAAGGTGTAGCCTTGGACCTGGAGACCTACCTGGTATGGAGGTTTGGTGGAGGCTGCCGACCTGGAAACACGTGGTGAGGACACCTTGGGGACGCCTGGTTTACCCAGTAGCTCAGGTTTGCTAAACCCTGGTCTGAGCCCATAGAGGCTATAGTCCATGAAAGTGTTATGAATGACTATGTGTGTGCATGTGTATGGGACTGAGTAGGCTGTAGTCCATGGACATGGATGTGTTATGATGGACTGCATGTACACATGTATGATAGGAATGATCTCTGTCAAAGTGCTAGGCGGGCATAGCCGCCATTGGGACCGACTGTTAAGTCGTAATATGTTCCGTTGATATGTGTGAATCATAATGGTGTATGTAAAAGTACTATGCATGATGTAAGAATGGGTGTGAAGCGGTCGACAGGGTATGGGGTACTCGGGTACCGGGACTGATGGCGGCTTTGATGGGGGATCACAGCTGGTCGATCCTCGGTCCCGTACCCTGGACCCTCAATGGCGGGGAATGGTGGGGGATGAAGGGGATTGTTAACGTGACGCCACCTATGGTATCTGGTAACGGGTATACCAGCGCTGCAGCCGGCCGCTGAGGTGATGGTGGGTGCAGCAGAGTGTGGAACAGCTCCCCAAAGGTGGAGCTTTACCTCAGGGCAGCGGGGATGGATGAGGGGAGTTGTAGTTAAGTCTATGCAGACAGGCAGTGAATTGCGGCAGTTAGACAGGCACACAGACACACAGGGATTGTTGTTTCGGTACCTTTTACTGGTGACAGGGTAAAAGGTACAGTCCAGAGTAATAACCAGGTCCCCGATGCAACTTAGGACTTCCACCTTAGAAAGTTATAAGGCCTCCTCCGTGTCTGTGCTCTGTGGTGTGGGGTGAGTCCTGCCTGAGCCTGAACCCACGGCTTCTTCTCCCTCTCTGGACTTCGTCCTAAACTGGCAATGAGGTCCTTCTGCGGGGTCCCTGATTCTCCTATGGCCCCTGGTCCTATACTTGGTCAGTTTAGCGTCTCTTACTTGTTCTCTCCTGAGTCCTCCGGGCTTTTGCTGTAGCAATAAATGATTACAGTGTCAGACTCCGGTGTCCGGGTGTACTAAAGGGCTGTAGTAACGGGTTCCCTTTCTTAGTTCCCTGCTTTCTCCACTTGCCTTTGCCCCTTTCCCTAGGGTGCACACAGCGGTCAGTGGTCCCTGGTCCTGGATCTCTCCCAGTGACCAGCTCCTCCGTCTCCTCGCTCTCCACTGCAGACTCACTCTGTGCCTCCTGGGACTAACTAACTCCTCCCCTCAGGCCTGGATGTTCTTATAGGGGAACTGGCTTAAGGCAGCCAGTAGAGCTCCCCCTTCAGGTCTGGGGTGGAAGGTGTGCTGTGCGAACCAAGGTGTAATTCCCTCCTTGCAACGGTGGATTCTGTGGCAATCACCCGCAGGGGTGCCACAAGTGACTCATAATAGTTTATGCAAAAGTGCCCTGTAAGATGTAGCCAAGTGTGAATTTGATTGGGAATGATCCTGATGTTCGATGGAGCTGTAGTTAGTGCTCAAGAGTATATGATGTATTTAAAGTGAATTGTGACATCATGTTACTATGTAAATAGCTGATGATCTGTAACCTGTATTTATGTGGTATATGTGAGTAATAAGTGGTTTATGACGTTCACAAATAAACTGCATTGTGTTATCGTTAAAACATGGTTGTTAGTGTCACTTACGCTGCCAAGTGAGCCTCCTATGTATGCGCTACCTCACAAGTGCTATGGTGGGGTTCAATATGCTATATGGAGGGCTTTGGGGGTGCAAAATACTATATAGAGGACTTTGGGGGTACAATATACTATGTGGATGAATATGGAGGGTGCATTATACTACGTACATGTAGGACTATGGGGGTGCATTATACCGCCTACCCAACCTGATTGACAGTTCCTTAGCATCCCTCCTCCTTTTTGCAGGTGAATATCATCTCGCCTAAGTTGATTGACAGCTCTTCAGTTTCACTTCCCCCTGTTAAAGCCCAGTTACACACACAGATAATTGTGCAGAGATTGTTCGCAGATCTCTGGTTGCAGTGAAATCATGGACACATTGTTCTATTTTGTGGCTGTGTACAAATGTAACAATGTGTCCATGATTTCACTGCAACCAGAGATCTGCGAACAATCTCTGCACAATTATCTGTGTGTGTAACTGAGCCTTTACTGAGATATGAGATCTCACCCTGCTCAGTACAAGCTGCTGATGTCACTCAGACTGAGTGAACAGAGACTAAATACACTTGGAGCTTGCTTATTTTTTAGCTGGACATATTTTAATATCAGGATGATGCAGTCATTCTTCCATGGATTTTCAAAGCAAGCAGCCTTACTTAATCTGTGATGCAATTTAGACTGTAAAACTTGGTGAAAGATTCGCTTTCAGATAATTTCATTGAAGCCCTAATTAGCCTGACTGAGTTATACTATAAAATCATATCTACAACTTTCTTGTGGTCATATCTAAGCTTAGAAGATGGTTCAGAAAAAGAGAGATACAAATTACAGACTCTGCTGTCAGAATGAGCTCACTGACAGATTCACTGCTACCGTGTTTTCCCGATAGTAAGACCCCCGAAAGTAAGACAGGGTGGGGGGGGGGACGGGGGGTCTGCTAATGTAAGAGCCCCCACGAATGTAAGGCAGGGTAGGGGGGAGGGGGGGTTGTTACTATCGGGGAAACACGGGGGGGTGTACATACATACATACACACATACAGACACAAGCATACACATATATACACACCATACACACCACACACACAGTCACACACACACACATAGCACCGCTTCTTACCGGGTCCGGTGTGGGGTCCCCGATGGTCCTGTGCCGTCCTCTGTGCTCCGGTCCAGTCCCCGAGATGATCCGCTGCCGTCCGCCGTGTTCCGGTGCCGTTTTGCACCGGTATTGCCGGTCCTAGGCTCCATGGTCCCTGCTCTTCCGGAGTTCAGGCCGCAGCTCCGCCCAGGTCATAGTGTGGGCCAATCAGCATAGCGGCGCTCAAGCAAGCGTCATCGGGCGCTTGCCTCTGACGTCAGTGCCGCTATGCTGATTGGCCCACACTATGACCTGGGCGGAGCTGCGGCCTGAACTCCGGAAGAGCAGGGACCATGGAGCCTAGGACCGGCAATACCGGTGCAAAACGGCACCGAAACACGGCGGACGGCAGCGGATCATCTCGGGGACCGGACCGGAGCACAGAGGACGGCACAGGACCATCGGGGAACCAACACCGGACCCGGTAAGAAGCGGTGCTATGTGTGTGTGTGTGACTGTGTGTGTGGTGTGTATGGTGTGTATATATGTGTATGCTTGTGTCTGTATGTGTGGGAATGTGTGGATGGATGGCTGCAGTGTGTGGATGGATGGATGGATGGTGGGGCCTCCAATGTAAGGCCCCCCCCGAAAGTAAGACAGGGGGGCACTTTTGGCCCCCAAAAAAATGTAAGACAGGGTCTTACTTTCGGGAAAACACGGTAACTCTTTCCGGATTCTGACTTTAGGAGGCAAACTGTCCATTTTTTTGATGAAACTCAAAGGTAAAAATGATTCATATCCAAAAAACGCATCTGTTTAAAAAAAATGGCCACTAACATGGTGATTGCAGGCTCATAGTGAAGCCATGGATTAAATCACTGTATAAACTCTCGAAAGACTGTAGCTGTCTGATATGTGGTGACACAAGTTCTTACATAGGACTCACCCTACTTCCACTCTGATACTTCTTTCTTAATGATGGTGTTGACTTCCCTGAAGACTTCCAGCATAAATACCTCCCTGACCTTGTGAAAGGCATGGTGGCGGCTGCAGCGTATTATTGCTGGTATATTCCAGCCTCACCTAGTCTGGGATTGTTGCTTTAGCACACAGTGAATAATTGCAAGTTGTGATTTTAATCTCTTCAGGGCACTTGTTACTCACAGACTGATTAACATTCACCCTGAAGGAGAAGAAAACTGTCACAGGTGATTGTAACCGACAAAGAGGTTAGGTAGCCAAATGGCAGTGACGGGCAAAGGCAATCAAGGGTACTAATCTGACCCTTAGGGTGGAAACACACTATTCTACTTACATGCGAGTCTCTCGGACGAGACTCGGATCAGTGACCCTGAACGACCTCTCCCTCTCTGGATGGGAGTGTCAGCTGCTTGTGTTTTGTGCAGCATCGTACTCCTGTCCAGAGAGGGAGAGGCCATTCAGGGTCACTGATCCGAGTCTCGTCGAGAGACCCGCATGTAAGTCGGATAGTGTGTCCACCCTTAGACTGAGGATCCTGGCTGACCCTGCTCCCAGAAGTATCTCTGAAGGTGAAGATGTCTGGTCCACACCCTTGCCCTCCTTCTGACCAGCCCTAGTCTAGCAACCCCTCACCTCCACCCTGGACGAGGGATAAGAACAGCAACTCCCAGAACTAAGGCAATCTCCAGGAAGCTACACTGCAGGAAGGCTTCAGAAGAACTACACTCAGCATCGACACAGCTCACAGTAAATCCAGAGAATGAACTCTATAAGCGACACCAGCTGATGGGTCATGGGACTACTTAAAGGCTGGGAAAGTTGTCAACCACATCACCTGGTACACTCAGCAACAGCAACTGAGTTAACCCTTAATGATCTAAAAGAAATTATGTCCATTTAAACTACTGCAGAGCAGTCTACATGTGACAAAAACTTTTTGATAGCAGCACAGATCAAGGAGCCATCCCCTTTAAAGAGAACATGTAACGTACAAGTAGTCCAGTATATGGACACCCTGCTGAGATGCTGAGCAAAATGATATATAGGTTTGCTGGAAAAGATTTAGTATAACCTATATTTTATAATTGAAATCCCTATGATTTATGTAGGATTCCAGTGTGAGAGGGTCTAGGGTGCTCTCACCCTGCTACAAAGGGGATACATTGTATTGGTTTGAAAGTTATGTATTTAATGATGTTTATGTAGCCACCTAGTGGCTAAAAGTGAGGACTGCTCCCCGGTCCCCTGCTTGTTTAACATAATTTTTAATACCGAGTCCTATAAAAAGGGGAACTAAAAATAATAATAATACTTATTTATTACTATTTATTCCATAGAACTTTACATACATTTGCAACACTGTCTCCATTGGAGCTCACAATCTAAACATCCTATCAGCCTTTGAAATGTGGGAGGAAACCAGAGAACTCGGAGGAAGCCCATACAAACACAGGGAGATCATACAAACTCCTTGCAGATGTTGTCCTTGGTGGGATTTGAACTCAGGACCCCAGTGCTGCAAGGCTGCAGTGGTAATCACCAAGCCACCATGCCACCCATGAAAAACAGAAACTTCGACCAGTAATGATTCAGCTAAGCCCTTTGGGTTTAACCCAGGATTTAGGCCTAGTATTTGGGATGTAGTGTGGTGCAAGAAGTGAGTGCACTCCTTCCGATGCTCATTCCCTGTCTCTGACAGGACCCCAGATAGTAGTTGTTTCCTCTGGTTCTAGTTCTGTGGACCTTGAACAGAACGCAACTGTACAAGTGGTGAAGGAACTGTGTCCAGTGGTGGCCCTGATAATTCCTTTGAGACGGATCCTGGTGGGTGGGATAGAGCTGGAGTCAACCGAGACTGTATGAATTCACGGTAGGCTACCGGGATGTTGAGGGATGAGAGTCTGGAGGTGCCGGAATGAGGGGAACAGTCTGCAGCAAGTTATACCAGTGTAAATAGTCCCAAAATAGTAACGATTAAGCTGTTTGCTCGTGTTTCATGAAACCGTCTAGAGCTATTTTCAAGCTTTATTGACTCATTGACTGTCTTGACCACTAACACTAAACTGAATTTTTGCCCTGAGGAGATTGCCGGGTCAAGCTCAGCAAATCCGGGGGCTGCTCCACAGTCGGGGCCCGGCCTCGCCCTCGACTACCAGGCCTCTGCAGCCAGCACCTCAACAGGTGGTCCCTCTCAGTGATTGACTGATATTTCTGTATGCATAGGGAAGACTGTCAATCATTGATTTTCCCGCCCACTGAACACTTATGCATACAAACAGGGATCTCAACATTTTTTTATGAAAATTCTCCTACAAAATTGTCTATCAAACCGATCATCTCTTCCTATTTTATAACAACACCCATCTTTCAAATACCATTTCCAATTTGACAGGATGCCTACTGTTGCATATTCGCATCATACCAGTTCAATTAGTTTGTATGCATATTCAGACTTTAATTCAGGCAATAAAGGGTAGCTATCATTATCACCTTGACTTCCAATCAAACAATGGTACGGGTACAGGTGGGCACCAGGGCGTTAGAAAATTAGATCAAAAGGACCTGTCGCTAAAAATAATCATGTAATTATTTAATGTGTTGTAAATGCCGCTGTTCTCCTGAACCCGGTGCTGTTTTTCTTTTGTCCCTGCTCCTCTCCAATCCTTGGATATGGCCGCCTCTTTCCTGTAAATAAATGTAGACTTTTTTCCAAGTGGGCGTAGTCTCTAACTCTTCTCTGTGGACCACGCCCAGTTGACAAATAGGACTGGATTTATATACAGGGAAAATAGGGCCGTATCTCAGGAACGGTAAGGATCAGGAACAAAAGCAAAACAACACCGGATTCAGGAGAACAGCGGCATTTACACCAGCTAAAAAAAAAAATCTGATTTATTTATTAACAGGTTCCCTTAAGGAGGTTCTCTTTTTTAAATAATTCATTGCTAGAGGAGTTCCATGTCAAAAAACTGATCACAAAGTGACCACCTGTTGCATACCCCAACGATCAGCGATGATCTGTTGGGGAATCTGCCAGTAAATGTTCAATTTCCCTGCAGTGCCACCACAGATGACATTAAGAATTACATGGTGTCCATTCACATCAATGGGTTGTTCCCTGTAGCGCCACCACAGATTAAATTAAGTATTACATAGTGTCCATTCACATCAATGGGTTGTATTTGCAATGCCGGAACGAGATTTGCTCTTCATAGCTGCTCTACAACCAGGTCAAGAGTCTTCATAGCTGCTCTACAACCAGGTCAAGAGTCTTCATAGCTGCTCTATAACCAGGTCGAGTCTTCATAGCTGCTCTACAACCAGGTCAAGAGTCTTCATAGCTGCTCTATAACCAGGTCAAGAGTCTTCATAGCTGCTCCACAACCAGGTCAAGATCTGATGATCCTAAACTGAAGACCCCAAAAGAGTATATGATAACGAGTTTTCTAAACTGGTCACTTATGCACCGGCTGTATCTCGAATTGCAACGCTGCCCTCTTGAATAATAACGAAATAGCATACAACTCGATGAATATTATTTTAACCATCCATTTTAAAGATATTATAGAATTTCTAAAAGAAGAACTAAAACAGAACTGTGGCGATATATTGATCTTATGGCTCATCATGAAGCATCCTTGTTCTAAAAACGTTGACAGCGTACTTGTGTTTTAGGCTATTTCCAGTCTCACCCTTTACGTACTGTCCAGCTCCCCCTCCCGTTATGTTCTCTGACTGATAATGTTCTCTCTCCTCCTCCCAACAGATTCCTCGCGTCTATTGATTTGCCATTGAAGCGAATCAATACTACATGAACACTTATGCAATGTGCTCATCAAAACACGTACAAGCGCGCCGATCCATTACATTAAAAAACGCTGTCTTGTCACTACTTTAAGTTGTTCTAATAATGAGGGCTTTATGTAACAGGTGGAAGAATAAAGAACTAGGTTAAGGGGGCAGATTTATAACTATTTCCTGCGAATGTGACGTCTGCCTTTTTTTATGGTCCATTTTCACAAGAAGGAGACGTAATTTTGATGAGTGATATTTCCTGCTCCAATTTCACGTGAAATGTACAGTTGAGTAAAGCTAACCTTAAAGCTTAACCCCCAGCTATCGGAGGAGCAAGAAGATATGTTAAAAATGTGGAGAAACTGAAACCCAAAAAATATGAAAACATTGCAAAACTTTTGTTAGCACATGACTAAAAAAGTGTGGCGCCCCGCAACGAGTGCATCACAGGAGGGTATTGCAGCCATAAATGCAGCCGCAATATTCTCTGACACAGCAGTTATCCGGTTAATTTAGAGATCCAAAACCCTACATGCATCACTTAACATAGAGGGCCAATCCAAGGTCCTGGTGGGCGGAGTGTAAGGGTAGTGTAAGAGAAGTACAGACACTTAGTTAGAGAGTAGTCTGGAAGAGTCTAGACGAGACAAGACACAGACTTGAACTTGGAGTAGGAGCGGGGGCTCTGAACCTCGTGCAGCCCCCGGGCCGTCACCAGTCGGGTGTTAGCACCTGAGGCCTCAACAACCGGGATCGGGCATCACCAACCACGGGTTCCAAAATACCCCCGTGCCCAATTTACAGCCGGTTTACTGGTACCGAAGCTGGCAGCAGTTCACCTCTGCTACGCGAACCAGAAGCGTGGAGGAGCAGCTTTACAGGAGCACCCCACCACCAGCCAACTTCCAGTCGTCTAACCAGCGGTGTACCCACCGAGGGACCCAAGGCTCCCCAAAACATCCATAACGTACATCTTGGATAGGGATTGAAGCAGCCTCCCCGTACCCGACCTGGTATTCCTGGGCGACAATGGCAAAGACTTAGCTAGAATGGAGGAACACTACGGATCTCTGAGGACACCTATAACTGCTGAGTCCACCCGGTCCACTACCCGTAAACTGTATGCCATGTACTGCCTGCTGGTTACAGTAAAGACCCGTTGCAGAGACTTTCAGTGTCCGTGCTTCCTTATGATTGCATCCGTCCGCACACAAGTTAACCGCAGCTGCCGCACAACATCTTAAGCAGCTCCAGCCTCCGGGGATCACCGCTCAGCCTGTGGGGAGCGTTCCATCTTGCTGCTGTCCATCTCCCGGAGGTTCCGCAGCGTCGGTAACGATTACCGAACTACTCATAGGTGGCGTCACAAATAAATTAACCCCTTTAATCTGTTCCTACAAGACGTCTTCAACTTTTGATCTCCACTCAACCGGGCCCCACTACCGGCAGGCGCGGCCCACCCGTGACAAGGAGGAAGGAGCTACAGCCTGTCTAAACCGGAGTCCACGGGCCGGCGGTGAGTCAGAAAATGGCGTCACGAACAGGATACGAGCAGGCCCGTTACCTAACGGGTATAATGTGCTTAAAAATGACTTTAATGTCTACAATTTGGACTTTGTTCGTCCTTAAAAGAACTTTCCCGCCTTTTCACCGTGGGCCAAGATGGCGCCCAAGATGGCGCTCCCGCCATAAGGATCCGCCACGTGCAAGCCCAGGGGTGAGCCACTGCCCCTCTTCGTGGGAGGGCTAAAAGCAAAGGCGCCAAACTCTTTGTCCGCCCTGATTGCTCGAATCAACCATGGGGGCGGACCCCAAAGACTTTTCCCACGATTGGACTACAAAAGCCCAAAGGAAATGGGAGTGTGAGACAGACCGTTCTTCACCAGCTCTTCACCAGTACAGCTACCGGGCAGAGACGGGTGTGTTTCCTCCAAGAAACATGGCCAGCTCAAGACTGAGAGACCTGATGCAAGAAGTGGAAGCCGAGGCCAGAGCAGCAATAGGCCATCCGGGGCCGGGTCCCGTCCTCTATACCGACGGCAGCCCCGACTTCTGGCAAGAAGCTCTGCAAGACCTCCGGGTACTGCTCCTTGAAACCGTAGAATGGACCATCCACAGTTGGAGTGCGAGCTTGGGCAGCAGACTACATCGTGCGATGCAGCAGAGCCGCTCGGGTGCAACCACTCCAGGGCCGGACGACATCTCGAGTTTCAGCACCGCCTCGCCCATGCCGACCACTTGTCCAGCCTCGTCTCCAGAACGAATAGACTGTGTCATTCCAGTAGAGACCACCGTTCATCCCGCTCCAAAGCCTGGAACAGCGACCGTGTTTGAGCCGGAGCTTGCAACATGCTCCACAGAAGAACCGCATACTTACCTGGTTCCACTTGTGGAACCCGCGACTAGTTTCAACACTGCCGAGACTGTCGCCTGTTTCTCCCCTGAACCAGAGGCCTCCTCTGCAATTACCGAGGCCTACCTGGTGACCGGGATCGAAACACCACTTCCCGCTGCTACAGAAGAAGAGGCAGGCAGCCTGGAAGCCCTGCAGGACGACCTCGAGGAGAACTTTGCAGCACAGCCACCCATCGACCCAGAAGATTCCATTCCATCATCTCCGTCAGCCGAGCAGCCCGACGTAGTCATCGAAGGAGAGATCGAGGATGATGACGACGAGACCTAAAGCCCAGCTGAGGACCTCTACACAGGGTTCGCCTGGGGAGACACCAAGGATCCTTCTTCCGGGCGACCTGCTCGGGTACACTGGTCGGGTGCCGCCGCAGCAACATCTTCTCCGGTTCCGTTCAACCGGGCTCCGCTCCAGACAGCCCACCAGACTCAAGCCGTTCAACAACCAGCATGCCGTAGTGACTTTATCCACACGCCGCACCACTCCGACGAAGAGGTACGTCGCATTCGAAGGGAGGAATGGCACGCTCGGTTGCGCGCCAACATGCAGGCCCGCGCTGAAGCCCGCCGCCAACCTCCATTGCCTGAAGAGTTCCGTAAAACCGGACGGGTGAGCACCTTTAACTTATCCACCGGGTGGGGATTCGTAAGGGAGGAGGGTGTGAGTACTGAAGTGTTCATGGGGCGCCGTGATGTGGAATCGCACCTACCGCGAGGGCATCCTAACAGCGACTTATATAGAGGGGACATTGTAACCTATGAGCGACATATATGCTGTGACAGGTGGTTCACTATACGAGTCCGGAACCCTGCCCTCCATAAGTGACTTTATTGTTTGAACTTTTTGCCAAGAGACTTCTTCCTGTTTGCAAATAACACCGAGACTTGGCGGCCACAGCCTGAACTTTTACCTAAGGACAGCCGACCGCCCGCCGGGTCCGCGTAATGTGTTAACCTGTTTATTTTACTGCCTCACTTTTATGCAACATAATGACCTGTCATTAATAAAAGTGTATTACCTGTTATAAAATATAAAAACCTCTGTAATGTGGGTAGTGTGACGCTTGGGGACAAGCGTATTAAGCCAAGGGGGAGTGTGGCGCCCCGCAACGAGTGCGTCACAGGAGGGTATTGCAGCCATAAATGCAGCCGCAATATTCTCTGACACAGCAGTTATCCGGTTAATTTAGAGATCCAAAACCCTACATGCATCACTTAACATAGAGGACCAATCCAAGGTCCTGGTGGGCGGAGTGTAAGGGTAGTGTAAGAGAAGTACAGACACTTAGAGAGTAGTCTGGAAGAGTCTAGACGAGACAAGACACAGACTTGAACTTGGAGTAGGAGCGGGGGCTCTGCACCTCGTGCAGCCCCCGGGCCGTCACCGGTCGGGTGTTAGCACCTGAGGCCTCAACAACCGGGATCGGGCATCACCAACCACGGGTTCCAAAATACCCCCGTGCCCAATTTACAGCCGGTTTACTGGTACCGAAGCTGGCAGCAGTTCACCTCTGCTACGCGAACCAGAAGCGTGGAGGAGCAGCTTTACAGGAGCACCCCACCACCAGCCAACTTCCAGTCGTCTAACCAGCGGTGTACCCACCGAGGGACCCAAGGCTCCCCAAAACATCCATAACGTACATCTTGGATAGGGATTGAAGCAGCCTCCCCGTACCCGACCTGGTATTCCTGGGCGACAATGGCAAAGACTTAGCTAGAATGGAGGAACACTACGGATCTCTGAGGACACCTATAACTGCTGAGTCCACCCGGTCCACTACCCGTAAACTGTATGCCATGTACTGCCTGCTGGTTACAGTAAAGACCCGTTGCAGAGACTTTCAGTGTCCGTGCTTCCTTATGATTGCATCCGTCCGCACACAAGTTAACCGCAGCTGCCGCACAACATCTTAAGCAGCTCCAGCCTCCGGGGATCACCGCTCAGCCTGTGGGGAGCGTTCCATCTTGCTGCTGTCCATCTCCCGGAGGTTCCGCAGCGTCGGTAACGATTACCGAACTACTCATAGGTGGCGTCACAAATAAATTAACCCCTTTAATCTGTTCCTACAAGACGTCTTCAACTTTTGATCTCCACTCAACCGGGCCCCACTACCGGCAGGCGCGGCCCACCCGTGACAAGGAGGAAGGAGCTACAGCCTGTCTAAACCGGAGTCCACGGGCCGGCGGTGAGTCAGAAAATGGCGTCACGAACAGGATACGAGCAGGCCCGTTACCTAACGGGTATAATGTGCTTAAAAATGACTTTAATGTCTACAATTTGGACTTTGTTCGTCCTTAAAAGAACTTTCCCGCCTTTTCACCGTGGGCCAAGATGGCGCCCAAGATGGCGCTCCCGCCATAAGGATCCGCCACGTGCAAGCCCAGGGGTGAGCCACTGCCCCTCTTCGTGGGAGGGCTAAAAGCAAAGGCGCCAAACTCTTTGTCCGCCCTGATTGCTCGAATCAACCATGGGGGCGGACCCCAAAGACTTTTCCCACGATTGGACTACAAAAGCCCAAAGGAAATGGGAGTGTGAGACAGACCGTTCTTCACCAGCTCTTCACCAGTACAGCTACCGGGCAGAGACGGGTGTGTTTCCTCCAAGAAACATGGCCAGCTCAAGACTGAGAGACCTGATGCAAGAAGTGGAAGCCGAGGCCAGAGCAGCAATAGGCCATCCGGGGCCGGGTCCCGTCCTCTATACCGACGGCAGCCCCGACTTCTGGCAAGAAGCTCTGCAAGACCTCCGGGTACTGCTCCTTGAAACCGTAGAATGGACCATCCACAGTTGGAGTGCGAGCTTGGGCAGCAGACTACATCGTGCGATGCAGCAGAGCCGCTCGGGTGCAACCGCTCCAGGGCCGGACGACATCTCGAGTTTCAGCACCGCCTCGCCCATGCCGACCACTTGTCCAGCCTCGTCTCCAGAACGAATAGACTGTGTCATTCCAGTAGAGACCACCGTTCATCCCGCTCCAAAGCCTGGAACAGCGACCGTGTTTGAGCCGGAGCTTGCAACATGCTCCACAGAAGAACCGCATACTTACCTGGTTCCACTTGTGGAACCCGCGACTAGTTTCAACACTGCCGAGACTGTCGCCTGTTTCTCCCCTGAACCAGAGGCCTCCTCTGCAATTACCGAGGCCTACCTGGTGACCGGGATCGAAACACCACTTCCCGCTGCTACAGAAGAAGAGGCAGGCAGCCTGGAAGCCCTGCAGGACGACCTCGAGGAGAACTTTGCAGCACAGCCACCCATCGACCCAGAAGATTCCATTCCATCATCTCCGTCAGCCGAGCAGCCCGACGTAGTCATCGAAGGAGAGATCGAGGATGATGACGACGAGACCTAAAGCCCAGCTGAGGACCTCTACACAGGGTTCGCCTGGGGAGACACCAAGGATCCTTCTTCCGGGCGACCTGCTCGGGTACACTGGTCGGGTGCCGCCGCAGCAACATCTTCTCCGGTTCCGTTCAACCGGGCTCCGCTCCAGACAGCCCACCAGACTCAAGCCGTTCAACAACCAGCATGCCGTAGTGACTTTATCCACACGCCGCACCACTCCGACGAAGAGGTACGTCGCATTCGAAGGGAGGAATGGCACGCTCGGTTGCGCGCCAACATGCAGGCCCGCGCTGAAGCCCGCCGCCAACCTCCATTGCCTGAAGAGTTCCGTAAAACCGGACGGGTGAGCACCTTTAACTTATCCACCGGGTGGGGATTCGTAAGGGAGGAGGGTGTGAGTACTGAAGTGTTCATGGGGCGCCGTGATGTGGAATCGCACCTACCGCGAGGGCATCCTAACAGCGACTTATATAGAGGGGACATTGTAACCTATGAGCGACATATATGCTGTGACAGGTGGTTCACTATACGAGTCCGGAACCCTGCCCTCCATAAGTGACTTTATTGTTTGAACTTTTTGCCAAGAGACTTCTTCCTGTTTGCAAATAACACCGAGACTTGGCGGCCACAGCCTGAACTTTTACCTAAGGACAGCCGACCGCCCGCCGGGTCCGCGTAATGTGTTAACCTGTTTATTTTACTGCCTCACTTTTATGCAACATAATGACCTGTCATTAATAAAAGTGTATTACCTGTTATAAAATATAAAAACCTCTGTAATGTGGGTAGTGTGACGCTTGGGGACAAGCGTATTAAGCCAAGGGGAGTGTGGCGCCCCGCAACGAGTGCGTCACAGGAGGGTATTGCAGCCATAAATGCAGCCGCAATATTCTCTGACACAGCAGTTATCCGGTTAATTTAGAGATCCAAAACCCTACATGCATCACTTAACATAGAGGACCAATCCAAGGTCCTGGTGGGCGGAGTGTAAGGGTAGTGTAAGAGAAGTACAGACACTTAGAGAGTAGTCTGGAAGAGTCTAGACGAGACAAGACACAGACTTGAACTTGGAGTAGGAGCGGGGGCTCTGCACCTCGTGCAGCCCCCGGGCCGTCACCGGTCGGGTGTTAGCACCTGAGGCCTCAACAACCGGGATCGGGCATCACCAACCACGGGTTCCAAAATACCCCCGTGCCCAATTTACAGCCGGTTTACTGGTACCGAAGCTGGCAGCAGTTCACCTCTGCTACGCGAACCAGAAGGTGGAGGAGCAGCTTTACAGGAGCACCCCACCACCAGCCAACTTCCAGTCGTCTATCCAGCGGTGTACCCACCGAGGGACCCAAGGCTCCCCAAAACATCCATAACGTACATCTTGGATAGGGATTGAAGCATCCTCCCCGTACCCGACCTGGTATTCCTGGGCGACAATGGCAAAGACTTAGCTAGAATGGAGGAACACTACGGATCTCTGAGGACACCTATAACTGCTGAGTCCACCCGGTCCACTACCCGTAAACTGTATGCCATGTACTGCCTGCTGGTTACAGTAAAGACCCGTTGCAGAGACTTTCAGTGTCCGTGCTTCCTTATGATTGCATCCGTCCGCACACAAGGTAACCGCAGCTGCCGCACAACATCTTAAGCAGCTCCAGCCTCCGGGGATCACCGCTCAGCCTGTGGGGAGCGTTCCATCTTGCTGCTGTCCATCCCCCGGAGGTTCCGCAGTGTTGGTAACGATTACCGAACTACTCATAGGTGGCGGCACGAATAAATTAACCATTTTAATCTGTTCCTACAAGACGTCTTCAACTTTTAATCTGCACTCAACCGGGCCCCACTACCGGCAGGCGCGGCCCACCCGTGACAAGGAGGAAGGAGCTACAGCCTGTCTAAACCGGAGTCCACGGGCCGGCTGTGAGTCAAAAGCTATGACGAAAAAGAAGTTATACTATCTGCACCAATGTAGTTCTAATATATCAATGAAGATATTGCAAACAGTCCGATGGACCGGGATCAGAGTGCCGCGCCAAAGATTCCTTTCTATGTAGCAGGATTCACAGGAACAATTTTACCTAACACAGGATACTCTAGAACCAGACCACTTACACACTAGAAAAATAGACCCAAACCATCTACACACTAGAAAAACTGTGTAAATTGGGGTATGCAAAACAGAGCCAGACTCTGGGACGGCACTTTAACTTACAAACTTGTTTCAACTGCTATACCCACAACATATATATATACACTACATCAATTGTGATACCCTGGTATCTAGCTTAGGGTACTGTAGCAGTCTCTCTCAGTTCAAAACAAGCCTGTGATACCATTAGCAAAGGTTGGGCACCAAATACTGTATTGAAATTTTTCTGCCACAAAAAAGTGCGTATGCGGAAACAGAGCGTGGGTCTTAAAGTTAACATTGCAACTCCATGAAGACGAGAAAAAGGTCCACAACGGTCCCGACACACTCCAGGAACGAAAACAAAAAAACACTATGACCATGTCTCTCTGATCAGCCTCTTCTCAAAGAAAAACAAAATGGATTCGTCCCGACGACCACTGTAACCTTTAGGGAAAGAACTTTCTCACAAGACCCTCAATCTGGTGACACACTGCTGATTCTTCATGAGGGAGGGAGAAAAGGCACAGTCCAATGCTCCTTCAGCATTCCACACCAATCTAGTGATGACTAATGGCATGAGGTCCCATCGCCACTAGGCCGCATGATTTTGGCCCTCTGCTGATTCCTCGAACAAGCTTAGGCAGAAACTTCTATACTTTCCATGCCAGAGCTCCCCTAGTGGCCATATAAAGTAACTTTAGGATGTTTTACTTGCACCCCCTTACACCGCTGTACCAGGGACTGTACTGGACTGATATCTGGTGGCTACCTGCAACACAAGCCTAACTACACTATAAGTGGCTGCAGTGAAAACCAGGTAGTCAGTTATGCTCCTCCAAGGTAAGCCAAGCCCCGTGGCGTAGTGGGTCCACACCCACTTGCATGACAGTTTGCTCTGGCCATGGATTTTACTAACCCCAGGCCACCTACACTTCGTTGTACTAGGAGAAGACCCTCCAGCAGGGTCAGATCCTAACCTATCTACAGTCTATGAACAACCATTATAAACTCTGGCACTGCCTGCTTCATCTGCATCTGTTCAGTCTGCAGTTCCAGCAAAGCTGGCTACTCCTGTACCTAACCTTGGACCCAGTTTGTATGCTCCATCATGATTTGTCGACAACCCCAAGTAATGTTGAGCGTTCATTAACCAATGCAGTTTGAAATACCGGCTCATCAATGTCCATCAGACCAAGCCAAAGTGGCATTTATTATGTCTCACCAGGGAGAAAGGGCCCATTCATAGCTCAATCCTCTTTGGAAGAGAGAGGATCTCATAATCTTGAACCTGCAAACCTTCCTGGAGGCATTCCTCAAGACTACTCCAAAGAAATTTTACATTAGGCCATTATATCATCCGTCATCCGTTTCCATACCTTATCCTCAGAACTCAGTTGGCACAACACCTTGTTATGTAGAAGCCTTGTGGAAGGGCCTGACTGGGAGAATTAAAGATTAACTAATAGTCTGTGAAATTCCCGCCTGTTTAGATGACCTGCTTTCCCTGGCAATCCAGATCAAGCTCGTATGTCAGTAATGCTCCAGAGAGATGATCCGTGAGAAAAATGTGTCTTTCCAGAGACCATGTGTTCTGTAGACTTCAACTTCTGCCATTTCTTCAGAGGCTATAGAAGAAAACGTTTTGGTACCATGTTAGCCACTTGAGAAAATGTTGATTGCTCTCTGTGGGAGAAACATGATAATAATCTTGTAGTTGTGATACCTTTTAATGGTTAACAAAAATAAAATAAGTGATGTTACAAGGCGAGCTTTTGAGACGTCTTAGGTTCCTTCATCAGGTATGGTATGACAAAGTATTGAAAGAAACTCAAAATCTATACATGAACAATTAGAATGAATGGACATTTAGCTAAATAAACAAAACAAAGCCTGGAGAGGATCGTTAATCAAGCAGGCTTAGTTATGTCAAAGTTTTTATGACTCTAATTTATATGAAAACCTGGTGTCTGAAGACTTCAGTGTCCTTGAACAATATTCTTCAGATGTTATAATGAGCCATAAATCCATCAGTTAGGTTTAGCCCTTCCTGGATGCAATCAAAAGATCTAATGAATTTGGATTCACAGACCCTTCAATGTTTTTGTGATTTGAAATTACCTCTCAAAATTAAGACTTTAATATTTTCAATGTTATATCCTTGACTAGAAAAATGTTTGGCTACTGGAAAATTGATTTTTTTTGTGTGTAATACTGTGACAATGAGACTTCATCCTTACTCTTAGCCATTGTCCAGTTTCACCAACATAAAAAGTCCCCACAGGACATATAGTGTACATAATTAAATACACAACATTGGAAGAGGAGCATGTGAATTTCCCAGGAATCTTATAATCCTTTTGTGAGTTGGGGATCTGAATCATGTCTCTGGTCTCTATGTGAGCACAGGTCTTGCAGCTCTTCACATTGCATGGATAAGTTCCTCTTGGTGTATCTGATGGGATTGAACTTCAGACCATGATGTTTCTTCAATTGGGAGGCTGCCTGTAGCACAGCAAGGGAGGGTCTTTGAATATTACGGTATTTAAAATCGGTCATCCCAGTGTGAAGTTTGTGAAGGATATGGTGAAGTTTCCTGGCAGTTTTCCTGAGTACCTCAAGCTGTGGGTTGCAGGTCACCACCAGAGAAACACAATGGTTCTCTTCTTTTTCTCTGTATTGGAGTGCTGGACTTCTAGGGATTCTTGTGGATTTAATGATCTGATCCTCAATGGAGCCTTTGTTTAACAAGGTTTTTTTTATATGGTTTAAGTGTTCATCCCTTTCTGCTGGGTTGGAGCAAATATGGTTATATCTGAGGGCCTGGCTGTAGACAATGGACATTTTAACATGTTTCGGGTGGAACCTGTCCCATCTGAGATATGTGGGACGGTCAAGCGGTTTCCGATATATCGATTGTCTGGAATTAACCATTTAGAATTTTTATAGTGGTATCCAGGAAGATGATTTCTATTTTTGAGTGGTCCAGTGTCAGGTTTATGGTGGGATGAAATTTGTTGAAATTGTCATGGAATTTTAGAAGTTCATGTTCAGTCTCAGTCCAGATTATTAAGATGCCATCAATGAAATGGAAGTACGCCAAGGGTTTGATGAGGCAGGAGGCTAAAAAGTCATTTTTCAGTTCAGCCATGAAAAGGTTGGCATAATGTTTTTCAAAGACACTGAAGTTTTAAGACACCAGGTTTTCATATAAATTAGAGTCATAAAAACTTTGACATCACTAAGCCTGGCTGATTAACGATCCTCTTCAGATTTTGTTTTGTTTATTTAGTTAAATGTCCATTCATTCTAGTTGTTCATGTATATATTTTGAGTTTCTTTGAATATTTTGTCATACCATGCCTGATGAAGGGACCTAAGACATCTCTAAAGCTAGCTAGTAACATCACTTATTTTATTTTTGTTAGCCATTAAAAGGTATCACAACTACAAGATTATTATCTTGTTTCTCCCACTGAGAGCAACCAACATTTTTAGAAGTTATGAAGCTAACTGCGTTGTCTGGCACTCTGTCATGAGAAGCGGAAATGCTTCTACTGCATCAACCCTGGACACTTAATCCGCTCTTGTCCCAAGAAGCTGGGAAACTCCAAAGCCTAAGGTCTGTTGGAGAGGCCAGCCTGGGCAAGAGCAATTCCTCTCCTCTGACGCTATCTGTGTCTGTTTCCTGTGGCAATATCCTGTTCTCTGAGACGACATATCTGGTTTCCGGTTCTGCTAGAAACTTCATGCAACAGGCCGTGGTTGACCAGTACCAGATTCCTATTCAACACCTCCAGAATCCTTTGTTGGTGTTGTCCATTGATGGGACAGCCATCCAAAGCCTTCCATTTCATAAATGAGCAGGTGGAACTTCCATAAGGAATGATGCATTCTAAGAACATCACCTTCTATGTGCTACAAGGCCTGGTGCATCAACTCCCGGGTTTGCTGGGGCTGTGAATGCACAAGCATGTCTTGGGCTGGATGATTAGAGAGGTGCTGTAATAAGGTCGGTCCTGTCATGAAAGATGTCTCATTCCTATACTTCTTGCCCAACCTCCGGTGACACTGTCTAGCCCTTCCAGTTCTGCTGTCCACCTATTGGTCCTTTGTAAATGTTTTTGATAAGAAAGCAGAGGTGTTGCCTCCACATAGGCCTTATGATTGTCCTACAGACGTGCTCCCAAGTTCTTCATCTTCTTGAGGCCATATCTTTCTTGGGTCTCAGGAAGAGACTCTTGCAGTGTCCGATTATATCAAGGAGAATCTGGCCAGGGGATTCATCCATAAGTCCTCCTCTCCAGCAGTAGGCTGATTCTTTGTGAAGAAGTATGGCAAACTACAACTTTGCAGAGATTACAGGGGACTCAATGAAATCACGATCAAGAATAAATATCCCTTGCCCCTTATCCCACAATTGTTTCATTGCCTCAGAGGATCCAGGATCTTCACTATACTCTATCTATGAGGAGCATATAATATGATCCACATCTGCCTGGAGGACAAATGGAACACTGCCTTTAACACGAGGGACGGACACTATAGACATTAACTGATTTTACCTTTGTTATCCTTCCAGGGCATTTAACTCATCCACAATAAAGAAAATTTGACTTGAGAAGCTGGACCACTTCTTACCTTCTAACCTTTTAATTTCCATATCTCAGCAAAAGGCGACTCCGTGCTTCAGGTTTCCTGCATTAAGGCTGTGGTGAGCTGGATTTTTTTTCTATCAATTTTCTGGACTGTGTGATACCTGAGCGGTCTTCCAAAAAATTGGTAATGACATCTTGTGTGGTGGTATACCTGGATGACATGCTGGTATTTTCTCCTGATCTGCCTACTCACAGAAGAAATGTTTGCCAGGTCCTGCAGAGACACAGAGAGAACTATTTGGGTGCCAAGTGTGAGACCTACACCTTTGAGCAGACCTCTTTTCCTTTCCTAGGATATATTATTTCTGGTAAGGACTGAAGATGGATCCAAAGAAGGTGTCTGCGATTCTGAAATGGCCCTGTACGGATAGAATTAAGGCAACACAGCGGTTTATGGGATTCACTAATTATTGCCGTCAATTTATACCTCTTTTCTCGTCCCAAACTGCTCCTTTTCCACTCCAGAACACAACTATTCCATCAGTGATCATAAATTGTTGGCGATAAAGATTACCTTGGAGGAGTGGTGTTATCTTCCCAAGGGAAGGGTCCATCCCATTGTCATTCAAATGATAATAGAAGCACTCTGGCACAACTCACAGTTTTCTGCAATGTGATTCCTTGGATCTGTAAAGGAGTTCCTTATATCACCTCTGGAACAACAGGTGCTTGTTTGAAGACAATGTATAGTATCCATGTTCCAAGAGAAAAGGGTTCAGTAGAACTCAGGTCCCTTATTAAAATGTCCAGCTTTACTTACAACGGGGATAAAACTACATCAGGGAGAGGTTGCGGGATGTGAGGGACCACAACCTTTTTTCGCACCACCTGGTGCTTCAAATGCTGCTGAATTCTTTTTTCTGCACAGATATTAAATCCTCGCCAAACCCATTGGTTGCTGTTTTTTGCCTAATTTAATCCAGCAGACAAAAATGTCAAGGAAGATGTGCTCTCTATGTCTCAACACATCATTGAGCCCTTCAAGATGTTTACAGTCAGGGAAGACATTTGTCAAAGAGGTGGACAGGTGGCTAGTACTACAGTGGGGTCAGTCACCTAAACTGGTTGGGCATGTCGGGCATAAGGCTACATTCACACGCGTTATTGCACCATTAATGTAGCGCTTTGTATGGACCTGCTATTAGCAGTGAAATGCAGTGACGTTGGCTGTCCCAGCTAAGTCAATGCATTTCACTATTTGGCATTCACATGCTGCACTTTTTAGGTATCCGCTTGTGGGCTCAGAAGCAGATCCGTAAAAAGAATTGACATGGGAATCATTTGCCGTTGTTTAGCTGCACTATTTACTCACCTTCCCGCGCTCCTCTGGTGATCTCCAGCAATGTCCCCTCATACTGATGCCACAGGACCTGCGAGAGGACCTGGGACTGCACCATGTGACCGTGTGACATCACCCATTCACATACGCAGGCCGCAGGTCCCTAGAGGCAGCAACGCTGCAGCCTCCGGGGATGAGAGGATACCGCTGGTGATCACAGGGAAAGCGCAGCGAGGTGAGTAAAAGTGCAGCAGAATAACGCAACACATTGACACACAGAAGACTGCGCTTTGTGAAGATCCATTCTTGGTGAAGTTTCTGCACCAAAAACATATCCTCACAAAATGTAACAAAAACGATGTGTGCAAGTGTAGCCTAAGAAGATGACTCTTCTTGTTACGCGACATTATTGGTGGCCAACTCTTTGCAAAGACATTGTGGATTTTGTGTCTGCCTGCCCCTCATGTGCTTGGAATAAGACCCATAAATGCATTGCGATGGACTTCATCACAGATCATCCGGTATCCTCTGGGTGTTCCCTCATTTGAGTGGTAGCGGACTGTTTCTCTACAATGGCCCACTTTAAGTCCTTGTCTGGTCTTCCATCTGTTCCCATGCTCGCTGAGAAGTTTATTCTGCATATCTTCATCCTCCATGCATTACCACTCTACATCACATCTAATTGAGGCATCCAATTCATATCCCTTTTCTGAAGGGCTCTACCTGGAAGCTGCTAAATGTAACCTTGGACTTCTCTTCTACTTACTATCCTCAGTACAATGGTCAGGTGGAGCAGGTCAAACAGATCCTGACTAATTTCCTGCGGCATTTTGTCAACCCCCATCACATCGGTTGGGTCAAGCTTTTGCTTTGGGCGGAGTTCCTGTACAATAACCATGTGAATGAGGCTTTGGTGGGTTCTTTGTTCTTCATTGTGTATGGCCAACATACCAATTCTCCTGTTTCTGTGTCTACTTCTTTGGGCATCCCTGTGGCCAATGCTCTCACCAAGAACTTCTCCAAGATCTGGGAGAATACCAAACCCACACATGCAAAGTTGACTGAACAGAAAAAGAACACACAGACAAGAAATGCCTGGATTTGCCTTGTTTTAGCCCTGGAAGCAAGGTATGGAATTTCTTGAGGTTTCTCCATCTCAAGGTGCCTTCTTACAAGTTGGATCCTCACTTCATTGCTCCCTTTGAAGCTCTCAAACAAATGAACCTTTCTGGCCTTGTTGCACATTCCCATCTCTTTCCATGTGTTTCTCTGTAGGCCGCTCATCCTTTAAGGACCTGTGTGCAATACACTCACCTGCTTGCTTGGAGAATGTCTTTGAGGTCAAGAATATCCTTATCATAAAATAATTTAGAAGGTAGACCCTTTTTCTGATATAGAGGAAGGTTTTGGTCTTGAGGAGAGATCGTGAGAACCTACAGAGAACATTGATGCCCGTCTTCTTCTGAAGAGATTCCTTGCTGGCCTGGAAAGGAGGGTGCTTAAGAAGAGGGGTACTGTAACGCTGCTGGCATTCCTGCACTCCATGTAGCTGACACATTCACTGCCCTAGCTGCCCACTGCCCTATTCTGGTGACTGCCATGTCTCTCTGCTCCCAGGGCCTGCCCACGACACACAGGTCCACTTGGAACACGTACTTACATGCCTGTTCTACCTCGCGCCAGCTCAGAGCATTCATGGCTTTGCATCAACAGGGCAGCTCTTCCTCTTTCAGGCTGGTCTGTTGATGGGGTGTCACTGCCGACTGATTGACACCAGGCTCCCCGGGGTTAGGCAGCGAGGAGCTTGCTGTTAATCAGTATGAATTCAGCAATCACGCCACATTATGCAACATCAGCAGATTTACCTGCTGGAGCTGCCTACCTGCAACAGCAGAGATCTGAGCCAGGCAGTTAGTTGCTAACTACCTGCCTGTTAGTTCTTAGGCACATAGTAAAAAAAAAATAGTCCTGAAATACCCTTTTAATAAATAAATAAATTGATGGCCCAGCCATCCAATTAGTTGAGGAATGAGCATTTTGCAGCATGTTTACACAGGACGATGACCAGGTTTGGTTTGCTGATTAACTGCCTGTGTAAATAGACTTTGAGGCTGCATTTACACTGGCCGATCAAAGCCATGAAATGACCACTGATCTGTGTACATGTAGGTTGTACATCATTATCATTAACTCAATCAGTCTTTGCATACAGAATATTATGCTGCCGAGAATGATGACTTTTAAAGCCGGGTTCATACCACAGCATGATCTGGTCCAGGGCTGTCCGGTCTGGACCCGATTTTGACATAATACAGCCCTATGGGCCCGGATGGAACTGGAAGGCAGCTATGTGCCATCCGGTTTCCATCTATCCGGGAGGATCCGGGGTGAATTTGGATTTTTCTCCAGATACAAAAACGTTGCAAGCAATGTTTTTGTGTCCGAGGGAAAAAATCTAAACAAATCGGATCCTCCCGGATCCGTGGCGATCCGGCGCTCCCTAACATGGGAGTCAATGGTGCCGGATTGCCCCGGTCCGACAAAAAATATCGGGTCCGGGAACCGGACGTCGGCGGCTGCAGTTTAGCAGCGAGCGCTGCTAAACTTCAGCACCACCAGCTGTCCCCTGCTGAGCTTTCAGGACTGCGGCTAGCTCCCCGCTAGTCACAATCTTGAAAAATTAGCAGCTGCAGCTGCGATCTTCGAAAACCGGCTACAACCCGGACCGGAGGGCATATTTGCCCTCCGGGTTCTGTTTGCCACTCCGGTCCGGGGCTGTCCGATTGACATCGTGGTGTGAAGCCAGCCTAAGCAAGTGTAAAAATCGTTTTACACAATGAACGAGAGTTTTGCTTATTCATTGACTGTTTGTCAGCTTAATTGATCCTTTATTATCATCAGCCGTGTAAATGCTCTCTAAAGCCCCCGCTACACATAACGAGATTGCTGTTTCGTCACAGGTTTTGTGGTGCAACAGCAACCTTGCCAGCGATCTCGCTATGTTTGACACGTAGCAGCGACCAGGCCCCTGCTGTGAGATCGCCGATCATCCTGGACTATTTTTTGATCATCGGGTTCCCGCTGGCCAGCATGCATAGGTGTGCTTGATGCCTTAACAACGACCTCGTTGCAGACATAGAACTCAGCCACGTAGGTCTGAGTCATCAGACTAGCTGCTGTGTGACAGGGTCCCAACAACTGCCGAGGTCATTATACGGGTCGCCGTATCGTTGATGCGTCGTTGAGTAGATCTGACTGTTTGACATCTCACCAGCGACCACGTAGCATCGTTCAAGCGATCCTTACCAGGTCGCATCATTGTCGGGCTCGCTGGAACATCGCCAAGTGTGACGGGACCCTTAGTCAGCTTGGTGATAGTTTCCAGCATTTTTTCTCTGCAATATATAACTAAAAACAGCAAAAAGGTGTAATAAAGATCCTTTGACTGTCTATCTTGACTAGCTTCCCTTTAAACTGTGTGACAATCTATGTAAGAACAGTAACATTTGCGAGCAAATGAGTTCACCTTCACCTTATGATAAAGCTGAATTCAGCACTTGAAGATTAGGACTAATGATTTTGGATAATTTATTTAGAATAAAGTCAATGTAAAATAGTAATACCTCAATTCTTCTCCTTTGTTCAGCCCTTACCACCCATCTCTGTGCAGCTACCATCCGTTCTCTAAAGCTTTTCGAAAAGAATGTCAAGACAAGGTCAATGGGCACCAAGGTTGGAAATTTCCTCGGCTCTTCTTTCAAGCTGCCTTAATTCACTATATTCCTTGGTACTGGCACAAGGATATCGTTTTTCATTTTGCTTTTTAACAGGAAGACTTGGTCTACCACAATAAAATCAAGCCTCTTATTCGCACAATTCCCTCATCGCATTCCAGCTTTTAGAAAGCAGACAGGTTCACCAACCCAAGAAGGAAAACTCAAGCGTAAGTTCACTGGGATAGACAAAACAAGGAGATGCTGAGACCAACTGGAGGTCTGATAATTACCTGATAGGAAGAAACGAGAGGAAGCAAGAGCAGCTTAAATGAATGGAAACTTCTCCTGCTGGCCTTCGTAATGCTAATTTCATTTATAAGGGCTCACTTTCCCAAGGTAGGAAAATTAATAGCTGCCAAGAGTAATAAAGCCGGTAGGGATTTTTTTTTTCTTTTTCTTCTTTTCCATTTTACAGAGACAAGATGGATGGAAACCTTAAACTCGTGAACAGTTCTGCAGAGGAGTATCAAGTTAGTCGGAAGAACATGTTCTTAACCTTTCTCAAACAAGACAGGTCCTAGTTGTAAAGGACAGTCTATCCTTTTGAATGAGCATATTAACTGTCTCTGGGGTTACTTTGGGAACCTTGGTTGCCCCCTTCCAAATGAAAAATGGTGAAAATGGGCAACAAGCGTCAGCTCAAGCTGCAACAAAATGGGCATGATAATGAGTAATGAACCTGCCTAATATGTATTGACTACTTATTAATATACTAGACGGGAGCTCAATTCTATCACATCATGCATTTCTAAAACATGTGTGATTAGATAATAGTTGAACTATGTTTTTAATCTTTTAGGTTCTGAAATTATATTAAAAAGTACATTTTAAACTCCAAGATAGCAGTAGAATTGTGCAACATACAAAGTAGGTATGTGTTTGTTAAATATCATGAATGCTGCTATAGATGAAAACGTGGCTATTCATGGCAGAGTAACGAAAATAAAAACATGATATGACAATAATGTCTGGACTACATCGTCATTTTGGTACTGGCAGAGGGATGCTGCATCCTGTGACAGTCTGATAGATTTGTACTTCGTAGATTTGTCATTACGTTATTTATGGTGGGATGCTGCATCCTGTGATAGTCTGATAGATCTATACTCCATAGATTTGTCATTACGTTATTCGTGGTGGGATGCTGCATCCTGTGACAGTCTGTTAGATCTGTACTCTGTAGATTTGTCATTACGTTATTCATGGTGGGATGCTGCATCCTGTGACAGTCTGATAGATCTGTACTCCGTAGATTTGTCATTACGTTACTAGTGGTGTGATGCTGCATCCTGTGACAGTCTGATAGATCTGTACTCCATAGATTTGTCATTACGTTATTAGTGGAGGAATGCTGCATCCTGTGACAGTCTGATAGATCTGTACTCCGTAGATTTGTCTTTACGTTAATAGGGGTGGGATGCTGCATCCTGTGACAGTCTGATAGATCTGTACTCCATAGATTTGTCATTACATTATTAGTGGTGGGATGCTGCATCCTGTGACAGTCTGATAGATCTGTACTCCGTAGATTTGTCTTTATGTTATTAGTGGTGGTGTGATACTGCATCTTGTGACAGTCTGATAGTTCTGTACGCCATATATTTGTCATTACGTTACTAGTGGTGTGATGCTGCATCCTGTGACAGTCTGATAGTTCTGTACCCATATATTTGTCATTACGTTACTAGTGGTGTGATGCTGCATCCTGTGACAGTCTGATAGATCTGTACTCCGTAGATTTGTCATTACGTTACTAGTGGTGTGATGCTGCATCCTGTGACAGTCTCATAGATTTGTACTCCGTAGATTTGTCTTTATGTTATTATTCATTAGTGGTGGGATGCTGCATCCTGTGACAGTCTGATAGATCTGTACTCCATAGATTTGTCATTACGTTATTAGTGGTGGGTGATGCTGCATCCTGTGACAGTCTGATAGATCTGTACTCCGTAGATTTGTCATTTACGTTACTAGTGGTGTGATGCTGCATCCTGTGACAGTCTGATAGATCTGTACTCCGTAGATTTGTCTTTACGTTATTAGTGGTGGGGTACTGCATCCTGTGACAGTCTGATAGATCTGTACTCCGTAGATTTGTCATTACGTTATTAGTGGTGGGATGCTGCATCCTGTGACCGTCTGATAGATCTGTACTCTGTAGATTTGTCATTACATTATTAGTGGTGGGATGCTGCATCCTGTTACAGTCTGATAGATCTGTACTCCGTAGATTTGTCATTACGTTACTAGTGGTGTGATGCTGCATCCTGTGACAGTCTCATAGATTTGTACTCCGTAGATTTGTCTTTATGTTATTAGTTCATTAGTGGTGGGATGCTGCATCCTGTGACAGTCTGATAGATCTGTACTCCGTAGATTTGTCATTACGTTATTAGTGGTGGATGCTGCATCCTGTGACAGTCTGATAGATCTGTACTCCATAGATTTGTCATTACGTTATTAGTGGTGGTGTGATGCTGCATCCTGTGACAGTCTGATAGATTCTCTACTCCGTATATTTGTCATTACGTTATTAGTGGTGTGATGCTGCATCCTGTGACAGTCTAATAGATCTGTACGCCATAGATTTGTCATTACGTTATTAGTGGTGGTGTGATGCTGCATCCTGTGACAGTCTGATAGATCTGTACTCCGTAGATTTGTCATTACGTTACTAGTGGTGTGATGCTGCATCCTGTGACAGTCTGATAGATCTGTACTCCGTAGATTTGTCTTTATGTTATTAGTGGTGGGATACTGCATCCTGTGACAGTCTGATAGATCTGTACTCCGTAGATTTGTCATTACGTTATTAGTGGTGGGATGCTGCATCCTGTGACAGTCTGATAGATCTGTACTCCGTAGATTTGTCATTACGTTATTAGTGGTGGGATGCTGCATCCTGTGACAGTCTGATAGATCTGTACTCCGTAGATTTGTCATTACGTTATTAGTGGTGGGATGCTGCATCCTGTGACAGTCTGATAGATCTGTACTCCGTAGATTTGTCTTTATGTTATTAGTGATGGTGTGATACTGCATCTTGTGACAGTCTGATAGATCTGTACCCCATAGATTTGTCTTTACGTTATTAGTGGTGGGGTACTGCATCCTGTTACAGTCTGATAAATCTGTACTCCGTAGATTTATCATAACGTTATTAGTGGTGGGATGCTGCATCCTGTGACAGTTAGGTGGCCGTCACACGCACAGATATCTTGCCCGATATCGTTTAAGCGATCTCCTCCGGGCTTAAAATCGATGCATGTAATCAAGCGATTTACGATGTTAAATTGCTTGATCGTGACCTCGCTGATCTGAGGTCCGGTTCTCAGATCTAGCGATGAACGATTTCACGATCTCCTTCATCGTGGTGTATAACACCACGATGAACGATCTCCCAGCGCAGAGCCTATGCTGGGAGATGGTAACTATGGTACACGTCGGGTAACTAAGCGACGCGCGGCCCTAGTAACCCGATGTGTACCATAGTAACGAGCGAGATCGCGGCTCCGCATCGCTGGTGAGTCTGTCTGTGTGACATCTCACCAGCGATGTGAGCGATATTGTAAGCGATTGCGCGTGCACGTGATCGCTTACAATATCGCTAAAGATATCTGTGCGTGTGACGGCCGCCTTAGATAGATCTGTACTCCATAGATTCATCATTACAGTAGTGGCGGTGGGATCCTGCATCCTGTGACAGTCTGGTAAATCTGTGCTCCATAGATTCATCATTACGGTAGTGGCGGTGGGATCCTACATCCTGTGATACTCTGATAGATCTGTACTCCATAGATTCATCATTATGGTAGTGGCGGTGGGATCCTGAATCCTGTGACAGTCTGTTAAATATGTGCTCCATAGATTCATCATTACGGTAGTGGCGGTGGGATCCTGCATCCTGTGATACTCTGATAGATCTGTACTCCATAGATTCATCATTACGGTAGTGGCGGTGGGATGCCACATCCTGTGACAGTCTGTACTCCTTAGATTCATCATTATAACAAACAGCTGTGAACAGCAAGACTCCTGATGATGACTTTTGTGATTAGCCTTGAACAGAAGAGCAGATCTGGATGGGGTATATTGGGAACCCCTGGACCTTTATATACTGCCTTGGTGTGATTTCTCTGGACAAGCTTTGGCTGTCATTATACTAGTAATAGGAGCTCTGGGTGTCACTACTGTAAGGAGGGCAGGAGTTGGATGTGGCTTGAAAACCTCTCTCAGAACTGAATGTGGCGCATGACCCTATCTCAGAGCTGGATATGGCCCTCAATGTCAGAAAGGTTGGGGACCTCTGCCTTACATTATGCATTCCTATAACACTGCTATACATACCTCTATTACAGCATACAGAAACCTAAACATAATTCACATGGCCATGCATTACATCAAGCAGGCAAATATTATCTTTACCTATGTCTAGCATACTCATTTAAACATTACAGATTACAACTCACATTACATCAATATGGTTGGTGTCTTCAGGGGAGAATGTGACAGCCTCCACCTCCTTGCATTTATTTCAGCTAGATCTGCATCCAAAGATGTACTTATCGCAGTTTTTTTTGCTGTTGAGAGACCCATCGGGTCCCTGCACAGCATTACAAGCTGCTGATCAATCAGACAGAGGCCAGCTGCTGACATTGACACACCGGAGTCTGGGAGCGCATGGCATTGACGTCATGCACTGTCTTTCGTTTACACGGTAAAGTCAGTTATCAACTTCAGAAGAAAACGCCACGAGCAGGAGGAGTAGAGGGAAGATGTGTTGAATTGTTTTGGGGTTTTCTGCATTTAAAAACAACTGCAGAATGGGAGGCATATACACCAGGATAGGGAACGTATATACCAGGATGGGCCCAGGATAGGGAACATGTTTAACAGGATGGAGGACAGATATACCAGGATAGAGGGGCACATATACTAGGATAGGCTCAAGATTTGGGACAAATACTGTATACCACCATGGTCCCAGGATTGAGAACAGATACACCATGATGGGAGACATGTACTGTATACTAGGAAGGAACCCAGAATGGGGGTCATATATACCAGGATGAGCTCAGAATTTGGGACATATATACCGGGAAGGGCCCATGGTGGGGAACATTTTTACCAAAATGGGGAACCAGATGTAAACCAATATGGGCTCAGAATTTTGAACATATCCACTTGGATAGGCCCAGGATGGGGAACATATTTATCAGAATGGGTGACATAAACCAGGTGACATAAACCAGGATGGGGCTAGGATGGGGAACATATGTCACGGGGGTGGGGGGACATAAATATCAGCATGGCGAAAATATATACCAAGATGGGGAACATATATACCAGGAGGGGGGACATATGGAGGACATTACTATATAATGGGGGAGGAGGGGCACCTCATATGTCTCTATAGTTTTAGAACAATGCAATGACCCATATGACCCGCCCCAGGGCCGTAGAGTACCCGGTTCCAGGCGATATAGATCACAGGGGATGTCACGGGGCGTGTGCTTGGTCCCGTGTCCCTGGTGGTCACTGAAAAGAGTCAATAAAACTAAAATAAAAGTGTTTTGTGACGCCACCTACGGTTCCGGTAATGTTACCGGCGCTGCGGGACAGACCTCCGGTGTGAGCAGCAAGATGGTTACGCTCCCCGTAGGTGGAGCGGGATCCACGGGGCAGTAATGGAAGTTTGTGGTTTCACTCAGGGATGCAGCTACGCCAGGTCTTGTCACTGATTCTCCTCCCTGCTGCAGTCGTCAGCTCCTCAGGTGGAGATAGAAAAGGACACCACACAGTTTTTTACTCTGTACAAGTATACTGGCAGTTCTTTGATAACACAGTCTTTTCAAGTCTGCCTGGCCTGGGTAGTCACTGGGAATTAGGATGCTTTACTTGGCACCCTCGGTGGAATGCCTGCCAGTCCTGTCTGGTCCATTCCTGCACTCTTTCCTGTCTCCCTCAGCGCTTCCACGCAGAGGCTGAAGCCAGCTCCCATGGATCTCTTGGCGGAGGACTCTTCTCCGTGTCCCCCAGACCCTATACGGTGCCTTTTTCTGGATGCTCCAGGGGTCGGCCGCGACTTTCTCTAGAAGCTCGGGCCTCCGGTTCGACTGCTCATAGACATGATAGACACCTGCACCGTGCTCAGAGCCGGTCCTCTGTTCCGGGACAGAACCCTCTGGTCGGTAGATGTATCGGGTCTGGATTCAGGCGCACTGCACTACCTGGTGCCCTTAGGATCCCCTTCCTTCCTGACGGCTTCTCCACTGTCCTGCACTCCTCACACCCCAATAGAGCTCTCTGACTGGTCTAACTCTTCTCCCACCCACACACTTTACTACCCTGTCACTCCTCCCATGGGACTGGGTCTTCCCTACAGTGGGTCCACCCATTGTCCCCTACCTAGCGTGTGTGTGGATGTGTGTTATGAGGGTTCCTTATGCAGCATCCCAATTCCTCAGTCACAGGAATACTACACACTCTTATATGGGTGCAGTACCCCTACGTGGCGTACCAACCAGTGGGGCGCCACACATACATCTGACTAACATGCAAGGGGGAGGGAGAAAAGGGCCAAATTTTGCACTGGGTCCCATTGGACTCTAGTTATCCCACTGAACTGATTAAATAACCTGGGAAAAGGACATCACAGAAGAAGAGGAAGGAGGACGAAGCGCATAGTGCCAGGAAACATTAGGTAAGATGGGTGACAACAAACAATCTATCACCTATATTGGATTAGTGTCAGACCAGTGACATGGAAGAACAAGTCCCCTCGAGTGGCCCAACCGTGACACGATATGTAATGTAGGGACTACATGGACTACATACTAAGTCAAAACGGCTTTCTGGGATCCTGTGGTATATTTTTATGATTATGTGGTATGTTTATTTTTCTATTAATTTTTTGTATAGTTGTAAGAATCTGATGTCGACTTATTTACCATTAGTTTGATGAGTATAGGCTATAATACTCGGAGTGTCGAAACAACGTCAGTTCCCTCCATTATCTATGTAATGGGCACAAACTGTTCGTACCCTCACCTCACTTCAGTGACCTGATTTCTATTTGCCGCTCTTGCGTCCATTTTTAGCTGTTATTTATTTTTTTTGTATTTTATACTTGTATCAAGTGCTCTACAAGGGCGTTATATAAAGTCATTGTCCCTTCTGTGGAGTGGGCTGCTCAAGGGCTTACATAATCTTCTCCTACTTGTTTTGTCAACTAATTTTCATTAAACATCAGCGCTTTCATAATATCTGTTAGTAATCTAAACCTGGAGGTCTCAAATAATAAACACAAAAAAATGCCTTCTCTGGACTTAATGTATATACATATATACTAGTGCATTTCAATGAATTAGAATATCATCAAAAAAGTTACGGTACTTTATTTCAGTAATTCAATATGAGGCGGTCACAGGGTAGGGGGTATTCGGGTACCGGGGCTGATAGCGACTTTGATGGGGGATCATGGCTGGTCGGTCCCCGGTCCCGTGCCCTGGACCCTCAATAACGGGGAACGGTGGAGGGATAAGGGGATTGGTAACTTGACGCCACCTGTAGTTCCTGGTAATGGGTATACCAGCACTGCGGCCGGCCGCTGAGATGATGGAAGTGCAACAGAGTGTGGTACAGCTTCCCACAGGTGGAGCTTTACCTCAGGGCAGCGGGGATAGATGAGGGGAGTAGTAGTCGCGTCTCTGCAGACAAGGCGGTGAATAGCGGCGGTTAAGTAGGCACACACACAGTGATCATTGTTCCAGCACCTTTCACTGGTGACAGGGTAACAGGTACAGTCCAGAGTAATAACCAGGTCCCCGGTGCAACTTGGGACTTCCACCTTAGAAAGTTATGAGGCCTCCTCTGTCTCTGTGCTCTGTGGCTTGAGGTAAGACCTGCCTGCGCCTGAACTCACCGCTCCTTCTCTCTCTCAGGGCTTTGCTCTAAACTGACAACGAAGTCCTTCTGCAGGATTCCTCCTATGACCCCATGTCCTATACTTGGTCAGTTTGAGTGTCTCTTCTCTGTTACCTCAGGGGGTTTTGGTCCTCCTGGTTCTCCCAGGCTTTTACTGCTGCAGTAGATGCTGGCAGTATCGGACTCCGGTATCCGGGTGTACTATAAGGATACCTTAACTGGTTCCCTTTCTTGATTCCCTGCTTCCTCCACTGGCCTCCGACCTTCTCCCTAGGGTGCAGCACAGCCGGGTCAGTGTTCCCTGGTCCTAGGCCTGGATCCTTCCCAGCTACCAGCTCCTCACTCCAGCTCTCTCCCCCAACTAACTGGAACTCACTACAGGGACCAACTGACTCCTCCCCTCAGGCCCGGACCTTTTAAAGGGGAACTGGCTTAAGGGAGCAAGTAGAGCTCCCCCTTCAGGTCTGGGGTGGAAGGCGTTGTGTGCTGTGTCAACCAAGGTGCCTCCTTGCACCGGTGGATCCTGTGGCAATCCCGTGCAGGGGTGCCACAAATACATAAAGTGAAACGCATATTTTATATAGAGTCATTACAGAGTGATCTATTTCAGGTGTTAATTTCTGTTAATGTTGATGATTATGACTTACAGCCAATGAAACCCAAAGATCATTATCTCAGAAAATTAAAGTAGGAAGGACAAAGGGTTAAAAACCGTGCTGACGTACTCCACAAGACATCAAGGGGTGAATATAATATTGATTTATTAGTCAACGCGTTTCAGGGCTCCCTGAAACACCCTGAAACATGGCAATATGATATTGATTCAATATTCTAATATTAAATATATATATACATTCACCTAGTACAATTAGACAATGCTTTCACTTAGGTACAAGGTCTTTAAAAACCCATCCCTTTTTGGTGGTACCAACTAGTGATGGGCGAATCCTAAATTACTCGGACTCGCTTGACTCTAGCGAGTCCGAGCCCGGGACTCGCTACTCGTTGCGAGTCTAGCGAGTCCAATGTTAATGAATGGGGAAGCGAGTAATAGCGAGTAATGTATGATTTAAAAATCGCAGATGTGTGTCGGAAAGCGCTCGCATTGCCGTGTCGGAAGCCCCACTCGCAACTGTATTTTGCTGCTGTCTCCGAGGCCAAAGTCGCATGTGTTTGAGGCGAGGCAAGCGATTTTCTGCAGCAAACCCCCATGCTTTGTGCAAACAGGAAATAAGCCGACTCGAGCTGCCTGGCTGGACGCGCAGAAAGTCACAGCGAGGAAGCATGGCCCCTGTCGACACCCTGCAATTAATTGCTCTGGTGGAGGCTCGGCCCCTGCTTTGGCTGCCCACTGACCCTGCGTATGGGGATACCGTCCAGCGGACTACTGCCTGGAAGGAGATCGCACAGGGCGTTTTCCCAACGTTTCATCGTTGTGGCCATGATGTGCAGAGCAATATGGGTGAGTTAAATGTGTTCACACGTTATATTGCATTTACCGTATATAGTCGTGTATAAGCCGACCCGTGTATAAGCCGACCCCCCTACTTTAGCCCCAAAAAAGTGGGAAACCATATTGACCGCCATCCTTGTATACAGCGGCTATCACTGTTAGACAGCCCCCCAGCAGAGTATACAGCTCCACCTGCAGAGTATACAGGCCCCCCCAGTGTGTATATATGCCACCGATATTAGGGTATACAGACCCCCCGTGGGTACACAGGCCCCCCAGCACTGGGTATACAGGGCCCCAGTGGTTATACAGGGCCCTCATAGTAGGGTCTACAGCCCCCCCGTGGGTATACAAGACCCCAGCAGTGGGTATACAGGGCCCCTGTGGGTATACAGGGCCCCCATAGTAGGGTATACAGGGCCCTCAGTGTGTTATAATGCGCCGTCGCATGGTTGCCTATATTTGGATGGGGTCACAATAGTACACTTACTTTAAGGGCTGGTCCTCCTGGCTCTGAAGGCCAGGGGTTGGGTGTATATAAATACCACTAATGAGCGTAGTCTGGTGCTCTCACTATTACATTCTCTATGCGTTGACATGTGCCCTGCCCCATTTATGATTGTGGCCACGTGAGCTCAATGTCCGTAATGCTGTTGATGATGTTCCACACTGTCGTGTCCATGTGCCTTGTATACACATTACACACACAACATGAATAAAATGTTATTGTTGATTTGTACACATACTTTTAGTGTTTCAAATGTTACAGAGGTCTAAACCCGGTTTGAAATCATTTCACAGTTGACCACATTATGAAGCGGTGGAGGAGCTGCCGCGACCAATTCAAGCGGCAACACCGGAGGATCATGGAGGGGGGCCCGGAAGCTGGTCACGGGATAATATATTGCCACTATGAACGGCTGTCATTTCTGGAACCGGTGGCCCGTATGCCAAGGTATGTGTCTGCCGCACTGTTGTTTACTATTATTGTTATTATTATTTATTTATATAGCGCCATTAGGTTCCATGGCACTTTACATGAGGATAAGGGTTAACGACAAAAAACAGTACATGAAGACAATCAGGTCATACAGGTACAAGAGGAGAGGACCCTGTCCACGAGGGCACACAGTGTACGTATGAAGCTCTATAATGAGTGTGCTGGTTTACATACCCACACTGGGGTTTGTTTCTGCCATGGTGCAACACAATTCTATTACCTTTGGCAATGATCCAGGACATACACATTTATAGTCACATTGTGACGTTGGGACAAATAAGCAATGTTCTGCAGGGTGGTCAGACACAATGTTCCGTGACCTCACAATTAGCTATTATTGTTGGCATGTTTGTGGAACTAAGCCATGTTCTTCCCTGCAATGGCCTCTAAGGTGTGTGGCCCTGTCTGGTTTGCCTGTCATAAGCCTCATTTGTATAAGTTCCTAATGGCCTCGACTTGCATAAGGGCCACATACATCCCTACACGTTTAGTTGTGGGTGTTATTTTCGGCTAAATATTGTTGCAAGGATATACCCCTTTTGCACTAAACTGTTTGTACACCATCCCAGATTGTTGACACATTCACACACATTTCAGAACATACCCTGTATCACTACAAATATGTGTGGTTCAGTTTTCCCATGGGTTTATTTGGGGCTGCAAGGTGATGGTGTAGATATTAGGGCCCACATGTGAATTTTAGTTTTTTTGTCGTTAACTCATGGCCACATTACGAATCCTCCGGAAAACATAGTGTATTAATGCAGTATAAAATCAAACTAAAGAGGGCCATATTTTAAGTGCAACAGCCTTTTATGTCCAAGGTCCTTTAGGAAACCCGAGGTTTGTCCTTGCTGCTCCCGGTTTTTTGTTCGGCCCCGTTGGAATAACTGTAAAACTGTCCATCTGTGCATACCACCTTGTTTGGCACCAACGATGTGTGACCTGCTGCTCAAAAACAACCCCATACTCTATGTCCATTAGTCGTTTCAAAACCCAAGCCATCTGTTTGGTGTGTTTTATTTACCAAGACATTCCTGATTAGCATACATGGCAGCAAAAACGGAGTGTAGGCCACTAACGCCAAATGCTCATGTGTCACCTATGCTGCAGGACTCCATTTCCTGTCTTGCTCACCTGCCCTATAGATCTGGGTTATGTGCATTGAGACCAAGGCCGTCCACACTGTGTGTTTTTGTGTCCATCTGATGGCAAACAACCCTGAATAATGTGTTTGCCTCACAGTGTCAGGCTATAGCTTTGTCCACATAAAGTTTCCACAAAAAGTCTAAGCAATAGTTGTGGCCACTAATATGTCTTCAAGTGACTACATAGCTGTCCTGCCTAAGGCAGGGCACAGTGTAATAGTGCGGACAAATTTTAAAATTTGTAATGTAATGGCAAAAAATCGTGGAGCAACACTACCCACACATACAATATAGTTTGAGGCATGAGCCAAAAATGTCATTAATTTATTTGCTGCAATTCCATCTTAAGGGCAACAATGAAAAGACACAGAATACACAGATACACTGAGTCAAAAAAGCGTGCACATGTTATGTTTGGCCTATGGTTTTGTTTCCAAACGCAACCCATTCACCAAATGTTTTTTATATTTACCCACAGAGCTGCTCACTTTCGGAGGCGGCGTCGTCACCCGCCAGCAGAGCTGCCTGAGGAGGGGAGGGAGGCACCTCAACCCCCACCAGATGAGGAGGAGGGAGTAGCACCACCACCACCACCTCCACCACCACCGCCGCCACCACCACCACCACCACCTTTGGGGCCACAGATACAACAAGAAGAGGAGGATGAAGGGCCACACCAGCGCCCTCCACTGCCGACTGCCAGCAGCAGTGTGGGGAGTCACTGGAACCCCAGCAGCCCTGCTCTGATCATGGGGGCACCACAAGACCGCAGAGGACAGTGTAATGCTGACTTTGCCCGCAGTCTCATACCGTTCTTGGATGACATTCCATTCGAGAGACGACTGCGGGCATGGTCAGCAATACATATTGTCATAGATGCGTGTCGCCCTCCAAACCACCCTGGCCAGGTCTTTTCATATTTGGAGGGGTGGCAGCAATCCAGCGCAAACAGGCTGGACAGGCACACACCACGGCGGGACAGCTATGTGGCGACCCAGAGGCCCTACCAACCTTTCTGTCCAACCCACATGGACCTCCCAACCCAAGGCCATTTTGAGAGACCGGCCCAGGTGACCCACCCTACAGGGTTGCAAGCAGTGGGGGAGGCTATCCATGGGGCCCTGGACCTCCTCCAGGACCAGGGTGATGGTGGCGGGGTAGAGGCTACCCCACACAATGTTCCCACCTACCACCAGCTGTAGGTTCAACTTTTTTTTTTTTTTGTTAATCTAAATAGTGCATGTTTGCACTTTTGACATGTTCATATGTTTATTTCTGATTTTTTTCGTTGCTTTTCGAAAGCGAAAAAAAAAAAAAAAAAAATAAAATAAAATCTGACATCTTTGCCATTAAGGCATAATAATACAGGTTTTCAAAACAAATGCTTTGTGTCTGTCTTTTTTCAGGGAATGGATGTGTAGGTTGTTTTGTGGGTGGGCTTAAAGTCATCATCATTAGCAAGTACTTTACGGCCTGCATGGCGCATGAGGGCACCTTGGTTAGTACGTGTAAAATCATTACTGCACATACCAATGTTGCTAACAAAGAAATAGTGCCTGTGTTTGGGGGGGGGGGGTTACTTAATGACTCAGTATGTCAACAACACTAGGAACACAGATGCGAGAGGCTGGGACGTCTACTTGCAACACAGAACGTCTATGCGTTATCTCCGTAGCGTACAGTGGGACCCTTCGCCAGGCTCCAGCAGGATCATAGTACAAGCAACGTCTTCGATGCAGGCATAGGCTTGTTGCCTCAAAAAATTAGCCCAAGGGGCTTCATGAACTCTTTTTAGATATAGAGGAGGGAGCGTGGCCCATACTATAGTCTTGCTTGTCCTGAGAGCATAGTACAAGCAACGTATTCGATGCAGGTATAGGCTTGTTGCCTCAAAAAATTAGCCCAAGGGGCGGGATCAACTCTATTTTGAAGTTGAGGAGGGCGCGTGGCCCATACTATAGTCTTGCTTGTCCTGAGAGCATAGTACAAGCAACGTATTCAATGCAGGCATAGGCTTGTTGCCTCAAAAAATTAGCCCAAGGGGCTTGATGAACTCTTTTTAGATATAGAGGAGGGAGCGTGGCCCATACTATAGTCTTGCTTGTCCTGAGAGCATAGGAGAAGCAACGTATTTGATGCAGGCATAGGCTTGTTGCCTCAAAAAATTAGCCCAAGGGGCTTGATGAACTCTTTTTAGATATAGAGGAGGGAGCGTGGCCCATACTATAGCCTTGCTTGTCCTGAGAGCATAGGAGAAGCAACGTATTCGATGCAGGCATAGGCTTGTTGCCTCAAAAAATTAGCCCAAGGGGCTTGATGAACTCTTTTTAGATATAGAGGAGGGAGCGTGGCCCATACTATAGTCTTGCTTGTCCTGAGAGCATAGGAGAAGCAACGTATTCGATGCAGGCATAGGCTTGTTGCCTCAAAAAATTAGCCCAAGGGGCTTGATGAACTCTTTTTAGATATAGAGGAGGGAGCGTGGCCCATATGACGCACACCAGGGGCCAGGGTTACTCCCGGTTTAGACAGGCGATTCTTCTCCTTCCTTGTCACGGGTGGACCGCGCCTGCCGGTAGTGGGGCCCGGTGTAGTGCAGATCAAAAATGAAGACGTCTTACGGGAACAGATTAAAGGGGTTTTAATTTGTTTTCTTCGTGACGCCACCTATGAGTAGATTCGGTAAGGGCTACCGACGCTGCGGAACCTCCCGGGGTGATGGACAGCAGCAAGATGTTACGCTCCCCACAGGCTGAGCGGTGATCCCCGGGGGCTGGAGCTGCTCAAGATGTTGTGCGGCAGCTGCGGTTACCTTTAGTTAACGACGGACAGTTCATAAGGAGACACGGACACAGATAGTCTCTGCAACGGTTCTTTACTGTAACCAGCAGGCAGTACATGGCTTACAGTGGTTGAGTAGAAGACCGGGTGGACTCAGCAGTGATAGTGCTCCTCAGAGATCCGCAGTGTACCTCCTTTCTACCTCCTTAGCTTCTCTTGCCAGCGTCGCCCAGGAATACCAGGTCGGGTACGGGGAGGCTGCTTCAATGCCCTATCCATGATGTACGTTCTGGATTCTTTGGGGAGCCTTGGGTCCCTCAGTGGGTACACCGCTGGTTAGACGACTGGAAAACTGGCTGGTGGTGGGGTGCTCCTATAAAGCTGCTCCTCCACGGGGCTGGTTCGCGTGGCAGAGGTGAACTGCTGCCAGCTTCGGTACCAGTGAACCGGCTGTGAGTTGTGGGCACGGGAGTCTTTTGGGAACCCGTGTAGATATGCCCATTCCCGGTGGTTAAGGCCTCAGGTGCTGACACCCGACCGGTGACGGCCCAGGGGCCCGCACGGAGTGCGGAGCCCCCGCTCCTCTCCAAGTTCTGTGTTCTAGGCTATGCTCTAGATTCCAGACTCTGTTCAGACTGTCTAGATTACTGTGTGTTCTACTCCACTACCCTAACACTCCACCCACCAGGACCTAGGATTGGTCCTCTGTTCTAGGTGTTGTATGTTGGGTTGGATCTCAGAGTTAACTATTGCACTGCTTTGTCAAGAGAATATTGCGGCTGCAATACTCCCTTGTGACGCACTCGTTGCGGGGCGCCACACTCCCCCTTGGTTAAATCAGCTTGTCCCCAAGCGTCAAACTACTCACGTTACAGAGGTTTTTTTTACATTTTTATACATATATGACACACTTTTATTAAAATAGAAAAACAGGTAAAGAAATGCTTTGGTGATATAAGCAAAGAAACAGGTAATCACTTTGTGCGGACCCGGCGGGCGGTCGGCTGTACTTTAACTAGAGTCCAGGCTGTAGCCGCAAGATCACACAGTCAGTGATTAACGGGAACAGAGTCATTGATGAAGTTCAAGTTTTAAAGTCACTGGCTCTGAGGGTGATGGCGTACCCGGATAGCAAACCACCCATCTGCACAAGCATAGCGCTCGTAGGTGATTATATCGCCCCGGTATAGGTCGCGATCGGGATGTCCTCTTGGCAAGTTTGACTCAACGTCCCGGCGCCCCACAAACACCTCCTCATTCAAACCCACCTCCCAAGCGAACCCCCACCCGGTATGTAAGTTAAAGGTGGAAATTCTACCTTCACGGCGGAGTTCATCAGGCAGCGGCGGCTGGCGGCGAGCCTCGGCACGGGCCTCCATGTTGGCGCGTTCTCGGGCTTGCCACTCCTCTCGTCGTCTCTGGCGTACATCTCCGTCGTTACGGCTCGGGGTGTAGAGATGAGTAATGGAGCTGGTGGTTTGGCGGGAAGCTTGAACTTGGCGGGCTGTCTGTATCGGAACCCGGTGGAACGGCACAGGGGAAGGTGTCGGCAGTGCACCCGACCAGTGTACCCGAGCTGCGTGCCCGGAAGGAAGTTCCTTGCTGTCTCCCCAAGCGAACCCGGTGTCGAAATCCTCAGCGGTGCTGTGGGTCTCGTCGTCATCCTCTCCGACCTCTTCCTCGATGACCACATCAGGCTGCTCGTTGATGAGAGATATTAAAGCTTGTTCCGTTGTACAACAGAGCGGTGGTGCTGCGGATCCTTCCGTAGGGACGTCCCGCAGGGCTTCCAGGCTGCCTGCCTCTTCATCTGTTTCCGCAGGTAAAGGTGTTTCAATCCCGGTTACCCGGTAGGCCTCGGCAATGGCAAGGGAAGCCTCCGGTATGGGGATAAAACAGGCGACTGTCTCTGTAGTGGTGAAACATGTCGCGGGTTCCTCAGTGGGAACCTGGTAGAGATCTAATTCTTCCATGGAGCGTGTTATGAGCTCCGGCTCAAGAACGGAATCGGTTGCGATGTTGGTCGCTGGAACGGGTCGAGTTGCGGCCTCTACCGGAATGACACAGTCTATTGGCTCAGGTGACGGAGCAGGACAGGTGGTAGGCGAGGGTGAGGCGGTCGAGAAGCTGGTGACGTCGTCGGGGCTTGGAGAAGCTGCACCCGGTCGGCTCTGCTGCATCGCATGGTGTAGTCGTCTGCCTAGGGTCGCGCTCCAGCTACGGATCGTCCATTCCACTGTCTCTAGTAACCGCACCCGGAGGTCTTGTAGAGGCTCTAGCCAGAAGTCGGGGCTGCCATCTATGGTAAGGGCAGGATCCGGACCCGGTTGGCTCATGGCTGCTCTGGCCTCCGCCTCGACCTCCCGCATCAGGTCTTGGAGTCTCATGCTGGCCATTCTTCTTTGGAGGGAAACCACACCCGATCAACCGGTAAGACGTTCTGGTTGAGCTGGTCAAGGATTCCGTCTGTGTGTCTATGTATGACACTCCCATCTCCTCTGGGCTTTTGTAGTCCAATCGTGGGAAAAGTCTTTGGGGTCCGCCCCCATGGTTGATTCGAGCAATCAGGGCGGACAAAGAGTTTGGCGCCTTTTGTCTTTAGCCCTCCCACAGTGAGGGGGGGGGTTGACTCACTCCTGGGCTTCACGTGGCGGCTTCTTGTGGCGGGAACGCCATCTTGGGCGCCATCTTGACCCAATGGTGTAAAGGCGGGAAAAGTTCTTTTTAGGACGAACAAAGTCCAATTGTAGGCAATAAAGTCCAGTTTAAGCACAATATACCCGTTGGGTAACGGGCCTGCTCGTATCCTGTTCGTGACGCCATTTTCTGACGCACACCAGGGGCCAGGGTTACTCCCGGTTTAGACAGGCGATTCTTCTCCTTCCTTGTCACGGGTGGACCGCGCCTGCCGGTAGTGGGGCCCGGTGTAGTGCAGATCAAAAATGAAGACGTCTTACGGGAACAGATAAAAGGGGTTTTAATTTGTTTTCTTCGTGACGCCACCTATGAGTAGATTCGGTAAGGGCTACCGACGCTGCGGAACCCCCCGGGGTGATGGACAGCAGCAAGATGTTACGCTCCCCACAGGCTGAGCGGTGATCCCCGGGGGCTGGAGCTGCTCAAGATGTTGTGCGGCAGCTGCGGTTACCTTTAGTTAACGACGGACAGTTCATAAGGAGACACGGACACAGATAGTCTCTGCAACGGTTCTTTACTGTAACCAGCAGGCAGTACATGGCTTACAGTGGTTGAGTAGAAGACCGGGTGGACTCAGCAGTGATAGTGCTCCTCAGAGATCCGCAGTGTACCTCCTTTCTACCTCCTTAGCTTCTCTTGCCAGCGTCGCCCAGGAATACCAGGTCGGGTACGGGGAGGCTGCTTCAATGCCCTATCCATGATGTACGTTCTGGATTCTTTGGGGAGCCTTGGGTCCCTCAGTGGGTACACCGCTGGTTAGACGACTGGAAAACTGGCTGGTGGTGGGGTGCTCCTATAAAGCTGCTCCTCCACGGGGCTGGTTCGCGTGGCAGAGGTGAACTGCTGCCAGCTTCGGTACCAGTGAACCGGCTGTGAGTTGTGGGCACGGGAGTCTTTTGGGAACCCGTGTAGATATGCCCATTCCCGGTGGTTAAGGCCTCAGGTGCTGACACCCGACCGGTGACGGCCCAGGGGCCCGCACGGAGTGCGGAGCCCCCGCTCCTCTCCAAGTTCTGTGTTCTAGGCTATGCTCTAGATTCCAGACTCTGTTCAGACTGTCTAGATTACTGTGTGTTCTACTCCACTACCCTAACACTCCACCCACCAGGACCTAGGATTGGTCCTCTGTTCTAGGTGTTGTATGTTGGGTTGGATCTCAGAGTTAACTATTGCACTGCTTTGTCAAGAGAATATTGCGGCTGCAATACTCCCTTGTGACGCACTCGTTGCGGGGCGCCACACATACTATAGTCTTGCTTGTCCTGAGAGCATAGTACAAGCAACGTATTCGATGCAGGTATAGGCTTGTTGCCTCAAAAAATTAGCCCAAGGGGCGGGATCAACTCTATTTTGAAGTTGAGGAGGGCGCGTGGCCCATACTATAGTCTTGCTTGTCCTGAGAGCATAGTACAAGCAACGTATTCGATGCAGGCATAGGCTTGTTGCCTCAAAAAATTAGCCCAAGGGGCGGGATCAACTCTATTTTGAAGTTGAGGAGGGCGCGTGGCCCATACTATATTCTTGCTTGTCCTGAGAGCATAGGAGAAGCAACGTATTCGATGCAGGCATAGGCTTGTTGCCTCAAAAAATTAGCCCAAGGGGCTTGATGAACTCTTTTTAGATATAGAGGAGGGAGCATGGCCCATACTATAGTTTTGCTTGTCCTGAGAGCATAGTACAAGCAACGTATTCGATGCAGGTATAGGCTTGTTGCCTCAAAAAATTAGCCCAAGGGGCTTGATGAACTCTTTTTAGATATAGAGGAGGGAGCGTGGCCCATACTATAGTCTTGCTTGTCCTGAGAGCATAGGAGAAGCAACGTATTCGATGCAGGTATAGGCTTGTTGCCTCAAAAAATTAGCCCAAGGGGCGGGATCAACTCTATTTTGAAGTTGAGGAGGGCGCGTGGCCCATACTATATTCTTGCTTGTCCTGAGAGCATAGGAGAAGCAACGTATTCGATGCAGGCATAGGCTTGTTGCCTCAAAAAATTAGCCCAAGGGGCTTGATGAACTCTTTTTAGATATAGAGGAGGGAGCGTGGCCCATACTATAGTCTTGCTTGTCCTGAGAGCATAGGAGAAGCAACGTATTCGATGCAGGTATAGGCTTGTTGCCTCAAAAAATTAGCCCAAGGGGCGGGATCAACATTTTTAAAATTTATGCAAGGCACTTGAGCCAAACTATATGTTTTATTGCAGTTTGAGAAATGCCCACAATGCAGGCATAGGCTTGTTGCCTTAAAAAATTCAGCCAAGAGACTGTATTGGATTGTCTGACATAAATCAACGGTCAAAAATCATCACAAGTGCATGCATTATTAAAGTAACATTACTGACACTGATTGTGTAGTTTTGTTGTCATGCAGCAAGTGTAGCAGGAAAATTATTTATCCAATCTTCTTAGCAGAGGCACATTGTTTATCCTTTGTGTCAGAAGAGGACATAATGTTTAAACCGCACTGAGCCAAACGTAACAAATTTGAAAATGTCCCTCTAGGTTTGGGTACTGTTGTCTGAAGGGGTTAAGAACTTTGATGATATCCAGTCCTTGTTAAACTTAATGAGAGTGAGTCTGTCGGCATTTTCTGTAGTCAGCCGTGACCTTCTATCAGTGACAATTCCCCCAGCGGCACTAAAAACACGCTCTGATGTCACACTAGCAGCTGGGCAGGCCAGCAACTCCAAGGCATACAAAGACAGCTCAGTCCAAGCGTGAAGCTTGGAAACCCAGTAATTAAAGGGTACAGAGGGGTCGGTTAAGAAGCTGGTAGTGTCACACACATACTCGTTCAACATGTTTGACAATGTTTGTCTCCTAGACAAGGGGACCGTAGGCACAATCCGTTGCAGATTGGAAGGTCTGTTGAACATCGCCCAGTTGGTGGACATCTTACCACCACCTCTTCTTGACAATGTGGCCGTTTGTGTTCGAACCAAAGGCTGCTGTGGCAAAGAGCTGCTTGTTCGTGGTATAGCGGAGTCAGATGGTGAAATTGACATTAAATTGTCAACAACCACACTTTTGAAATGATCCATCGTTAAGCCCCTTGGTGACTGCAACAGCAGCGATGGAAACTTGTCTTTGTAGCGTGGGTCAAGGAATGTTGACAACCAGTAGAGGTTGCTGTCATAGATGTTAATGACGCGTGGATCTTGGGACAGACATGGAGATATGAAGTCAGACATGTGTGCTAGGCTACAAAGACTCATGTCTTCTGTGTCACCTGACTGATGAACAATAGGCATCATGGTCTCAAAATCGGTCTCCGCCTCCTGCTCTTCAGCCCACCCATACTGTACCGACATAAACCTTGGGTTGGGAGTTCCATCAGGGTGCACCTCAGTACCATGGATAAATAAATCGTCTTCATCTTCCTCATCACTGTTTAGTTCTGCAGCCAATGTTGCCGGCTGAAATTGGCTTTGCTGGCTCTGATCCTGGATGTTAAAATGTGGATCCATAGCCCTCTGCTGTGCCCTCAATGATTCTGTTTTAAGATTCAGGAGAGAATCTTTAAGCAAACAGAGCATGGGGATGGTGAGACTAATAATGAACTCATCACCGCTGACCAGTTTTGTGCAGTAATCGAAGTTCTCTAGAACCTCGCAAAGGTCAGCGATCCAGACCCACTCCATCGTACCAATGTGTCTTGTATTACTTCCTGGGTGACGGGCATATTCCGCTATAGCCCTCTGCTGCTCATTGAACCTTGCCAACATATGGAATGTAGAATTCCATCATTTGGGTATGTCGCAAATTAATCTGTGTTTGGGCAAATTAAATTGCTGTTGAAGGGCAGATAGACTTGCAAGTGCCGTTGATGAATGTCGGAAATGTCCGCAATTTCTACGCACCTTCTCTAGTAGATCAGATAACTCTGGGTAAGTTTTCAAGAATTTCTGAACTACAAGATTCAGTACGTGAGCCATGCAAGGCACGTGTTGAAGGTTACCAAGCTTTATTGCTGCAACAAGGTTTCGTCAGTTATCACTGACCACAAGACCTGTTTGTAGTTGCAGTGGGGCCAGCCACTCATCTGTCTGTTGCTTAACACCTTTCCACAACTCGTTTGCAGTGTGAGGTGTGTCACCTAGACAGATGAGCTTAAGAAGAGCCTGTTGTCGCCTGGCTGATGCAGTACTGCAAAGCTCCCAACTTTGACGTGATGTTGCGGACAAATCAGCAGTGGTCAAGGAAGTAGAAGACGCACATTGTGTTGTAGAAGTATATGAGGACGCGGACACCCGGAATGATGCTGTGCCTGCTATTCGTGGAGTTGGTAGGATCGCAGATATTCCACTATTAGACTTTGGGACACTCTCGACAAGGTTGATCCAGTGAGCCGTTAGGGATATGTATCTGCCCTGTCCACAACTACTTGTCCAGGTGTCAGTTGTCAGGTGAACTTTTCCGCTCACAGCATTTGTCAGTGCACGCTTCAAGTTGTTAACCACGTGCTGATGTAACGCGGGTATGGCAGTACGTGAAAAAAAATTGCGACTGGGGACAGTGTATCGTGGTGCTGCCACAGCCAACAACTCCTGAAAAGCCTCAGTATCCACAAGCCTAAATGGCAGCATTTCTACAGCTAACAGCTTAGAAATTTGCGCTGTCATTTGTCGAGAAAAAGGGTGTGTGGATGGGTGCTTCCGCTGCCTCTCATACAGCTGTGGAACAGACAACTGGACATTTGGCGCAGACTCACAAGTCACTTGACTACTGTCATATCTCTGGTCTAACGCAGCTTGTGAGGAGATCGTATGAGTAGGAGCTGCTGCATGAACAGTAGATGGTGAAGGACGATTCGGAGGTGGCATAACGGTGTTGAGGTCAGAAGGCCCTGATGTCGAACCCTGATGGGCCAACCACTGACTTGGGTGCTTAAGAGTCATGTGCTTTCGCATACTGCTGGTGCTCAAGTTTGATTTGCCCTGGCCTCTGCTCAGCCTGGCATAGCAGATGTTACATATAACAACATTTGCTACTGATGGGCTATCTTTAAAAAATTTCCAGACAATGGATGTTCGTCCTTTAGGTTGTGGTGTAGGAACTGGAGGATGAGTCTGGCCAACACAAACTGTAGACACATTTTGGCCAACTGTTGTTAAAGTTGGGGCAACAGTTGGTACAGTTTGTGCAACAGTTGACACAATTTGGGCTACTGTTGTCACAGCTTGGATTCTGGATAAAGGAGTAAGCCTGGGTGCTTTAGGCGGTGGTACATAACCACTTTCCTCCTCCTGGCTGCTCTGTTGGCTCTGCATGTCAAGTGTCCAGGTTGGATCAGTGGTCTCATCATCCACCCCCTCCTCCTCAAAGTCATCTGGATAACGTGACTGGTCAGGCTGGCCAGATGAGATGTGTGTCTCATCATCATCATTATCCTCCACCTCCTGAGACGGTCTATGCCTTTGTTGAAAGGGACGTTCTTCAGGACGAGGTGAATCCAAACTTTGTCCATAGATGGAATGTACGTCTGGTTCAAGTATCTGTTCGGGCAGTGACAAAGAAAGGTCAGGTTGTATGAATGGCTGATAAGAACCAAATAAATCTTCCGAATGTCCAAGTTCGCGGTCTAAATTTTCCTCTGTCTGGCGATGGCTTGAGGAAATAGGAAGATTTTGCGGATTAGATGACCCCGCGTTGTCAGTAGCGGCACTTGAATATGGTGTCAAGGATGATTGTGTGCTGCCAGAACCAGTGGTTGAGGTCTTGTCAGCCATCCAAGATGTTATTTGGTCTTGCTCTTCCGGCCTCAAGACACGTTTAGGTTGAGTACTGGGAAATTTAGACAGCAGAAAGGTGGATCAATCAATCCTCGTCTGTCTACTTCTACCAGTGCCTTGTTGTTCACGACTGCTAGGGCCCCGACCTCGTCCCTTTGCAGACTGGTTTTTGGGAATTTGGTGTTTTTGGGACATTGTTGACAAATGCACAGCCACCGAGATGGAGTTAGGTGTTGCTGCAGGCGTCCCTTACTGGCGGGTTAAGTGTGTGCTAACACTTGACAGTGAAGCAGCACACTAGTCCCTGAAAAAATTAGAAAGTGCGCACAGCCACCGAGATGGAGTCTGGTGTTGCTGTAGTCGTCACTTACTGGCGGGTTAAGTGTGTGCTAACACTTGACAGTGAAGCAGCACACTAGTCCCTGAAAAAATTAGAAAGTGCGCACAGCCACCGAGATGGAGTTTGGTGTTGCTGCAGGCGTCACTTACTGGCGGGTTAAGTGTGTGCTAACACTTGACAGTGAAGCAGCACACTAGTCCCTGAAAAAATTAGAAAGTGCGCACAGCCACCGAGATGGAGTTTGGTGTTGCTGCAGGCGTCACTTACTGGCGGGTTAAGTGTGTGCTAACACTTGACAGTGAAGCAGCACACTAGTCCCTGAAAAAATTAGAAAGTGCGCACAGCCACCGAGATGGAGTTTGGTGTTGCTGCAGGCGTCACTTACTGGCGGGTTAAGTGTGTGCTAACACTTGACAGTGAAGTAGCACACTAGTCCCTGAAAAAATTAGAAAGTGCGCACAGCCACCGAGATGGAGTTTGGTGTTGCTGCAGGCGTCACTTACTGGCGGGTTAAGTGTGTGCTAACACTTGACAGTGAAGCAGCACACTAGTCCCTGAAAAAATTAGAAAGTGCGCACAGCCACCGAGATGGAGTTTGGTGTTGCTGCAGGCGTCACTTACTGGCGGGTTAAGTGTGTGCTAACACTTGACAGTGAAGCAGCACACTAGTCCCTGAAAAAATTAGAAAGTGCGCACAGCCACCGAGATGGAGTTTGGTGTTGCTGCAGGCGTCACTTACTGGCGGGTTAAGTGTGTGCTAACACTTGACAGTGAAGCAGCACACTAGTCCCTGAAAAAATTTGAAAGTGCGCACAGCCACCGAGATGGAGTTTGGTGTTGCTGCAGGCGTCACTTACTGGCGGGTTAAGTGTGTGCTAACACTTGACAGTGAAGCAGCACACTAGTCCCTGAAAAAATTAGAAAGTGCGCACAGCCACCGAGATGGAGTTAGGTGTTGCTGCAGGCGTCCCTTACTGGCGGGTTAAGTGTGTGCTAACACTTGACAGTGAAGCAGCACACTAGTCCCTGAAAAAATTAGAAAGTGCGCACAGCCACCGAGATGGAGTCTGGTGTTGCTGTAGGCGTCACTTACTGGCGGGTTAAGTGTACACTAGTCCCTGAAAAAATTATTAAGTGCGCACAAGTAGTCGCACAAGTAGGTGGCGTATGTGCTATTTGCAGCTAGGAGAGCAGCATTGCACTGTTCTGCCACAGACAAAATAACGCTGAAGGGTTTTTAGGACCCAAAATCTATCAGCTGCCAAAAAATTGTTAATACTACCTCAGCTAAGCCTCTGACTTCAGCTATTAGAACAGCTGAGTGAGTAAGCGAAGCTATGAGGTCGCTCCTGTGAAGACACTGTAGGACTGCAGCTCCCTGCTTCCCTGCCTGCCTACAGTCTCACAGTACACTGTACTCCTCTGTCCTCCTGCTAGCTCTCACAAGAGCTGTTTGGGGTTGATATAAGGAATATTGAAGTTCCCTACACTCACTGACAATCCCTATGATCTGCTCCAGAATCTACCTCACCCTGCTCTAGCTCAGATCTTCAGAGAAATGTGCTCAAAATGGCGGTGGCAAGGCTTATATACAGCCTCGCCTGTCATCCATGACATAGCCATCACGATGGACAGAAGCCAATCATAGTCCTGCCACAACCAACATGGCTGTGGCATTACTGAATATGATTGGCTAACATGCTTGTCCATCTTCACAAGTTTGTCTGACCTAACACGCTAGGCTGTCTCGGAAGCTTTGTCGGAACATAACAGATTCTGTATTCGCGAGTCCCGAATACAGAATACAGGACTCGGATTCGTAGACTCGCTAGGAATCGCTAAGACTCGCTCAGACTCGCTCGGAATCGCTGCTTACAGCGGGTATCCGTGAAGCGGTGCGATTCTGTAAACGATTTTGGGGACATAGCGATGTGATATAGCGAGTCTCGCTAGTAAAACTAGGATTGCCATTTACTTGCATTGGACTCGCTACTTTGCGAGTCCTCGCTGGAAAACTCGCCGAGTAGCGAGTCCTGCGAGTCCTTTACTACTCGCCGAGTAACGAGTCCTAGCGAGTAGATTCGCCCATCACTAGTACCAACTTATTAACCCCCACTTTAATTTTTAATTTTTGGCCTTTAAATGGAGGGCTCACGCTTTGGGCAATATACAGTCATGGCCAAAAGTTTTGAGAATGACACCAAAATGATATTTTCCCATGATCTGCTGCCCTCTGGTTTTTATTTGTGTTTATCTGATGTTTATATCACATACAGAAATATAATTGCAATCATATTATGATACCAAAAGGTTATATTGACAGTTAGAATGAGTTAATGCAGCAAGTCAATATTTGCAGTGTTGATCCTTCTTCTTCAGGACCTCTGCAGTTCTCCCTGGCTGCTCTCAATCAACTTCTGGACCAAATCCTGACTGATAGCCGTCCATTCTTCCATTCTTACATAATCAATGCTTGCATTTTGGTAGAATTTGTTGATTTTTGTTTGTCCACCCGTCACTTGATGATTGACCACAAGTTCTCAATGGGATTAAGATCTGGGGAGTTTCCAGGCCATGGAGCCAAAATCTCTATGTTTTGTTCCCTGAGCCATTTAGTTATCACCTTTGCTTTATGGCAAGGTGCTCCATCATGCTGGAAAAGGCATTGTTGGGCGCCAAACTGCTCTTGGACGGTTGGGAGAAGTTGCTCTTGGAGGACATTCTGGTACCATTCTTTATTCATGGCTTTGTTTTTAGGCAAGACTGTGAGTGAGCCGATTCCCTTGGCTGAGAAGCAACCCCACACATGAATGGTTTCAGGATGCTTTACAGTTGGCATGAGACAAGACTGGTGGTAGCGCTCACCTCTTCTTCTCCGAATAAGCTGTTTTCCAGATGTCCCAAACAATCGAAAAGGGGATTCATCAGAGAATTTACCCCAGTCCTCAGCAGTCCACTCCCTGTATCTTTTGCAGAATATCAGTCGGTCCCTGATGTTTTTTCTGGAGAGAAGTGGCTTCTTTGCTGCCCTCCTTGAAGCCAGGCCTTGCTCAAAGAGTCTCCGCAGTCTCACAGTGCGTGCAGAAGCACTCACACCAGCCTGCTGCCATTCCTGAGCAAGCTCGGCACTGCTGGTAGTCCGATCCCGCAGCTGAAACAGTTTTAAGATACGGTCCTGGCGCTTGCTGGTCTTTCTTGGGCGCCCTGGAGCCTTTTTGACAACAATGGAAGCTCTCTCTTTGAAGTTCTTGATGATGCGATAGATTGTTGACTGAGGTGCAATCTTTGTAGCTGCGATACTCTTCCCTGTTAGGCCATTTTTGTGCAGTGCAATGATGGCTGCACGTGTTTCTTTAGAGATAACCATGGTTAACTGAAGAGAAACAATGATACCAAGCACCAGCCTCCTTTTAAAGTGTCCAGTGGTGTCATTCTTACTTAAGCATGACTGATTGATTACCAGCCCTGTCCTCATCAACACCCACACCTGTTTTAAGGAACAATCACTAAAACGATGTTAGCTGCTCCTTTTAAGGCAGGACTGCAATGATATTGAAATGTGTTTTGGGGTTTAAAGTTCATTTTCTAGGCAAATATTGACTTTGCAAGTAATTGTTGTTAAGCTGATCACTCTTTATGAAATCTGGAGTATATGCAAATTGCCATTAGAAAAACTGAAGCAGTAGACTTTGTTAAAATTAATATTTGTATCATTCTCAAAACTTTTGGCCATGACTGTAGTACATAGTGACACCACCAGCAAATGAGTGACTACAGCTCCAGAGTATGGTATAGGATGTAATTCCTGATCAGTGCAGGATAAGTAATGTATATACACAGTGACTGCACCAGCAGAATAGTGAATGCAGCTCTGGAGTATAATACAGGATGTAACTCAGGATCCGTACAGGATAAGTAATGTAATGTATGTACACAGTGACTCCACCAGCAAGCAGAACAGTGAGTGCAGCTCTCGAGTATAATACAGGATGTAACTCAGGATCAGTACAGGATCAGTAATGTAATGTATGTACACAGTGACTGCACCAGCAGAATAGTGAGTGCAGCTCTGGAGTATAATACAGGAGGTAACTCAGGATCAGTACAGGATAAGTAATGTAATGTATGTACACAGTGACTGCACCAGTAGAATAGTGAGTGCAGCTCTGGAGTATAATACAGGAGGTAACCCAGGATCAGTACAGGATAAGTAATGTAATGTATGTGCACAGTGACTGCACCAGCAGAATAATGAGTGCAGCTCTGGAGTATAATACAGGATGTAACTCAGGATCAGTACAGGATAAGTAATGTAATGTATGTACACAGTGACTGCACCAGCAAGCAGAACAGTGAGTGCAGCTCTCGAGTATAATACAGGATGTAACACAGGATCAGTAATGTAATGTATTTATGTCGCATCCCGGGGCAGGGGTACTCGGAACTAGGTCCTCTCTTCAGTCTGCTGGGGGGATGTCATGGCGAAGTGACCCAGCTCCATATGCCCTGGTGTGGCAATAAAAGGGGAGTTAAAGAAATAAAGGAATGAAGTTTACAAAGATAGTTTGTGATGCCACCCATAGCTTGGTGGCTAGTGTGTGCCACCGCTGCCGTCAAGGCCTCTGGGGGTGATGGTGGTCGACAGCCGGGATGTTCAGCCCTCTACTGGTAGGGATAGGTTCCCCAGGGTCAGTGCAGAAGAGCCATATTCGGACACCGCACGCCATCCCCTCCAGACGATCCCTCTTGCGGCTTGGACAGTCAGTGTACGGCTCTGCAGGCAAGCCTCGTCGCGGATGCAAAAATGACAGTCTCTGGCACTCAGCGTCAAGCTTGATCGGGTACTTTACTCAGTAAGTTCTGCAGGTTACAAGGTACATAAAACACGCATTGTTTCCCACTCCTCTGCAGCTGGGACCTTACGGGCACTACACCTCCTTTCTTGTACCTGTCTGGGTCTCTCTGTCTCGGTTCCACAGGCTAGCTCTGGGCCAGCGATCACGTTTCTTTTCCCGGGAGATCTCAGTCTGTCTCCCTGACCCCTTCTGATGGCCTTTCTTTTGCTGCACTGGAGGGTAGGTTCCGGGCATAAAGTCCCTTCACCACGCCGGTAAATTCACGGTTGAGGCATAAAGCGTCTTGCCACATCTACAGGGCCGGTACCCTGGCTTTGGCCCTGTACCCCAGTGTCCCGTTGGTCTTGGGTGCACTGTGGACCCCTTCTTCCTTCCCACGGGAGGCTACCTGGGACCCGGACTGGCCATACGGTGGCACAGGCCACTGGGTTTGGGTTCTTCCACTTTGGACTACAGTCTCTCAGGCTTACTCGGTCTCTTGGCTTAGGCGTTCTTCCCACTACTCCTTCCTCCATGGCAATCCCTCCGAACTTGGTGCTCCTAGGTTTTACTCTAGTTCCTCCACCTCTTTCCTGGGCTTTTTCTCTCACTGCACCCTCCACACGGTTCCCCTCCTATGCCCTGCCTGACATAGAGTAACTAGGACTAGGGATTTGGGGGATGTGTCGGGTGTTTGTGCGAAGTGTCCTGCCTATACGTCCCAGCTGCAGTGATTTACCGTGGCCGCCACTCCACAGGGGCACCACATATACACAGTGACTGCACCAGCAGAATAGTGAGTGCAGCTCTGGAGCATAATACAGGATGTAACTCAGGATCAGTACAGGATCAGTAATGTAGTGTATGTACACAGTGAATCTGAGGGGTCCCTAAGCCATGGAATACTCGAAACCGGGCGATAATGTCTCTCGGGAGTCACAGGGACCAAGACCCGGTTCCGTGGCCCTGGGTTCAGCTTAAAAAGGAGGAGTTATATGCAAGGGAGAATTTCGTGATGCCACCGGTGGTATGTGGCTATAGTGGTCCACCGCTGCTGCAGAACCTCCGGGGTGATGGATGGGCAGCTGGGATGGAGTGGTTCTCCACAGGCAGAGCAGCTTCCCTGTGGGCTGTGAAGGTAGTTGGGGTGCTGGGTGCAGGACGACGGGCACAAGTAATAGGCAGACTCACCACTTTGTTGATCACATTGTCCTTTACTGATGGTTTGGAGTAGTTGTCCATGGAGTCATAGCTGAGAGCAACTTGGGATCTTTCTTTGGTTCCCTCACTGCGCTCTTTGTATTGGCTCCTGCAGCTGCATCAGCTACGCTGCCAGCCCTGTCTCTTCCTGCGAGGTGCCGGTAAGATGGGCAACTCGAGTTCCTTCTAACCCCGTCTCAGGTATCTCTTCCTGAACTCTCTCCATTGCTGTGCCTCCGGGCACAGGGTGGCTGGGAAAGCTGGAATTACTCACCTTCTGGTATTGACTGCTGGGACATTAGACCCTGCAAAATCTCGGACCCGGTGTCCATTCTCTGTGCCTTCCTCTGGGGTGAGCACGGTGGCTCCCCAGGTGTGTTCCTGTGACTTTCCTCAGAACCTAGCCTTAGGCCTGGCACAGAGTCAGCAATCCTTGGACGAGCTCAAGCAGCCTCAAGTCCACCAGGATGTCTTCCTCAGTCCTCTTAGGAACTGAACTAACTAGCTCCGTCCCAGACCAGAATTTATAGGCGAGCTGACCCTGAACCTGGGTTTGGACTTCCCCTTCTGGCCTGGAGGCAGAAAGTGTGTGTATGTGTGGGTTACCTGATGAGAAGACCCGTTGTTACTCTTAGCGTGACACCGCCACCCGGGGCAGTGGTGACACAGTGGCACTTAGACCCTGGGGTGCCACATTCCCCCTTAGTGAAAGACAGTACTTCGGGACTGTGACAACTATTCAACAATAAACATAAAGAATCAATAACACTTGAAATTGTACAGAATCTTAAAATATATAAATTACAAAAACCAAGAAAAATGTAAAAATTCAAAAAGCAGTCACTTCGGTGATTAGACTTTCTACCTTTGACTGATGAAGTTATTTACAAGAATGTCTTTGTCACCACCAGTCCAGTGACGTTATGGTCCATATTTAAAACTGAAAGTTTAAGATTATGTAGAAAAGTTCTTACAGGAAAGTCTCTGTAGGTCCAGTGCTTAACAGTTGCATTACACATCTATACTGTACAAAATAAACATTTTCAACCGGTTAAACTTACTTTTCCCTATGGGCGTCTCGGCTTAGGAGTCCTGGCTTCAATCTTAACACCCCCAGGAACTTTCTTTTCCTAACTTAATATGCATGGAGGTTAGTCCAGTTCCTCTGCCCTTCTGTACACTAGTCTTTCTGGTCAACTATGTACACATCTTAACATATATACTTTTTCTAATCTTGGTAACAGGATGGTATTTTACCTTTGGTACTACGCTGCAATCTCCTGAGCTCTGGAGTGCCTGATGCAGGTGTACTCAACACTATGTTGTGTATGGAGGTGTACCTTACGGGTATCCCTGACTCTGAATGAGATGTGGATCTGACAGCAAGACTGGCAAGTTCACTGGGAGCAGGAATCTGTTCTTCCTTTTCTGGTGTTACTTCTGGTTCTTCTAGTCTTGGGACTTCTTGCTGTCTAACTTCATATACTACCACTTAAGGGAACGCTAACATTGGTACGATGACAGGTCCATTCTAGTTTGTCCACATCTTTGGAAAGTCTCCCAATACGGTATGGAAAACATCTTCTTTCTTCAAAGATGGGGTAGTTACAGGAACTGGGATTTCTGGTGTCTTAAGGGTTTCAGGACACAACTTCAGGTGATTTCTTGATACTGCTGACGTGGTCTTCCCTGTTATCCTTGCTAACCAGACACACTTTTGTGTTATCAAAGTTGGATGGTAAGACGGTGTAGGGTGTTGTTTCCCATTGATTATCCAGTTTATGAGTACGTCTTTTTTGTTTTAGAAGTTGCTCACCAGGTTGTAAAGGGATTGCAGGAGCATGCTGATTATAAGTTCTTTCTTGTCTCTCTTTGGCTTGTTGGAGACTCCTTTCTACTAACTCTTGCATTTGGCGATACTTCTGTTGGCGAATGGTATCCCAATTGGTTGCGGGTACTTCAACATCTGGCTTTAAGATTCCCATATCCAAATCTATTGGCAGGGTACCGGGTTACTTGCTCTTATAAGGTATGCTGGGATGCAATTAGTAGAACTCACCAGGACATGGTTGCACAAGTATACCAGGTCGGGTAACTTTTCTGGCCACAAGTTCATTTCTGCTACTGGTAAAGTCTTCAGTAGGTCGATCACTATGTGATTCATCTTCTCACATAAGCCGTTTGCGTGCGGATGGTAAGGTGTTGTGCAGATCTTCTTGCATCCATACATGTTACAGAATTCTTGAAACACCTCTGCTTCAAACGCCGGACCTTGATCTGCTGGAACCTGCTGTGGGTAGCCATGAGGTCTACAGAAGTGAGTTTGAAATGCCTTAGCTGCTGTTCTGGCTGTAAGATCCTTCACGAGCACCACTACTAGGAAATGGGAATAGTGGTCCACTATAGTCAGGGCATAAACATAGCCGGATCTACTTGGCGTTAACTTGACGTGATCTAAGGCTACCAATTCAAGTGATTGTTTGGTGACTATGGACTGGAGTGGAGCTCTCTGACTTTCTTGATCTTTTCTTCTTAGGTTGCACCTGCCACAATTTCTACACCAATCTTCAATTGATCTTCTCATGCCAACCCAATAGAATCTTTCTCTCAGCAGAACTTCCAATTTGTTCCATCCAAAATGCCCTGCGCCATCATGGTAGACTTTCAAAACTATTTTGACATTTCTTTTTGGCAGAATGATCTGCCAGAACAATTCATGGGTTCTCGGGTTCGTATGCCTTCTGCACAATTTACTCTCATACAGGAACACTTTACTTCTCTCCTTCCACAGCTGTTGAGCTTCAGATGGGGTATCTGGACCAAGGTACGCAGCCTCCTGCGTCAGTAGCTCCTTGACTAACTTTACAGCCGGGTCACTGTTCTGTCTTTCAGGCCATCCATGGTGTGGTAATGGGTTTAAGGAGGCTTTCTGATGTTTCTGGTACACACCTGTTCTGTACTGCGTTGCCTTAGGGCGCTGAAAGGCCGGTAGCTCTATCTCTTCCAGCTCCTCCGGTTCCTCTTCCACATCCTTCAGGTGCGGCATCCTGGATAAGGCATCTGCATGGGCAATTTTGCCGCCTGCCCTATACTTGATAGTAAAATCATAATTAGACAGCCAGGCCATCCATCGTTGCTCCAGCGCACCAAGCTTCACTGAGGCCATGTGGGTAAGCGGGTTATTTTCGGTAAAGATGGTAAATTTTGCTGCAGCTAGATAATGTTTAAAGCGTTCTGTAATAGCCCAGACTACCGCCAAGAGTTTCAATTTCAACTTGAATGAACTGTAATTTTCGGGATTTCTTTCCGTAGGATGGAGCTTCTGCTTGCGAAGGCTATTACTCTCTGTACCTTCTTGCACTTGGGACAGCACCGCTCCCAATCCCACGTTGCTGGAGTTTGTGTACAGAATAAATGGCTGGTGGTAATCAGGGTAAGCTAGGATTTAATCCCCTGTCAGGGCCCACTTCAACTTCTTGAAGGATTCTTCCGTTTCATCACTCCATTTGAAGGTAGGACTCTGGACTTTTGACATCTTAGACTGTCCCACCAGGAGATCTTGTAGGGGAGCTGCCATCTTCGTAAACCCTTTGATGAATCTTCTATAGTAGCCTACCAGGCCCACGAACTGCCTAACTTCTTTCACGCTGGTGGGTCTTGGCCAGTCCATTATGACTGGCACCTCTCTCGGGGTCTGGTGCTACACCTTCAGAGCTTACAACATGGCCGAGGTACTGTACCTTGGGTTTCAACAGATGACACTGGTATGGCTTTATTTTTATTCCATAGCCGGGCAAGGCTTCAAACATTTCTGCCCATGGGCGTGGTGAACGCTGTCTTCTCATGGTCAGCCTCTGCCTCAGTAACTTGCCAATACCCACTAGTCAGATCTAAGGTGGAAAAGTAGTTAGCAGATTTCTCAATTCTTGGTAATGGGTATGCATCCTTGTGTGTAATGCAGTTGATCTGCCTGTAATCTATGCACATCCTCATTGTTCCATCCTTTTTCTTGACTAAGACTAGAGGAGCTGCCCAGGGGCTACAACTGTCTCTGATCACCCCTGCTTCCTTCATCTCCTTTAACATATCCTTTGCACATTGGTAGTGAGCGAGCGATACCGGTCTATACCTCTCTTTAATGGGTGGATGGTCACCTATGGGTATGTGATGTTCTACCCCTTTGATCTGCCCAAAGTCTAAAGGGTGCTTGCTAAAAACATGCTCGTTTTCTCTCACTACCTGGTATACTACATGTAACTTTTGGCACCAATCCTCCAGCTTTCCCTCTGAGCCATTGCCCTCCGCCTGGTTGGACGGGTTCAAGGGTTCAACTGCCGCGATGGAATTGTTATCGACAGTGTACAGCTTAGCCATGGTAGCATACTTTGGCAAAATGACTTCCTCTTCTCCACAGTTTAGAAGTTGTACTGGTACCTCAACTACCCCTCTGGGCATCAGTACAGTGGGCTTACTGTCTGAGTACACAGGTTTTACCAGGGCTTGATAGTCTCACCCTCTAAGGCCTACTGCAGCGCTACACCAGACCAACATTTCAGTTTTGGGGGGTATTACAATGGGTACCAGGTCACTAACCTTTGCACTGCCAAATTCTTCTCCGGACAGCTTTACCTGCTGTCCCAGCACCAGTGCTTTTATTTCCTTCCACAGGACTCGCTGTTGCTCACTATTAGCAGTCTGTCGAGGCAATCTGCTGTAACACAACAATTATCTCTGCAAGACAATTCTCAATCACATTTGTACCCAAAATAATCATTGGATTCATACCGGTCAACATCAACAGTTATCAATCCTTGACCCATTAATTATACTCTCCTCACTTTAATGGTTACTTCTTTAAACCCTATCTGCGGTACTGGTTTACCATTACCAATATATTCAATCATCATCTGGGACACGCAATATGTCTGAATCTGGCCAGTATCTCTTGAAAAGGATATTCAGTATAGAGGTGATTTTGGAGCCAATTTCAAGCAGAGCATTCATGGGAATGCCGTCCAGCACTACAGGCAAGACCAGGCGTCCTCCCACATACCTTTCACGCCAGTTCGGTGGGCCTTGTGATTTTAGTCCTGAGGTGCGACCCACTTCCAAAGGGGATTCTCATTTAAAGTACATTCCCTAGCATAGTGACCTGGTTCTCCACAGTGGTGGCAGATGGGCTGTCCATCCGGGTCTGATGGTGGGTTTACACACACCAACTTATCTGTCCAACTTCTGACCAACTTGCTGGTTGCAGTGAAATCATGGACACATAGTTCCATTTGTACACAGCCACAAAATGGAGCAATGTGTCCATGATTTCACTGCAACCAGTAAGTTGGTCAGAAGTTGGACAGATAAGTTGGTGTGTGTAAACCCACCATTAGAGGTCGCTGGGTCATCCTCTGTTCGCTGGGTACCTCCTCGGCCACATCCATGGAATATCCTCTTTGCTTGAAGCCAACTCGATCTTCTCCATGGGCTTGGACCCTCGCATCTCCTGCATAGCCATCTCCGCGACGGTTTTAGTTAGTGCCTCTATCTTTTGGTTGAGAGCCACATTGGGGATGGGCTCATTGGGCCTCGCACTTGCCCCTGCTACAGTTTGTGGGGTTTGTACTCCCGGGTGTTGACAGGTTGCAGCCAGACATTGTGCAGAGTTTGCGTTTCCTCTGCCTGCGTTATGCGGATGGCTCTGTCTTTGAACTGCACAAAGTCAAGATCAGGGTTTTGAATAGCCATCATACCAATTGTCCCCTATGAGAAGGACATAAGAGTCCATGAATAAAGTGGTCAATGAGCAATTTATCCTCCCCTTGTGCCAAGGCAGGTTCTATTTGCTGTAGTGCCCGGAGCGCTTCCTGCAGATTTAATGCAAAGTCCCGTGCTCTCTCCTGTGGTTTCTGCCTGCACCCAAAGAATCTCATTTTTATTCGTGCAGCGGTGCTGGTTTCAAAAGTAGCTTTCAGCCTGGCGAGTACATGTTCTACAGTGTCTTTGTCAGTGTCCGGCCAGGACCCTGTCTCCTGCTGCGCGGTACCAGTCCCATTAATATGCTGACGTGCTGGCTTTCTGTCAGGTGGTACACACTATAGTAACTGTTCAGTTTCTCCCTGAAGTCCGTCAGGGTATTTGGTTCCCCAGAGTAATGCGGCAGCCACGTCGCTCCCGGGGTATACGACATTAGGAACGGCATGATCGGGGACAGTCCTTGCTCTGCAGCACCGCCGGGTGCTCAGTTTGCTCCGGGTGCCATGGCGCCAGCTGCACCTACTCCTTGCACGAGTGGTTCTCTTGGCTCCGACATCTTTCCGCCCCCTTAGTGAATCCTGAACCTTCTGGTCTTTCACTTCCGCAGGGATGTACAATTTTGGTTCCGCCGTGCGCGTTAGTAATGGCGACAGTCAAAACATGTATTCTACACAGTTCACGGCACTGACCGGGCTACGGTATCCTGTTCGTGACACCAGGAGCTGAGAGGCCCCTGAGCCATGGGGTACTTGAAACAGGGCAATAATGTCTCTGGGGAGTCACATGGGCCAAGAACCAGTTCCGTGGCGCTGGGTTCAGCTTAAAAAGGGGGAGTTATATACAAGGGAGAATTTCATGACGCCACCCGTGGTATGTGGCTATAGTGGGCCACCACAGCTGCAGAACCTGTGGGGTGATGGACGGGCAGCTGGGATGGAGTGGCTCTCCATCCCAGCTCGGATGGAGTGGCAAGTAATAGGCACTCACGGTTTTGTTGATCATTTTGTCCTTTATTGATGGTTTGGAGCAGTTGTCCACAGAGTCCTAGCTGAGAGCAACTTGGGGTCTTTCTCACCCGGACGGGTCTTTGGCTCCCTCACTGCGCTCTTTGTGTGGGCTCCTGCCGCTGCATCAGCTATGCTTCCAGCCCTGTCTCTTCCTGTTAGGTGCCGGTAGGACAGGCAACTTGAGTTCCTTCTAACCCCCGTCTCGGGTATCTCTTCCTGAACTCTCTCCGTTGTTGTGTCTCCAGGCATGGTGTAGCTGGGGGACCTGAAACTCCCAACCTTCCGGTATTGACTGCCGGGACGGTGTACCCTGCACAGTCTCGAACCCGGTGTCCGTTCTCTGCGCCTTCCTCTGGGTGGAGCACAGTGTTGCTCGGGCTCCCCAGGTGTGTTCCTTCAGCTCACCTTAGACCCTAGCCTTAGACCTGGGACCGAGTCAGCCATCCTGGGATGCGCTGAAGCAGCCTCAAGTCCACCAGGATGTCTTCCTTAGTCCTCCTAGGAACTGAGCTAACTATCTCCACCCCAGACCAGAATGTATAGGGGAACTCACCCTGAACCCAGGTTTGGTCTCCCACTTCTGGCCTGGAGGCAGAAGGTGTTGTGTGTGTGTGGGTTGCCTGATGTGAAGACCCGTTGTTACTCTCAGCGTGACACCACCAACCAGGGGCAGTGATGACACAGTGGCACTTAGACCCTGGGGTGCCACAAATCCACCAGCAGAATAGTGAGTGCAGCTCTGGAGTATAATACAGGATATAACTCAGGATCAGTGCAAGATAAGTAATGTAATCTATGTACACAGTAATTTAACCTGCAGAATAGTGAGTACAGCTCTGGAATATAGCACAGGATGTAACTCAGGATTAGTACAGCATAAGTAATGTAATAGACTCCAAATAGTCCTCATATTTGTCACTGTCAATATATACTATATACAACCTAAAGAAAAGCCATGACAAAAAAAATTGCATTTAAAATGTACTTGATTTATTTAGCCAATATCTCATAATAAGTGTAACAATAATTACAACGTAATCTAAATACACACAGAAAGAGGGGGTACATATATGTGCAGGAAGCAGTAGGTGATACAATGCTGTTAAAAGGGTACAGTTGGTGTCACAGTATATTATGGTACAAGTATAAATCTAAAGTCTTATAAGACAAAACTCACTCTAGCAGCCATAATACAACATGATCAATAGAGACGACATTGCCTCATCAAGTGGAGCCTACCCACTATACACTATATGGACTATGGGACAAGTACTGTCTAGGTATTTTCTTGTATAGAACCTAGTAAGTCAATATATGTAACTGTCAGCTACTATCAGGTACACCATAGCCCAAATAAAGAGACCCTAATATAGTAGCCCCAATAGGAAGGTTCTTTTACCTGAGGTCATGATGGATACGAGACACCGGTTGTCCTTCATTTGCTGCCCAAGGAGGGATTTATACCTTGGTACACACAGCACACAACACCTTCCACCCCAGACCTGAAGGGGGAGCTCTACTGGCTGCCTTAAGCCAGATCCCCTTTAAAAGATCCAGGCCTGAGGGGAGGAGTCAGTCAGTCTCAGTTAGTCTTAGTTAGTTCCAGAGTGAGGAGAGAGCAGGAGTGAAGGAGCTGGTCGCTGGGATAAAATCAATCCCAGGACCAGGGAACACTGACCCAGCTGTGCTGCACCCTAGGGAGAGGGTCAGAGGCCAGTGGAGGAATAGGAGAAAGAAAGAATGGAACAGACCAGCTTCCCTGTAGTTTACCCGGACACCAGAATCTGACACTGCTAAGCATCCAGTGCAGCAGGAAAAGCCCGGAAGGACCAGGAGGAATTAACTCCTGAGAAAAACAAGTAAGAGACACTCGAACCTGACCAAGCACAGGACCAGGGGCCAAGAGGAGAATAGGGACCCCACAGAAGGACCTCATTGTTAGTTATAGAGCAAAGCCCTGGGAGGGAAGAAGGAGCGGCGAGTTCAGTTATAGGCAGAACTTACCCAAAACCACCGTACACAGTGACAGAGGAGGCCTCACAACTCTTCAAGGTGAAAGTCCGAAATTGCACCGGGGACCTGGTTACTTCTCTGGACTGTACCTGTTAACCTGTAATCAGTAAAAGGTACCGAAACAAAGACTACTGTGTGTGTGTGTGCCTGCTTACCCGCCGCTACCCACAGCGTCGCCCGCAGAGACGCTACTACGACTCCCCTCATCCATCCCCGCTGCCCTGAGGTAAAGCTCCATCTGTGGGGAGCTGTACTACACTGAGCTGCACCTCCATCACCTCAGCAGCCGGCTGCAGCGCTGGTATACACTTTACCAGGTACCACAGATGGCGTCACGTAACCAATCCCCTTCACCACCATCATCCCCCACCATCCCCGCCATTGAGGGTCCAGGGCACGGGACCGGGGACCAACCAGCCATCATCCCCCATCCAAGTCGCCATCAGCCCCGGTATCCGAGTACCCCCTACCCTGTCGACAGCCTCAACCTGGCGTCACAAACAGGATCCCATGCCTGATAAAACCGGGTACTGTGTACCTAGAATTGAACTTTATTAACTGTTTGTGAACTGTAAAATCGGGCCGCCATTACTCCGCCACAGAAATTGAACTGCGTAACAGAGAGGGCGGAAAAGAGCGGGAAGATAAGCTCTGCACCTTCACCCTGCCGGAGATCAGCGAAGCGCAGTTCCCAGTTCCAGAAATACCCGGCTGGCAGCGATTAACTAGGGGGCCCCATCACGAGTGACTCACAAGTCCTTGACAGGGGATGCCCGGAATGCAGCACCCGGAGCAGCGGCCCCGATAATGCCGATAGCCTTGCCGTACATACGGGGTGCCAAATGGTTGCCAACATATGAAGCGTAACGCCCGGTACCCTAGCAGTCTTCAAACAAAAGATGTGTGCAGTGCTGGACATGTATACAATGACAGAAAAGCAGTGAGCCGCCGCTGTGCTGGGACAATTAACAGGCGCAGCGGAGCTGGAGGTTGAGTCCTGGAGTGATGCTGACAGGGACTCTGCAGCTAAAGTGTTTGACAAGCTCAAAGTTATTTTCGAAAAACGCACACAGTCTGAATTGAGGATGCTGTCCTACCAATGCAAGCAGAGACCGCAAGATACCATCTTTGCCCTCTGTTTACAAGGGGCACTCCGGTCCTTAAAGCAGGTAGACCCGGCAAGTGTGTTAGAAGAGGATAAAATGCTTGCAGAGCAGTTTACGGAAGGATTGAGGTCACACTACCACGGCCAGCAGGTACATATGTGGGTCTTGGATCATCCAACTGTGAACTTTAATGACTTAAAAGATTGTGCTATAACAGTGTTATGGGATCCAGTGCCTGCAAAGCCTGCAATCCAATCCTGGAAGGTTAGCACCTCTCCCATTGACTTTAAACCCATTTCTAAAGATCCTGCAAAAATGTAAAGACAAGCTGTAGCAAATAACTCAGATGATGACCTGCGCAACCAGGTGCTGCAGCTAACCAAATATATGGACTATGTACTAAAGCTCTTGCAAGCCATGCCTGGGGCACCACTACAAAGCAAAATCCAACTAGCTGATTGCCCTGAGGATGTCCCGTGGATGAGGAGGAAGAACAAGTCGAACATTCAGGGGACTGACGCACCATTCCAACGCAGAGCCAGGGACTACACGGATTCTTCAGGACAACCCATTTGCCTACAATGCAACAAACCAGACCACCTTGCAAGAGGATGTCCTATAAACACGAGATTCCTGGGCCCGAGGGCCAGCCCCCAGGAGTAGGACAACTGGGCCCATATGACTGGCGTAACTGTTACGTGGAAGGCCGTCCGTACCTCAACATTACGCTAGAAGGAATCGCCATGTCAGCCCTACTGGACACCGGGTCGCAGGTTACCCCCATCCCACATATCCTTTACAAACAATTTTGGTCTGACACTGATCTTAGACCCTCAAACCCTAACTTTGTCATTCTTGCAGCTAATGGGCAACCACAGAATCAGGTGAGGTTCTACACACTACTGTGTGTGTGTGTGCCTGCTTACCCGCCACTACCCACAGCGTCGCCCGCAGAGATGCTACTCTTGACTCCCGTCATCCATACCCGCTGCCCTGAGGTAAAGCTCCATCTGTGGGGAGCTGTACTACACTGAGCTGCACCTCCATCACCTCAGCGGCCAGCGGCAGTGCTGGTATACACTTTACCAGGTACCACAGGTGGCGTCACGTAACCAATCCCCTTCACTACTATCATCCCCCACCATCCCCGCCATTGAGGGTCAAGGGCACGGGACCGGGGACCGACCAGCCGTGATCCCGCATCCAAGTCGCCATCAGCCCCGGTATCCGAGTACCCCCTACCCTGTCGACCACCTCAGTATCATCTGCTGCTTCCTGCACATATATGACCCCACTCATTCTTTGTGTATTTAGGTTATGTTGTAATTATTGTTAAACTTCTTATAAGTAATGTAATGTATGTACACAGTGACTGCACCACCAGAATAGTGAGTCCAGCTCTGGAGTATAATACAGGATGTAACTCGGATTAGAACAGGATAAGTAATGTAAATACAGAGTGACTGTGTGGTGCCCTTGAGGGTTCAGTTGCCACAGTGGTACTACACCTCAGCCAGAGATGTGGTGCCCCACACCTCTGGTAAGGAGGGGATACTGTCACCCACCCAAACACCCACATCCGACACAACACACCCAGGTTCTGGGGTTTGGGTGGACCCTGTTTAGGGAGGGTCCCATCCCAGACTAGTAAAGGGGAAATGGGTAGAGAGTGTGGATGGAGAAAGTAGCAAAGGGGAGCACCAGGACGTAAAGTACGAGGATGTAATGGATGTGGAGAGGAGAAGAAGAGATGATACAGTCATGAGCAGGTCCTGGGGACTGGAGCCAGTTGGAACTCATCCCAGGAGAAGGAAAGGAACGGACTGACAGAGGAGCCATTGAGAGGCTTTGGAGGGACAGAAGGGGTCCCAAGGGCACAGGGAGTGAGCAATGCACTCATGGCGACCGCATCTACGCCGACTGAGATGGGTAGAGGGACCAGGCCGCAGAGGGTGGATCGGCACCAGACTCGAGGAGTGACTGAAGGACTTACTAGCAAACCTAGGACCGAGATATCTTTATGTGCCACGGTCCAACTTCACACTTATTTGCCAGAAAGGTAGCCATGGAGAGTCAAGGGGACTAGGAAGATGTCACCCTTCAGGACCCAAGGCTGCTGATTTGGGACACTGAGTGTGAGGCGCGGGGCAGGAGGGTGAGAGCCAGTGCAGAGAGTCGACCCGAGAAGGGAAACTAAGAAGGGGGTTCTGATAAAGTGTCACCAAATTACGCAAGAGTTGGCTGGAGTTCTAACCCAGAGAACACTGCACCTTGCGGATCACTGGAAACACCTGGAGACATGTACGAACAGTGAGTAAAACCTAAAGACTGCATGCAGCTGTGTCCTCCAAGTTATTTCCGACATGGCTACCACCGCACGACACTTGTTTCAACTGCCCTGGGGTTTTGCTCTACCCGTGGAGAGCAGAACCACCTCAGCTGCATTACCAATGGCCCCAGAGCATCTGATTGCAGTGTGAGCCATCCATCTCTATTGTCAAACTCCATGGGTGGCGTCACAAAGATGCATGTCCCTCTGAGCCGTATGGAGCCCGTTGACTTTATGTATGGATCTGAGAGGGCTGTAGTCAATGCTGGACTGTGTGTGTGTGAGTGGGCCCTGTGATGAGTGGAGCCCACGAAGGCCCGGCGGCCGTAACCACCATTGGGACCAACTGCTAGGTCGTGATATGGTCCCGTTGACTATGTGTGATGGGTCATGTGTAAAGCATAATGGTCTATGTAAAAATGCCATGTATGTTGTCTCATGTGAATGAAGGCCAGGAGGCCGTAACCGCCATTGGGACCAACTAAAGAGTCGTGATATGGTCCCGTTGATGAGTGAAAATGTATTATATGAAAATGTGAAGGGTAGATACGGCTAGGTGGCCAGAAGCGCCATAGGAGCTATAGTTAGTGCTCCAGTATACATAATATGTATTGTGAACTGTGATGTCATGTTACTATGTAAATAGCCTATGATATGTAACCTTTATGATTTATATGGTAGATGTGACTAATAAGCGGTTTATGACGTTCACAAATAAACCGATATATTGTGTTATTTTGAAGAAAAAATGTTGTTGGTGTCATTCTGTTGCCAAGCGAGTCCCCCAGTGGGCGCGACCTCACAGTAGGTTAATTCTACATGTAAACTATACAATTCTGAGCACTCACAATTGTCCACCAGTACAGAGTCTGGCCTATTTTATTACAGGTCATTACCGCTGTGACCAGCTCTCAGGCAGGTAATATAATAACTTATTGTGGGTATTGTTACAAAACAAAGCTGTGCAGTAGGCTACAAATAGGTGACACAGATTGTCCCCAAGAATTCTGCAAGATCCTAATCTCTCCGCACAAATGATTAGGGTCAGATCATTCTTCCAGAGTAAATATTTAACCCAAGTTTCTGATTGCTAACTATACTAACAAGGAAAAGTAACAAGGAAGAGCCATTCCCAGGATCAACAGGCACAAGGAGTGGACGGAGGCACACGAGATCCCCGGAAACTCCAGGTAGGAGTCAGATTGGATCATTTATAGTATTTGGGGGAAGGTTGGTCTATTCTACTCTGTAATAATAATGTCCCAAAGTAATGTCCTTGGCATAAACAATTGTCTATACAGGCTCTTTAGCAGTGGTGTCCTCCCATGTAGTTGAGGAACTTCTAGGCCTCCTTGGGACTCCTGGGTCTGGATGCAGCTGAGTCTTTTGCAGCCTCATAATATGACCGTTTGTATGTGGACATGAGTGTTTAGGGGTTCAGCAACCTACATCTATTACTGTGACATTACCAGATGCTGCCAGTGGAACTACATATCCCAGCTGGCCCCTCTACAACATCTGGCATCTTCTGGCTGTATCAAGCTTCACTCCTTTGTGGAGGCAATTAAATGGTGAAGATGATGTCCGCATAGCAAGGACTGGGATAGACATTCAGGGAGCAGCAGTGCTTCCTCCCTCTCTCTTGACTACACTGACTAGAAACCTGTTTGATCCAGTTCCAGGAAGTGTGAGAGGCCTGAGGTAGAGGCTCCTCCCATCATTGCTGTGTGTGAGAGGCCTGAGGTAGAGGCTCCTCCCATCATTGCTGTGTGTGAGAGGCCTGAGGTAGAGGCTCCTCCCACTGTTGCTGTGTGAGAGGCCTGATGTAGAGGCTCCTCCCATCATTGCTGTGTGTGAGAGGCCTGAGGTAGAGGCTCCTCCCATCATTGCTGTGTGTGAGAGGCCTGAGGTAGAGGCTCCTCCCATCATTGCTGTGTGTGAGAGGCCTGAGGTAGAGACTCCTCCCACTATTGCTGTGTGTGAGAGGTCTAAGATAGAGGCTCCTCCCACCATTGCTGTGTGTGAGAGGCCTGAGGTAGAGGCTCCTCCCACCATTGCTATAGCAGCTAGTTATGAGGAGAATGATCTAACTTTAGTCCCTTACACACTAGCGTTTCTGTCCGGATCCGGCAGATGCGGATAGAAAACCGCATTTGACGCATTTGCACTTGCTGTACACTTGCGGTACACTTCCGGCAAGCCCCATGCATTCTCTATGGCGCTTGTGGCAAGTGCGGCATTGCTGCAATCCGGCACTTGCGGCCGTGTAAAAAAATGCGGTCAGCTGCATTTTGTTTCGCTGCTGCAACTGCCGCAAGTGTTGGATGGCGGCAATACTGCACTTGCCACAAATCCCATAGAGAATGCATGGGGCCTGCCGCAAGTGCCGCCGTCAGGCGGCAGATGCGGTTTTCTGTCCAGATCTGCCGGATCAGGATAGAAACGTTAGTGTGAAAGGGGCCTTTCAGAAACATACATTGAGGTAGAGATGGCAGCAAAATACAATGTAAAATATCTATCTATCTGTCTTCACTACATCTATCACAACGTACAGTTAGGGCCAGAAATATTTGGACAGTGACACAATTTTAGCGAGTTGGGCTCTGCATGCCACCACATTGGATTTGAAATGAAACCTCTACAACAGAATTCAAGTGCAGATTGTAACGTTTAATTTGAAGGGTTGAACAAAAATATCTGATTGAAAATGTAGGAATTGTACACATTTCTTTACAAACACTCCACATTTTAGGAGGTCAAAAGTAATTGGACAAATAAACATAACCCAAACAAAATATTTTTATTGTCAATATTTTGTTGCAAATCCTTTGGAGGCAATCACTGCCTTAAGTCTGGAACCCATGGACATCACCAAACGCTGGGTTTCCTCCTTCTTAATGCTTTGCCAGGCCTTAACAGCCGCAGCCTTCAGGTCTTGCTTGTTTGTGGGTCTTTCCGTCTTAAGTCTGGATTTGAGCAAGTGAAATGCATGCTCAATTGGGTTAAGATCTGGTGATTGACTTGGCCATTGCAGAATGTTCCACTTTTTTGCACTCATGAACTCCTGGGTAGCTTTGGCTGTATGCTTGGGGTCATTGTCCATCTGTACTATGAAGCGCCGTCCAATCAACTTTGCAGCATTTGGCTGAATCCGGGCTGAAAGTATATCCCGGTACACTTCAGAATTCATCCGGCTACTCTTGTCTGCTGTTATGTCATCAATAAACACAAGTGACCCAGTGCCATTGAAAGCCATGCATGCCCATGCCATCACGTTGCCTCCACCATGTTTTACAGAGGATGTGGTGTGCCTTGGATCATGTGCCGTTCCCTTTCTTCTCCAAACGTTTTTCTTCCCATCATTCTGGTACAGGTTGATCTTTGTCTCATCTGTCCATAGAATACTTTTCCAGAACTGAGCTGGCTTCTTGAGGTGTTTTTCAGCAAATTTAACTCTGGCCTGTCTATTTTTGGAATTGATGAATGGTTTGCATCTAGATGTGAACCCTTTGTATTTACTGTCATGGAGTCTTCTCTTTACTGTTGACTTAGAGACAGATACACCTACTTCACTGAGAGTGTTCTGGACTTCAGTTGATGTTGTGAACGGGTTCTTCTTCACCAAATAAAGTATGCGCCGATCATCCACCACTGTTGTCATCCGTGGACGCCCAGGCCTTTTAGAGTTCCCAAGCTCACCAGTCAATTCCTTTTTTCTCAGAATGTACCCAACTGTTGATTTTGCTACTCCAAGCATGTCTGCTGTCTCTCTGATGGATTTTTTCTTTTTTTCAGCCTCAGGATGTTCTGCTTCACCTCAATTGAGAGTTCCTTTGACCGCATGTTGTCTGGTCACAGCAACAGCTTCCAAATGCAAAACCAGACACCTGGAATCCACCCCTGACCTTTTAACTACTTCATTGATTACAGGTTAACGAGGGAGACGCCTTCAGAGTTAATTGCAGCCCTTAGAGTCCATTGTCCAAATACTTTTGGTCCCTTGAAAAAGAGGAGGCTATGCATTACAGAGCTATGATTCCTAAACCCTTTCTCCGATTTGGATGTGGAAACTCTCATATTGCCGCTGGGAGTGTGCACTTTCAGCCCATATTATATATATAATTGTCTTTCTGAACATGTTTTTGTAAACAGCTAAAATAACAAAACTTGTGTCACTGTCCAAATATTTCTGGCCCTAACTGTATATGGCAGATTTCTTAACTCACAGTGCTCAAAGTATTAATGGTACACTGGAACAAATCTACTGCCACACGACAACTGTGATAAAAAGAGAGAGGGGAGGGGGACAAGAGGCGCAATAGTGCCCTTATCACTTAGACACTAACTTTCAGCGGTGAAAAAAACGATCCACTCACCTACTCCAGTTGTGTGACCCACAACTGGCTTAAGAGCATGTAGGATAATATCCTGATGGCTGCTGCTGGACCTCCACCGTTTCCACACACGTGTGGTCAAAACTGAAAATTCAGGGAAAGAAGGTGTACTCCGGTCCGCGCTGCCAGAAACATCAAAGAAAACCAAGACGAAGTTCTGATCCAATCCTTCTTTATTCACATCCAACGCGTTTCAGTGCCCACCCGGCACCTTCATCAGGGACAACTGTGTCACTCAGCAGCAGTAGAACTGGTACCGGGATACCACAGACATACTATGGGGGTGCAAAAGGCTCACCTGGTGTCCTCGTATATGGTTGTGGAACCTCTAGGCCTCCTTGGACACCAGGGCCTGGATATAGCTGAGCCCTCTGCAGCCTCATAGCATGTTCTTGTTTTTCTTAGACCCAAATACAAACATGGATGTACTATGGGGCTCAGCTGTACCCAGGCCCTGGTGTTCTCCTATATACGGTTGTTGAGGAACCTCTAGGTCTCCTTGCACACCTGGACCTGGGTGCAGCTGAGCCCTATGCAGTCCCATAGCATGTTCTTGTTTTTCTTAGGCCCACAAACAACTTATCACATTTCCCTTATAAAGGGAACTTGACTTGATGAAAGTGCACATCTGCTACGCAGATAAACATTTCAGATATGCACCTACTGATCACCTTCACGTGCCCTTTGCAGAAGTAGTGAATAGGCTCTTATGGATGTGACTCCAACCTACTCATATCTTTTATATTGTAGGGTAGATTCAGGCAGTGAAAACCTGTCCTGACATGATCGGGAAAGTTTTGAGTCTGTGGGTGATAAGAAAATAAGGTTTTCATTCCCTTTCTACAAGCAATAGTATTAGAAAAAAAAGGCTATTGGGGCTGATCCATTTCCCTATCATGTTGTAGTATATTGTGCTGTCTTCATTATGCTTTATTGTAGGGATGGGCGACCTCTACCATTGCCCGTGGCACATTAGTCATCCTTTCAGGCACTCGGTCACCATATTTATTATTATTTATTTATTTCTTTAGCACCATTAACGTTTTGATACTGTACATGAAAGGGGTTTCATACAAAAAACAGATGTAGGTTACAGTGAACAATTTTACAATTGATGCACCCCCAGGGCCGTGGGGTACTTGGAACTGGGCTTTGCTACTTCTGGGGGAGTCACAGGGGTCGAGACCCAGCTATGTGACCCTGAGTGTCAGATAAAAGTTCGGGGATGGTTGTCGTGACACCACCTGTGGTGTTCGGCTATTGGGGCTGATGCTGTGGTGCGGAACTGCTGGGTATGATGGGATAAAGTGGGATCACTCCCCCCAGGGTAACCGGGATAGTCTATGGCGGTGGTAGGCCATTGTGGTGCAGGACTGAGGGCGCAAAGTAACCAACAGACACACAGTTCGCAGTCTCCTTTACCTTTACTGGTAGTAGCAGGTGCAGTCCAGGGTAGCGTCCACAGGAGATGTTAGAATTTCTGGACAGTTGGTAACCGAGCCATAGCCGCCTCAGTGTATGGCATCCAGCCCTTAGTAAAAGCCAGGAGAATGTTACCGCCTGATTGCATTGTGCCCGCTGTACAGTTTGGTGGAGTCGGCCTTTACTTCTCCAGTGAGGGGAAATAATAATCCTTCATCAGAAAACATTTTGGACAATTACAGCTTCCAACTTTGCGGGAGCAGTTTGGGAAGACCCTTCTCTGTTCCTCATGACTGTGTCCAGTGCACAAGGTCCATACAGACAAGGAGGGAGAGAGCATGACCGAACACAAAGAGCACAGACCCAGGGGCGTAACTACAATGGGTGCAGGGTTGCAAGCGTAACCGGGCCCTGGAGCCTAGATTTGCAATAATTGGGGCCACATTGGATCGTTTGCATCTGGGCCCATTAGCTTGAAGATATGCCACTGCCCAGACCTCAACTCCATCCAGCACCTACAGTTGAGGTTGTGAGCCCGGCCTCCCGCAACTTCAGCGTCATCTCACAGATGCCCTTCTGAACAGAGGAGCAAAATTTCCCACAGATGCCTCCAAAATCTTGTAGAAAACGTTCCTAGAATTGCTGGAATTGTTATATCTGCAGAGTGGTCATCTCCATATTAATGTCTATGGATGTAGAATGGGAGGTGAGAAAAGCTTCTGGACGTGTAATGTGGAAGGGGAGGGGGGCACATACTTTTCTTAAAATATAATGTGTTTAATGCTTTGCACAGAACTAAACCATGGCTGAGGTCAGTTTGCTTTCCCTATTGTAAATGTGACAGGTCCTATTATTGCTGTGTTCTCTAGATCCCCAAAATTCTGGGGGTCCCTGGTTGACTCGTGAGAAAGACTCATTACTGGGGACAAGCCAAATGGTGATTCTCAATGTCTGGCTTGGAAACTAAAAGGAGCCATAACATGATCTCCCAATGTAAAGGGGATGTGCTACCAACAATGTACAAGCTGAGTGGGGACTGAACAATGGCATTAACACAGCTTTTATTGACTGTGTAATAGAGGCTAAAGGGTTTTCCTATCTCCAAAATCATATCTCAATATGTAGTAGGTGTAATAATAATAATAATAATAATAATAATATTAGCAAATCCCTCCAATTAGAAATGTAGTATACTTCTGATTAGCTGTCACTTACCTCATGTGCAGGACATTGCAAGACCTTAGGTATCCATGGTCACGACCACTAGCAACTAACTATCACTACATGAGTGGTCTTAACCATAGATACCTAAATTACAGTAATGCCCTGAACATAAGGTAACAGACATAGCTGATAAAGAGATTACTACATTTCTACCTAGAGGTATTTTGCTAATATTATTATAATTACACTAATATATAGTTGGATAGGATCGTGGAGATGAAACCACTGCTTTAAAGGGACCATGTCAGGTCATTCAACCCCCGTAACCTATTACTACCTGTCCCTGCACCTTTGTAGCAGATCCCTAACCAGCCCTGTCTGCTCTAAAGGTGCCCTAAAATGTTTAAGAAAAATGAGTTATAAACTTGTATACAGTCTCCATCTGGAGACTGGAAAGGCGGGCTCCATTCTCCCCTCCTTTCTGGCATTCAGCACACCCCGCTGGGCGTCCTCGTTCCTTATGTTCATCCTCTTCTTTTTTGTAATTCCCGCCTTCCTTGCTTAATGATATGCCGGGCCGGAACGTCAAATCTGGCCAGGTGCATTGTGGGGCTGCCCATAGATCTACTGTAAATGCCTACAGGACCTCGGACAGCGGCACATACTATACATACATTACATATAGTATGTGCGCAGCTGAGAGGGGAGCCGCATCTTCATTGAGAAAAATGTACAGCGCCAACAATAGCCGGCTAACTTTACAGGGAAAATTAACACATGACATGCCGTCCAGAGTGGGCAGCATGTCTCTAGGGGGGGTGGGCACCCCCTAGAGACATGTTGCCCACAATTATTATTAATATTTAATCTTTTTTCACAAATTTTACAGTTTGCTTATCCCTGTGGCTGCAGGGATGAGCAAACTATACGGTTACCGCATTGCTCAGGATTACACATCCTGAGCAATGTGGTGACTGCATTGTGGAGGCTAGAACCGCTCCGACAACTGCAGCCTGCATGATTTTTCATGCAGACTGCAGATCCGGAGCCGGTAACCGGATTGCTTGTAAAGCAATTCGGTTACCATAATGAGCTCCTATGAGGAGTGGTTCCTGCTAAGGTTTTGAGCTTTTTAAAAGCTCAAAACCGGATCAGGATTTCAAAATAAAAACACATGTGTGACCCTAGCCTTAGGCTTACAGGGCCTGGTGGCAGAAACTGGAGGCTGGTGGGTTTTATGCTCCCCAACAACTCAAGTGGTGCAATCCAGGGCATCATTAGTACATAGGATCAGGGAACTGCTATAGAATCTGTACTACCAGCCTAGCAGGAGATAGCCCGCAGCTACCTAGAGGGAGTACTGGAAGCCCAAGGCACCAAGAAACCTAAAACTGAAGCAAAGTCAGAAGGAAGGCCATATTACTCAATCAGTAGAGGAGACTACATTTCTCATCAGACTGGCTTGACCACCTGCCTGGTGGTGGATGTACTACCCTGAACTTGCCAAAGTAACTTCAGTAAAAAGGTAAAACAAAAGACTGCTGTCTATTTCCTCCACTACACCTTCCACCACTACCATTATCATTTCCCTGGGAGCCAGCCCTAGTTGTGAAGGGTTAACCACCTGCACTGCTGTCGCCACCTATCTCCCAGGGATCCCCTGCAGTGACAGCCCTGTCTGGCTTATTATCCCAACAGGCATGACAAACAAACTTTATCTCTTCTATTACCCCCTTTACATGTGTGGTAAGACCATGGCTGCTGGGCATGGCTACCATGTACCAAAATCTGGCCCAGCTGTTGAGTAACCTGGCCCTTGCAACCGACACAGATGGGCACGAAACGATCTTTAATAGATTAGTAATAGATTTTTCACTTTGCATAGGCTGCCATTATTTATATAAGACAATGTGCTAACTAGAATGATGATCTTTTAGGCAAATCAAAAGATCATTTCACCTGATGGAAGAGCATTTTTCTCATTTGTCAGGTGATCTGAAGAGTATTTGGTCTGTACAATTGTCGTGAAACGAGCATTCGTATGAACACCCATTCATAATTGTGCAGTATAAAAGGGTATACAAACTGTTAATTTTTTTTTGTGTGTAAAAAACAGTATATTTTACAATAGCAGCAAAATAAATGAGATCGCTAAAATCTCTTTCACGCGGTGCATTCTGTCGTTGCGATTTCTGCGGCGCGGTGTGGGATTTTTTTTAATCACACGTAATCAATTCTACAGCGTTTTTGTTGCATATTTTGCCCCTTAAAATGAATACAAATCACATGATAAATGCAGCGTGGGAACATACCCCTTAAGTGTACTTTATAATATAGACATCAATTGAAGAGGACAGCCATTGTTTGTAAATGGAAGCCCAATAAACAACCCTTATTTAACAATCCAGTTTGACAACTTCTTTGATTACGAAACTCCTGGGAAGCTCTTATGTTGTTCCCATACTCACTAGACTAATGTGGGTTAAACTGGCTGAGATCAGTATGTTCAGTCAATGGGGCCCCTAGCATCATATTTTCAGGGGAAATGTTGATCGGGCATGTCCATTTTCGGACTGCTGATCGCTTTTTTTCTACTGGATATAAGAACTGGCTGACGTGTCGGTCGGTGACTTTCTTAGGCTGGCTTAACACTAGCGTTACCTCAAGATTCGAATGACAATGGGAGTATCTGCATGTGGCCCTGCGTCTGCAAACGAGAGACTGGAATGCTGTGGATGGGTAGGGAGTAGTAGTTATGAAATTTTGCGTATGCTCAGTGTGGTACACAGGATCGGATAGACCGGATCCACCCATTTCTGGATCCGGACACCATTGAAATACATTATGTTTGCAACTGCATTGGGACGCATCCAGATGCATCAGGATTAGACGAACTCCAAAATCGCAACATGGTGCAGCTGGGGAGGAGGTCAAAAGGACGCAGTGGTAAGCATCCGCCAAAAAACGTATGCAAATGCATGTCCATGCGGCCCCATTTTAAGTATAGGGACACATGGCAGATCAGGAGGCTTCAGGATTTGGGCAGATTACAACGCAACACAAAAAAATGCAAGTGTGAAACCAGCCTTAGGGAATACACAAGAACCCAGTTAAACGAATGTCCTATATATGGTTAAAATATTGGTAAAATATTAGGTAAAGAGATGGAAAAATGGTGCAATATCTGGCATCCATGAGTCCGTTACCTAGAAAGTATAATAACCCAGAATCTACGGAAACTACTAAAATGTTTTTGCTTTGGTCTCTTAGAAGAACTAAAGCCAACAATTTGGTGGAACTAACTCTCTATCCCTGTACATGCCTAATGGCATATGTTGCGGAATGGAGTATTTTAGTTCATGGTTTCCATGCCCAGTCTTTTCTAATACTGGACCGAGTTCATCGTCTTCACCCCAAGTTGCTCTCCCCTTCTCCCAGACCTATCCATCATTGTCAATGACTGCTCACTCTCCCCAGTCCTCCAAGTGCCTCAAGGTAATCCTCGACTCTTCCCTCTCCTTCAAGCCTCACATCCAAGCCTTCGCCACCTCCTGTCGACTCCAGATCAAAAACATTTTTCGGATCCGCCCTTTCCTCGACCACGACACTGCTAAAACACTTGTTCATGCTCTCATCATGACTCATCAGCCTCCCAGCTACCTCCATCGCACCTTTCCAAATTATCCTAAACTCCGCTGTTCGACTAATCCACCTGCTTCCCCGCTACTCCCCTGTCTCCCCCCTCTGCCAAGAACTTCACTGGCACCCCACTTCTCAGAGATCCCGTTCAAAACCCCAACCATGACATACAAAGCCATTCACAACCTGTCCCCTCCATACATCTCTGACATGGTTTCCCGACATCTACCCTCACGCAACTCGCAATTCTCCCAAGAACTCCTCTACTACCCTCTCATTTCCACCTCAGAACCGGATACAAGATTTCTCCCGTGCATCCGCTATACTCTGGAACTCTCTCCCCCAACACATCAGGCACTCGCCTACCCTGGGAACCTTCAAAAGAAACCTGAAGACCCATCTCTTAGCCTAAAACCTACAATGGGACCCGGTCCACCACACTATCTCATGTTCGGCACTTCCCCCTTCCTACTGTATCCCCATCCGTCCCTCGTAGACTTTGAACCCTCGCAGACAGGGTCCTCTCCCCTCCTGTACCTGTACGATTTCATTGTCAATACATACTGTACTTGTCCTTGTCTGCCCTTTCCATATGTAAAGCGCCATGGAAACTAATGGTGCTATATAAATAAATAATAATCATAAATCATTACCAGAAAAATCGGGCAGCGTTTTTTCCAGTCTTCCTAGTGGAAGCACATAATTGTTTGGACAGACCGGGTGTGTATAATAAGCCTATTGGAAGGCCAGGCAGAACAGTTGTGGAATGAGTGAATTTTACCCCAAATCCCATAAAGGCTAACTTACCGCACCCCATTCTGCCGCAGTATAGTTTAACACAGCTACAGGCAAAAATGCCTCTGATGAGATGGGCACCATTTTTGCCTTTCCTTTTACTCAAAAGCCCCCTCTTCACTGGTAGGTGTTGACACCAGTGCTCGGCATGCAAGACTCAGGACAACATTGCTGATTTCTTGTTTCCTAAGGTGTTTGGCCATCACATACGGTTCCACCTATTGTTTGAGCGGCAGCTATCTCTCCCAACTCACATAAGCAGGAGTGCTCCCTCTGCCAGGAGCTCCTGTGTTCTCTATTAGAAAGCTGCTGCCAGACATCACTGGCAATGGCTTATCTTGAAGAGAACACAAAAGATTGGTGGTCCGAAATCGAAGATGCTGGATACTTATCTCTCATCAATCATCTGTAAAGGTACCGTCACACACAGCAATATTGCAATTTCACTGGCAATTTGCTGGTTGCAGTGAAATCATGGACACATTGTTCCATTTGTACACAGCAACAAGATAGAACAATGTGTCCATGATTTCACTGCAACCAGCAAATTGCCAGTGAAATTGCTAGTAATATTGCCGCGTGTGACGGTACCTTTAGGGACTTCCATATTCATTATACTGCAATTCCGCAGATTTGGCCTTCAGACTACGCAGCTATCCCATAGACATAAAGGAAGTTCATGGGTAAAATGTGCTTTAACCTGGAATTAGATTCTTGGGGTGGCGTAGTTTGTTACTTAGTCAATGAATTGCTAAAGGGGCTTATAAAGAACCATGAATTCCACAGCACTTTACAGACATCATCACTCTTCCCATTGGGATTCACAACCTAAACATCCTATCGGTATGTCTTTGGAGTGTGGGAGGTAACTGGTGAACCCGGAGGAAACCCACACAAACAGGGGGAGAACATATAAACCTCTTGCAAATGGTGGGATTTGAACCCAGCAGGACCCCAGTGAATGCTACCTGTAACTAACTTGCTTTTCGCAACTACCCAAAACACATGAATAATCAGTTTGGAGAGGAGAAATCCTGGGTGATCTAATGCATATGGGCGACCGTAGGCATTATGTGGAACTACTCTGTATTTCTTTCTGCCAACACATGACACTTTTATATAGGATCCCAGGAATGATGCTGTTCATCTGGCATTCAATTTTATATTCATTCATAGCCTGTACGTCAAAGAAAGTTTACTTCTATCACCTCAGTCCCAGATTATACAGTCATATGAAAAAGTTTGGGCACCCCTCTTAATCTAACTCATTTTTTTTTTGTTTATAATTGGGTTTTTGCAACAGCTATTTCAGTGTGATATATGTAATAACTGATGGACACAGTAATATTTCAGGATTGAAATGAGGTTTATTGTACTAACCGAAAATGTGAAATATGCATTATTTCAAAATTTGACAGGTGCAAAAGTATGGGCACCTCAACAGAAAAGTGACATTAATATTTAGTAGATCCACCTTTTGCAAAAATAACAGCCTCTAGTCGCTTCCTGTAGCTGTTAATGAGTTCCTGGATCCTGGATGAAGGGATTTTTGACCATTCCTCTTTACAAAACAATTCCAGTTCAGTTAAGTTTGATGGTCGCGGAGCATGGACAGCCCGCTTCATAACATCCCACAGATGTTCAATGATATTCAGGTCTGGGGACTGGGATGGCCATTCCAGAACATTGTAATTGTTCCTCTGCATGAATGCCTGAGAAGATTTGGAGCGGTGTTTTGGATCATTGTCTTGCTGAAAGATCCATTCCTGGCGTAACTTCAACTTTGACACTGATTGTTGAACATTATTCTCAAGAATCTGCTGATACTGAGTGGAATCCATGCGAGCCTCAACTTTAACAAGATTCCCGATTCCGTCATTGGCCACACAGCCCCAAAGCATGATGGACCCTCCCCCAAATTTGACAGTGGGTAGCAAGTGTTTTTCTTGGAATGCTGTGTTTTTGTGGTTCCATGCATAACGCCTTGTTGTATGACCAAACAACTCAATCTTTGTTTCATCAGTCCACTGGACCTTCTTCCAAAATGAAACTGGCTTGTCCAAATGTGCTTTTGCATACCTCCGGCGACTCAGTTTGTGGCGTGCATGCAGAAACGGCTTCTTTCGCATCACTCTCCCATACAGCTTCTCCTTGTGCAGTGTGCGCTGTATTGTTGACCGATGCACAGTAACACCATCTGCAGCAAGATGATGCTGCAGGTCTTTGGAGGTGGTCTGTGGATTGTTCTTGACTGTTCTCACAATTCTTCTTTGCCTTTCTGATATTTTTGTTGGCCTGCCACTTCTGGCCTTTACAAGAACTGTCCCTGTGGTCTTCCATTTCCTTACTATGTTCCTCACAGTGGAAACTGACAGGTTAAATCTCTGAGACAAATTTTTGTATCCTTCCCCTGAACAACTATGTTGAACAATCTTTTTTTTCAGATCATTTGAGAGTTGTTTTGAGGAGCCCATGATGCCACTCCTCAGAGAAGATGCAACTAGGAGAACAACTTGCAAGTGGACACCTGAAATAGCTTTTCTCATGATTGGATACACCGGGCTATGAGGTTCAAAGCTCAATGAGGTTACCAAACCAATTTAGTGCTTCAGTAAGTCAGTAAAAAGTAGTTGGGAGTATTCAAATCATGAAAATCAGAAGGGTGCCCATACTTTTGCACCTGTCAAATTTTGATATAATGCATATTTCACATTTTTGGTTAGTACAATAAACCTCATTTCAATCCAAAAATATTACTGTGTCCATCAGTTATTACATATATCACATTGAAATAGCTGTTGCAAAAAAACAATTTTAAACCAAAACAAATGAGTAAGATTAAGAGGGGTGCCCAAACTTTTTCACATGACTGTATGTGTCTATTTACACTAAGTTCCTGGGAACTTT
>JARQOC010000006.1:445509716-445570706 GCA_033576535.1 Allobates femoralis | reverse complement strand
TGCCACAGGTGTCTTGTTCAATCTACTCAGTAGAGCACATGCACACAAGGATGACTGAAACATGCATGAATAGAGAAGCTGTCGACCAGATCTAAGGTCTCTGTATACCTTAGAACAGAAGTGATGGATTTTTCCCATTACAGGTTTGACTGTAAATACTCAACAAATGTTACATGCATATTTTGCTGCAAGTATTGCTGTAGATTTGCTATATAATATGTATTATTTATTTTTATAGTATCATTGATTCCATGTGCCATGGCTCAGTTTGGGGATTTGATCCGGAGACCTTCTGTTATGTCATCAGTTCCTCTGTCTGCCTCTTCTTCCCTGTCTAAGGCTGGCTTCACACTTGCAGATGCATCTGCAGCGTTTTGCAGATGCATCTGCAAGTATCAGCATGCAGACCACGGCCGTGGTGTGAATGCTCTCATTGATTCCTATATGTGAGCCGTAAGCAGGCGTATGCCTGCTTACAGATCACACTCTCCCGCCCGCACTATGGACGCGAGATGTTGCGTCCAAGGTGCGGGGCGGGAGTGTGTGATCTGTCAGCAGGCATACGCCTGCTTACGGCTCACATATAGGAATCAATGAGAGCATTCAGACCGCGGTGCGCCCTATTATAAACATAGGGACCGCGGTCTGCATGCTGATACTTGCAGATGCATCTGCAAAACGCTGCAGATGCATCTGCAAGTGTGAAGGCAGCCTAAATACTGTTGTTTCTATTGTCTGTGTTTTCCCTTCTCGGTTCGCTCCTCCTCAAGTGTTTTTCTAATTCACCATTGTTCAGTTTCATTATCAAGTAGGAGCCGCACACAGGATTCTTTTTGCAGCCTTTATTCTTCCTTGTGGGGTCTTACATAGTGGAGGATGCGGGAGGGAGGACGGGGGAGCAGCCTATACTACGGCCGTTTCGCACCGTCAGTCGTGCTTGTACGGGTACAGTCTCCAACAAACTGTGAGACTAATTCACCATTGTGGTTTGCCCTATCACATTCTTCATTGGGTTAAATATGTTCACCTCTCATCCTACTTCCTTGCTGGCTGTATCTCTATGTGGATTTATCTCTGAGAGTTACAGCCCTTCAGCTAACAGGGTTTACTTTTGAGTAGACACCAGTTGAGTGCCTGCAGTGTGTTGGTTTTGTTTCCTTCCTTGTACTTTATTTCAGTTTATCCCACTCTGGGTTTGTGCCGTAACACAGCCCAGCAGTTGAGGCCATGTTATAGGGTGTGAGCCTTGTTTTTGTGAGGTCCTGGTGGGGTTGTGAGATGTAATGAGGTCATGAATAACATGGACTTCATTTCAGATAGAACTGGCGTTACATAGTGCTCCAAACAAAGGGAGTGGCGCAGTTGGGATGAAGGGATTGGGTTTTATGTTAGAGAGGTGGCAGTAGTTTCTAGTAGCTGGTGAGTGATAGAAGGGAGAAATAATGGAGGGTATCAGCTGTGGAGGACCAGGATTGGGAGATATATCATCATCTGTGAGGACAAATAGAGAGAGGGTGAAGAGGTGGAGGAAAGAGAACATCCAACTTGTTTTGTGTTTTAGAAGTTTAGGAGAAGGTCATGTGGGGAGGCAAGAGGGAAGGAGAGATAATTATTTGTTTGGTGGGGGATGGGGTTTGAGGATAGCAAAGGAGTGTAATGATTAGTGGAGCAACAACTGTAAGGACAGATATAGGCATGGTGAAAAGTAATCGTGGCAAAATGAAAAGGCAGAGGCAGGTAATGAACAGTTGTAGCTCTTACCTTCTGGTCATTACTGGCTCATTTTGGTATATTTCTATAAGCCGCACTTAAATGGAGCTGGTCATAGACCACTCTATGCAGTTTTCCACCACTACTCATGATTGGGGCTTAGAAATGTTTGGGCCTCTTCAACCTTTGAGAAAGAGGTCATCAGATATGAGACATTTTTGTTATGTGCAGATGTTCCCGCTGCCGGCTGATGAGGGTTTTCATACCTGCACTCACATGTTGACATAGACAAGCGCTGACCAGATAGATCTAGACTAGAGGAAGGTGCTTGTGTTGGTTTCACAAAGGTATTTCCTTATCAGCGTTTTTATCTCTCAGATTGAGGGAACAACTTGTCTTAAATGGTAAAAACATGAATATTTGCCTCTTTCAAGTAGATACTTTGTGTCTGTGGTCAGTAAATATACACTTAGCTAGGAATTCCATTGGGTAGAAGTCACCACTGACTTTCATATACTACTGATATCCAGTATATACAACATATGTATATACATATAGAGTGATTCCGAGTAGCCACGGGTTAATCGAATCCTCCGCAGGTGCAATCCAACTTTGTGCTGCATGATGAAACAAGAAAAAAAGAAAGAGGATAGACTTTTAATGAAAACATACATACTGCTTGATCTCCACATACTTGGTGCCAAAAGGTAGAAACGTAAGAAACCAAGCCACCTGTACATCAGGTATTACAGGGTCACTCCTAGGGATGGGCGAGTCTACTCGCTAGAACTCGGGACTCGGCGATTCTGAAGGTACTCGCAGGACTCGTTACTCGGCGAATCTCCCAGCTTGGACTCGCACAGTGACGAGTCCAATGGAATTCAATGTCAATAAGCTTGACTCGTCACAGATACCCGCTGTCAGCAGCGAGTCTGAGCGAGTCTACGATTCCGAGTCCTACGAGTCTACGATTCCGAGTCCTGTATACTGTATTCGGGAGTCGGACTCTCGAATACAGAATCTGTTATGTTGCGAGTCAGCACAGCGTGCGTGTTAGGTCAGAAAACTTGTGAAGATAGCCAATCATAGTCAGTAATGGCATAGCAAAGTTGGTTGTGTCAGGACTATGATTGGCTGCTGTCCATCGTGATGCCTATGTCATGTATGACAGGCAAGGCAGTATATAAGGCTTGTCCCCGCCATTTTGGGCACATTCCTGAGACGATCTGACCTAGTATAGGGAGAGAGAGATATATGCTGGAGCAGATCAGGGATTGTCAGTGTAGGGAAGATTCCTTTTATTAACCCAAAAAGCTCTTCTGAGAGCTAGGAGGAGGACGGAGTAGTGCTGTGTAGGCAGGCAGGGAGGGAAGGAAGGAGAAGCCTTAGAGTGCACACAGGACGGACCTCATAGCTTAGCTTACTCACTCAGCTTTGCTAACAGCTGCAGTCAGAGGCTTAGCTGAGGTGCTGTTTCCTTTTTGTTTTTGCACCAGATCGATTTTTGTTCCTAATAAGCCATAGAGCGTTATTTTTTCTGTGGCAGACCAGTGTGTTGCTGCTAGCACGTACTCCACCTTAGGGAGTGTAGTGTGCGGCTTCACTGCCAAGTGTGAGAGCGCACACTTACCCCGCCAGCAAGTGACGCATTCAGCAAACCTAACCACATCTCGGTGGCTGTGCGCACTTCAAACCAATTTTTTTAGGGAGTGTAGTGTGCGGCTTCACTGCCAAGTGTGAGAGCGCACACTTACCCCGCCAGCAAGTGACGCATTCAGCTAACCTAACCACATCTCGGTGGCTGTGCGCACTTCAAACCAATTTTTTTAGGGAGTGTAGTGTGGGGCTTCACTGCCAAGTGTGAGAGCGCACACTTACCCCGCCAGCAAGTGACGCATTCAGCTAACCTAACCACATCTCGGTGGCTGTGCGCACTTCAAACCAATTTTTTTAGGGAGTGTAGTGTGCGGCTTCACTGCCAAGTGTGAGAGCGCACACTTACCCCGCCAGCAAGTGACGCATTCAGCTAACCTAACCACATCTCGGTGGCTGTGCGCACTTCAAACCAATTTTTTTAGGGAGTGTAGTGTGCGGCTTCACTGCCAAGTGTGAGAGCGCACACTTACCCCGCCAGCAAGTGACGCATTCAGCTAACCTAACCACATCTCGGTGGCTGTGCGCACTTCAAACCAATTTTTTTAGGGAGTGTAGTGTGCGGCTTCACTGCCAAGTGTGAGAGCGCACACTTACCCCGCCAGCAAGTGACGCATTCAGCAAACCTAACCACATCTCGGTGGCTGTGCGCACTTGAAACTAATTTTTTTAGGGAGTGTAGTGTGCGGCTTCACTGCCAAGTGTGAGCGCGCACACTTACCCCGCCAGCAAGTGACGCATTCAGCAAACCTAACCACATCTCGGTGGCTGTGCGCACTTGAAACTAATTTTTTTAGGGAGTGTAGTGTGCGGCTTCACTGCCAAGTGTGAGCGCGCACACTTACCCCGCCAGCAAGTGACGCATTCAGCAAACCTAACCACATCTCGGTGGCTGTGCGCACTTGAAACTAATTTTTTTAGGGAGTGTAGTGTGCGGCTTCACTGCCAAGTGTGAGAGCGCACACTTACCCCGCCAGCAAGTGACGCATTCAGCAAACCTAACCACATCTCGGTGGCTGTGCGCACTTGAAACTAATTTTTTTAGGGAGTGTAGTGTGCGGCTTCACTGCCAAGTGTGAGCGCGCACACTTACCCCGCCAGCAAGTGACGCATTCAGCAAACCTAACCACATCTCGGTGGCTGTGCGCACTTGAAACTAATTTTTTTAGGGAGTGTAGTGTGCGGCTTCACTGCCAAGTGTGAGAGCGCACACTTACCCCGCCAGCAAGTGACGCATTCAGCTAACCTAACCACATCTCGGTGGCTGTGTGCACTTCTAACCAATTTTTTTAGGGAGTGTAGTGTGCGGCTTCACTGCCAAGTGTGAGAGCGCACACTTACCCCGCCAGCAAGTGACGCATTCAGCTAACCTAACCACATCTCGGTGGCTGTGCGCACTTCTAACCAATTTTTTTAGGGAGTGTAGTGTGCGGTTTCACTGCCAAGTGTGAGCGCGCACACTTACCCCGCCAGCAAGTGACGCATTCAGCAAACCTAACCACATCTCGGTGGCTGTGCGCACTTGAAACTAATTTTTTTAGGGAGTGTAGTGTGCGGCTTCACTGCCAAGTGTGAGCGCGCACACTTACCCCGCCAGCAAGTGACGCATTCAGCAACACCTAACCACATCTCGGTGGCTGTGCGCACTTGAAACTAATTTTTTTAGGGAGTGTAGTGTGCGGCTTCACTGCCAAGTGTGAGCGCGCACACTTACCCCGCCAGCAAGTGACGCATACAGCAACACCTAACTCCAACTCGGTGACTGTGCATTCGTCTACAATGTCTCAAAAAAAAACAATTACCAAAAAGGATGTTGCAAAGGGACAGGGACGAGCTCGTGGCCGCAGCAGTCTTGCCCAAGAAGGCACTGGTACAAGTACACAGCCTAGGATTGATAGAACGTCCTTTTTTCTACCTAGAAATCCCAGTACTCAAAGAAAACGTGTGTTGAGGCCGGATGAGCATGACAAGATAACATCTTGGATGGCTCAGACGCCCTCGACCACTGGTTCTTGCAGTACGCAATCATCCGTGGCAAGACATTCTAGTGTCGCTACAGACAATGCAGCGCCATCCAATCCTCAAAGTCGTCATATTGCCTCAACCCATCGGCAGCCAGAGGAAAATTTGGATATGGACCTTGGTCACTCGGATGACTTATTCGGTTCTTATCAAGGGGTTTCTTTGTCACTGCCTGACGAGATACTTGAAGTAGACGAAATGTCTACTCATGGCCAAAGTTTGGAAGTAGCGCGTCCTGAGGAAAGACACTTTCACGAAATGCAAACAGTATCTCAGGAGGTGGATGATGATGAGGATGATGAGACACACATCTCATCTGGCCAGCCTGCTCAGTCAGTTTATCCAGAATCCTTTGAACTGGAAGGGGTGGATGATGACACCACAGATCCTACCTGGATTGCTGAATTGCATAGCCAAGAGAGCAGCCAGGAGGACGAAAGTGGCTATGTACCACTGGCAAAATCACAAAGGCGTACTGTCTCCAGAACACAAACTGTGAGAACAGTTGCCCAAATAGCGTCAACTGTGGCACAAACTGTGCCAACTGTTGCACAAACTGCAAACACAGTTGCCCAAAATGTGTCCACAGTTGGTGTTGAACAGAGTCATCCTCCTCTTCCTCCAATTAAAAATAAAGGACGAACAGCCAGTGTGTGGCAATTTTTTAAGGATAGCCCAACATTACCAAATATGGTTATCTGTAAGATGTGCCAGGCAAGGCTTAGCAGAGGCACGGTAAAAGGAAACCAGAGCACCAGCAGTATGCGCAAGCATATGTCTCTTAAGCACCCAATTCAGTGGGCACCCTATCAGGGTTCAAAATCAGTGCCTTCTGATCCAAACACTTCCAGGCCACCTCAGATACATCCTTCACCAGCAAGTGTTCAGGCTTCAGCTCCTGCTCAAGCGTACTCCTCCCAAGGTGCTTTACAAGACAGACATGACAGTAGTCAATCCTCTTGTCAGTCTGGTCCAAACGTGCAGTTGTCTGTGCCACAGCTGTATGAAAGACAGCGGAAGTTCCAACCGACACACCCATATTCCCAAAAAGTGACAGCGAAAATAGCCAAGTTGTTAGCTGTGGAAATGCTGCCGTTTAGGCTTGTGGGTACAGAGTCTTTTCGGGAGTTGATGGCTGAGGCAGCACCACGATACTCTGTACCCAGCCGGTACTTTTTCTCACGTAGTGCCGTTCCCGCCTTACACCAGCACGTGGTTAACAACTTAAAACGTGCTTTAAACAAATGCTGTCACCGCCAAAGTCCACCTAACAACGGACACGTGGACAAGTAGTTGTGGACAGGGCAGATACATTTCACTAACGGCTCACTGGATCAACCTGGTGGAGAGTGTCCCAACTTCTAAAACTGTACCATCTGACATACTTCCAACTCCACGAATAGCGGGCCCAACATCATTCCGGGTGTCTGCCTCCTCATATATGTCCAGTGCCCAATCTGCTTCTGCCACTTCCTTGTCCACTGCTGAGCCTCAAGCACCATCACGTCCGAGTTGGGAGCTTTGCAGTACTGCTTCTGCAAGGCGACAACAGGCTCTTCTGAAGCTTATCTGCCTAGGTGACACACGTCACACTGCAACAGAGTTGTGGAAAGGTCTCAAGCAACAGACCGATGAGTGGCTGGCCCCACTGGAACTACAACCAGGTCTAGTTGTGAGCGATAATGGTGCAAACCTTGTGGCGGCAATAAAGCACGGTAAACTTGTACATGTGCCTTGCATGGCTCATGTCCTGAACCTGGTAGTTCAGAAATTCCTCAAAATATACCCAGAGTTATCTGAGCTACTGGATAAGGTGAGGCGAATTTGCGCCCACTTTAGACATTCGTCCACAGCAGCTGCAAGTCTTTCTGCCCTTCAAATCCAATTTAACTTGCCGAAACACAGGCTAATTTGCGACATGCCTACGCGATGGAACTCCACCTTCCATATGCTGGCAAGGTTTAATGAGCAGCAGAAGGCAATAGCGGAATTTCAGCTGCAACATGCCCGTCAACCTGGAAGTCATACCACACACATCATACTTTCGAGTGGGTCTGGATCGCTGACCTTTGCGAGTTGCTGGATAACTTCGAATACTGTACCAAACTTGTCAGTGGGGATCAGTCGATTATAAGTCTCACCATCCCCATGCTCTGCCTGCTCCAAGAATCCCTATTGAATCTCAAAACAGATGCTTTGAGAGCACAGCGGATGGCTATGGAGCCAGAATTGAACATCGCTGATCCTAGCCACCCTAGCCAATATCAGCAGGCTACATTGGTTCAGGAAGATGGTGATGAGGGTGATGATGAAGAAGATTTATTTTTCTCTGGTACTGACGTGAACCCTGATGGGACTCCCAACCCTACGTTTATGTCGGTACAGCATGGGGGGGCTGAAGAGGAGGAGGCGGACACCGATTTAGAGGCCACGACGCGTAGTGATCTTCATTCTGTTGTAACCGAGGAGATGAGTCTTTGCAGCTTAGCACACATGGCTGAAGTAATGTGTCAATGTGTCTCCAAAGATCCACGCGTCATACACATCTATGACAGCGACCTCTACTGGTTGTCAACGTTTTTGGACCCACGGTACAAAGACAAATTTCAGTCGCTGCTGTCGCACTCATCCAGGGGCTTAACGATGGATCATGTAAAGAGGGTTCTTCTTGATATTTTGCTGGCAATATCACCGTCTGAATCCGCTATACATCGAAGAACCAGCTCTTTCCAACAGCAGCCTTTGGTTGGGACACAAACGCCATCAATGACAAGAAGAGGTGGGGGTAAGATGTCCGCCAACTGGGCGATGTTCAACAGACCTTCCAATCAAGAACGTAATTTGCCTACGGTGACCTTGAGTAGGAGACAACAATTGTCCAACATGGTGCAGCAGTATCTCAGTGACAGTACCAGCTTCCTAACCGACCCTTCTGTACCCTTTAATTACTGGGTTTCCAAGCTGCACACTTGGACTGAGCTGTCATTGTATGCCTTGGAGGTGCTGGCATGCCCAGCTGCTAGTGTGACATCAGAGCGTGTTTTCAGTGCCGCTGGGGGTATAGTCACTGATAGAAGGTCCCGCCTCACCACAGAAAATGCCGACAGGCTCACTCTAATTAAATTCAACAAGGATTGGATATCATCACAGTTCCTAAGCCCTCCTGACGACAGTACACAATCCTAGATTAACCTAATCATAATTTATATGATTGGGATATTGCGCTGTTAACAATATGCCCATTTTGGACAGGAATTAATGACAAGTCCCGTAGCTCTGTTGATTTCATTCGCACCCAGTCCAAGCAATAATATGCTATGGGCCAAGCGCCCTGCTTTATGTAAAAAAATACTTTATTAAGCCCTTTGGGCTAATTTTTTGAGGCACCAAGCCTAGGACTGCATAGTTGGCCTTGCTTCTTCTATGCTCCTAGTCCAAGCAATAATATGCAATGGGCCAAGCGCCCTGCTTTATTTAAAAATAGACTTTATTAAGCCCTTTGGGCTAATTTTTTAAGCCAAAAAGGCTAACAAGCTTATCTTGTTTTGGGAGACAACCTGGCTAACAAGCTTTTTATGGCCCTTAGACCTACATTTATACCAAAAATGGGAAACAGCCCCTTGGGCTAATTTTTTGAGCCACCAGGCTAACAAGCTTATCATGGTTTGGGAGACACCCTGGCTAACAAGCTTTTTATGGCCCTTAGGCCTACATTTATACCAAAAATGGGAAACAGCCCCTTGGGCTAATTTTTTGAGCCACCCAGGCTAACAAGCTTATCATGGTTTGGGAGACACCCTGGCTAACAAGCTTTGTATGGCCCTTAGACCTACATTTATACCAAAAATGGGAAACAGCCCCTTGGGCTAATTTTTCGAGCCACACAGGCTAACAAGCTTATCATGGTTTGGGAGACACCCTGGCTAACAAGCTTTTTATGGCCCTTAGGCCTACATTTATACCAAAAATGGGAAACAGCCCCTTGGGCTAATTTTTTGAGCCACCCAGGCTAACAAGCTTATCATGGTTTGGGAGACACCCTGGCTAACAAGCTTTGTATGGCCCTTAGACCTACATTTATACCAAAAATGGGAAACAGCCCCTTGGGCTAATTTTTCGAGCCACACAGGCTAACAAGCTTATCATGGTTTGGGAGACACCCTGGCTAACAAGCTTTTTATGGCCCTTAGGCCTACATTTATACCAAAAATGGGAAACAGCCCCTTGGGCTAATTTTTTGAGCCACCCAGGCTAACAAGCTTATCATGGTTTGGGAGACACCCTGGCTAACAAGCTTTTTATGGCCCTTAGGCCTACATTTATACCAAAAATGGGAAACAGCCCCTTGGGCTAATTTTTCCAGGCACCAATCCTATGCCTGCATCGTGGGCGTTGCTTGGACTATCATCCTGCTGGAGCCTGTTGAAGGGTCCCACTGTACGCTCCATACAAAACGTGTAGACGCGATGTGTAGCATGTAGACGTCCCAGCCTCTCACATGTGTGTTCATAGTCTTGTTGCCATAGCGAGGCATAAAGTAACCCCCCAAACACAGGCACTGTTTGTCAGCAACAGTTGTATGTGGAGTCATGATTTGACACTTAGTAACCAAGGTGACTTCATGCGCCATGCGGGCCGTAAAGTACTTGCTAATGATGCTCTCTCCCCTGTCCCCCACGCCAAATGTCTCGGGGTAATCCTTGACTCCTCCCTCTCCTTCAAGCCCCACCTGTAGTCCCTAACCAAGTCCCTGTGACTCCAACTCAAAAATATTTAACCAATTCGGTCGTTCCTCAATCCTGACACTGCTGAAACACTCATAAATGCCCTCATCATCTCCCGCCTTGACTACTGCAACCTCCTTCGCATAGGTCTCCCTGCCAACTCTCTTGCACCTCTCCAATCTATACTAAACTCTGCTGCCCACTAATCCATCTGTCCTCACGCTACTCCCCTGCCTACCCCCTCTGCCAAGCCGTTCACTGGCCCCTCCGGCCCACAGAGAGCTCACTTTAAAACACTGACCATGACATTCAAAGCCTTACACAACCTATCCCCACCATACATCTCCGACATGATCTCCCGATACCATCCCTCACGCAACCTGCGTTCATCCCAAGAACTTGTCCTACAGTCCACCCTCATCTCCTCTTCCCACAACCGCATACAGGATTTCTCCCGGTCATCCGCCATGCTATGGAACTCCCTGCCCCACCTCATCAGTCAGTCGCCTACCCTCTGAACCTTAAAGATACTTCTAAAGACTCACCTCTTCCGACAGGCCTACAACCTGCCATGAGACCCCGCTACAAGCCCCACGACCGACACCTTCCCCACCCTATTGTATCCGCACCCACCCCTCGTAGAATGTGAGCCCACGCGTACAGGGTCCTCTACTATTGTACCTGTATGACCTTATTGTCTATGTTTATTGTACTTGTCCTTCTCTACCTTTTCCTCATGTAAAGCGCCATGGAACCTATGGGCGCTATATAAATAAATAATTATAATAATTATGATGACTTGAAGCCCAACCCAAAAAAAACTCCACATTCATTCCTTGAAAAAATACAGACACAAAGCTGGTTTTTAAAACTGTGTTTAAAAAAAAAAAATGGCAGCACTGTTTGGACATTCCCAAAAATACTACCTTTTACAATTAAGGTAACAACAACAACAACAACAAATGGAGCGCTACAGGTCCTGGTAGGTGGGCTGTCCGTCCTGCAAAAGGTCAAGGGCCCCACGTATGGCCTGGCCGAACCCTTCAGGGTGGATCCTCTGAACAGGTGTAGGGAACGGTGGTAGGTCCCTGTTAGCTGGCCACTGGCAGTGAGGCAAAGCCCTGTGGGGTGGCACATGGCTGTCCCTGTGTTGTGGGCCTGCCTAGCCTGTTAGAGTTTATTTTCCACCCATCCAAATATTGGAACACATCACCTGGGTCGTTATTTGGCTGACAGGCTTCCAGCACTATCTGTAATGCTGACCTTGCCCGCAGTAGCCTGTCAAATGGAATATTATCCATGAATGGTATAATACTGCGGGCAAAGTCAGCATTACTCTGTTGCACACTTAAATGTGCTGACCCCGGGATCGGACCATAAGCTGGGCCTGCCGCTGGTGGCGTCGGTGGTGGTGCTGGCCCTGCCGCTGGTGGTGGCGGTGGTGGTGCTGGCCCTGCCGCTGGTGGTGGCGGTGGTGGTGCTGGCCCTGCCGCTAGTGGGGGCGGTGGTGGTGCGGACCCTGCCGCTGGTGGCGGTGGTGGTGGTGGTGGCGGGGACGGCGGTGGTGGTGTTGATGGCCCTGCCGCTGGTGGCGGCGGTGGTGGTGCTGGCCCGGCCGCTGTTGGCGGCGGTGGTGGTGCTGGCCCTGGCGCTGCTGGCGGCGATGCTGGTGGTGGTGGTGGTGGCGGCGGCGACGGCGGTGGTGGTGGTGGCGCCGGCCGTGGTGGTGGTGGTCGGTTTTCTCCACGCCGCCTTCTGTTTGGCGGTGGAGGGTTAACAGCACGCCGCCCTCTGTAGTAAGCTTCTCTGTGGGTAAATTAAAAAAAAATTTGGTGAATGCATTGCATTTGGAAACAAAAACATAGGTCAAACATTAAGTTGCACCTTTTTAGACTCTGTGTATCTGTGTATTCTTAATCAGATATTTGTTATTATTATGAAAGAATAACCAACTGTACATAACATAAAGGAATACGTGACTTTCTTTGCTAATTCCATACTAATACATAATTTTTCACCCCCTGATTACCACCCACCCCCCCCCATCCCATCTAATCTAGACGATCAATAACACCAATGGTTCACATGAAAAAAAAAAGTCCCCCTGACTTCACTTTTAACTTGACATACTTAATTCACAAAACTTTTAGCTTATATCATCTATATAAAGCAGGGAAGGGGTTGAAAGGTATACAATATATATATATATAATCTATTTATATAATCGGGAGTTTGAAATTCCGGCACTGTAGCCGAATCCCAAACTCCTTAGCGTCACTGCGAGCGGAGACGCGTATGCGCCTTCGCGAGCCGCAGACGCTTAACTCACACAGCCGCTATAGCGTTTTCTCGAGCAGCCTCGCGCCCTCCGCTCACAGCAAGACCTGCGCCCCTCACAGCGCCCAATCCGCCCGCGCATGCTGGCATTTGTACTTCCCCCGTCTGTGCACCCACAGGTCTTAGCAGATCACTGATGCTGACAGCGGGGGGGGACAACACAGACAATCAAATCAGGAGGAGGTCAGTGTCAGGAGGAGATGACAGCCGCCCGCCGGGGCCTGTGACACTGCAGAGGTCACAGCGGGGCTGTGTGTGCGGACAACGGGGAGGCCGGGGGCTACGGACGTACCGGACACGTCCTCTGCTCCTGGAGATGTGCCGCGGTTCCGCGCTCGCAGCGTATCTGACGCAGGAGCCGCGCTCACCACGCCCACACCACGCCCTCTGCCAAACAACCCACACCTCTCACTAACCTCCTGCAGCTAACCACACCCCATGTTTACCTTTGCCATGATGTCATTTAGCTGCGGCCGCTATATTTAGTAAGGTCAGTAATGATGGCAGTAATCGGATCTCTGCTCCCTCTAGCACGCCCCAACACTGTAGCACCATCTATTAACCCTATTCTCATCACCTATATACTCTGCTACCCACTGAGCCGCCTGTATACTCTGCTACCCACAGACCCGCCCTGTATACTCTGCTACCCACAAGACCCGCCTGTATACTCTGCTACCCACAGACCCGCCTGTATACTCTGCTACCCACAGACCCGCCTGTATACTCTGCTACCACAGAGCCGTCTTATACTCTGCTACCCAGACCCGCCTGTATACCTGCTACCACAGACCGCCTGTATACTCTCTACCCCATACAGACCCGCCTGTATACTCTGCTAGACGCCGTCTCTGCTACCGAGACCGCCTGTATACTCTGCTACCTCAGACCCGCCTGTTATACTCTGCTACCCACAGACCCGCCTGTATACTCTGCTACCACAGAGCCGCCTGTATACTCTGCTACCTCAGACCCGCCTGTATACTCTGACTACCCACCGACCCAGCCTGTATACTCTAGCTACCTCAGACCCGCCTTCTGCTACCCCAACCTAACTCTGCTACCTCAGACCCGCCTGTATACTCTGCTACCCAGACCGTAAGACTCGAGCAACTCAACGTGTATACTCTGCTACCCACAGAGCCTGAATTGGCTACCACAGAAATGGCTATGTATTAATAAAATAATACTAAATGTACACAACAGTGCTGCAGACACATACCTTGGCATACGGGCCACCGGGTGAAGGAAGGACAGCCGGTCGTAAAAGTGGTAGTGGTTCAGCAATGGAGCGGCTCCCGGTTGTCTCTCTGAGTACTGCCGGTACTGCTTCTTATGCTGGTCCCGGCAGCTCCTCCACCGTTTTTTAAGATGGTCAACTGTGAAATGATTTGAAACCGGGTTTAGAGATGTGTAATATTTGAAACAACAAAAGTATGTGTACAAATCAACAATAACATTTTATTCATTTTGTGTGTGTAATGTGTATACAAGGCACAGTGACACGACAGTGTGGAACATCATCAACAGCATTACGGACATTGAGCTCACGTGGCCACAATCACAAATGAGGCAGGACACATGTCAACGCATAGAGAATGTAATAGTGCGGGCACCAGACTCTGGTCATTAGTGGTATTTATATACACCCAACCCCTTGGCCGAAAGAGCCAGGAGGATCAGACATTAAACTCATTGTACTGTTGTGACCCCATCCAAATATAGGCAACTATGCGGTGGAGCATGATAACACATTCAGGGTCCTGTATATCCTGCTATGGGGGCCCTGTATTCCCACTGCTGGGGGCCCTGTAAACCCACTGGGCCACTGTCTACCCACTGCTGGGGGCCCTGTATACCCACTGCTGGGGGGGCCTGTACACACACTGAGGGCCCTGTATACAGGGACTGACTGGCACCCTACAGTTTGGGTCGCAACCCTCCCTCACCGGCCCGACACAGGTGAGGACGGGGGGGGGGGGGGGGGTGATGACTGGCGGCCGCCTCACAGTCACCGCAGCTCCCGCATTCTCCTATGGCTCGCTCCCAGCCGCAGCCTCGCGCTCCTCACAGCCGCTCGCTAACAGTCGCAGCCGCACGCCACTCACAGACGCTCACTCCCGGACGCAGCCGCGTGCTGATGACGTCATCGCGCGGCCAGGAGCTTCCGTTTCCGCCTGCTGCTTCAGGGACATGCGGATTATTCATGCTCCTGCAGCCGCATGACCCGTGGCACCTGGGCCAGTCCGCCCCTGCCTGTATACCACAATATGGGGGCATGTATACCCATCTGGGGGCCTGTATACTCTGCAGGGGGAGGTGTATACTCTGCTGGGGGGCTGTCTACCAGTGATAGCCGCTGTATACCAGGATGGCGGTGAATATGTTTTCATAGTTTTTCGGGGCAAAAATAGGGGGGTCGGCTTATACACGGGTCGGCTTATACACGAGTATATATACAGTAAATGCAATATATAACGTGTGAACTCATTTAACTTACTTAGATTGCTCTGTTCCTCATGGTCACTCCGATGGAACGCAGGGAACATCTCTTGGGCGATCTCTCTCCAGGCTGTATTAATTTGGGTCGTATCCCCATAGTCAGGATCTGTAGGGAGCCATAGAAATGGACGAGCCTCCACAAGTGCAATAAGACGCAGTGTGTTCACCGTGCCACGTCCTGCTGCCATGATTGCACTGATGAATGGATTGCTCTGTGTGTGCGCCTGTCAGCGCGACTCGCTTCCTGTTTCCTTAAAGCATGGTGTGTGCTGGAGAATCGCTTCCCTCGCATCATCGGCTACAAGCCTCAAAATAAGAGAAAAACCAGCGAGTTTGGACTCGCACACTTTCAGAGACACATCAGCGAGTTGTAAATGTCATTATTCGCTATTACTCGGGTCCCTATTCATTAACATTGGACTCGCTGGACTCGCAACGAGTCCCGAGTCCTTGACTCGGACTCGTTGGGGTCTTGCGATTACGAGTCTTTTAGGACTCGCCCATCTCTAGTCACTCCACTTTTATCTTGCTTGCACTAACTGCTAATACAGTGGTGCATGACCTGACAAGACTATAGTTCCAGGAGCTAGATGTGTGATGATCAGCGGATCCGAGGATGTTCTAGTAGCTGCACCGAGGATGATGAGCTGAGCACTGGGGAATCCAGGAGCTGGATCTGTAATAATCAGTTTATGTTTGGGTTTCCAGGAGCTGGACCTGAGATGACAAGTTGATTGTTTGGGGTTCCAGGAGCTAAATCCATGATGATCGGCAAGGATTCCATGAGGTATGATCAGCTGATCATTGGTAGTTACAGAAGCTGCACTTATGATGATGATGATAAACTAACTGATCGTTGGGGGTTCTAGGAACCACAGTGGTGATGATCAATGGATTGTTTGGGGTTCTAGGAACCATAGTGGTGATGATCAATGGATTGTTGGGGGTTCTAGGAACCATAGTGGTGATGATCAGTGGATTGTTGGGGGTTCTAGGAACCATAGTGGTGATGATCAATGGATTGTTGAGGGTTCTAGTAACCATAGTGGTGATGATCAGTGGATTGTTGGGGGTTCCAGGAACCATAGTGGTGATGATCAGTGGATTGTTGGGGGTTCCAGGAACCATAGTGGTGATGATCAATGGATTGTTGGGGGTTCCAGGAACCATAGTGGTGATGATCAGTGGATTGTTGGGGGTTCCAGGAACCATAGTGGTGATGATCAGTGGATTGTTGGGGGTTCTAGGAACCATAGTGGTGATGATCAGTGGATTGTTGGGGGTTCTAGGAACCATAGTGGTGATGATCAGTGGATTGTTGGGGGTTCTAGGAACCATAGTGGTGATGATCAATGGATTGTTGGGGGTTCTAGGAACCATAGTGGTGATGATCAGTGGATTGTTCTGGGTTCTAGGAACCATAGTGGTGATGATCAGTGGATTGTTGGGGGTTCTAGGAACCATAGTGGTGATGATCAATGGATTGTTGGGGGTTCTAGGAACCATAGTGGTGATGATCATGGATTGTTGGGGGTTCTAGGAACCATAGTGGTGATGATCAATGGATTGTTGGGGGTTCTAGGAACCATAGTGGTGATGATCAGTGGATTGTTGGGGGTTCTAGGAACCATAGTGGTGATGATCAGTGGATTGTTGGGGGTCCAGGAACCATAGTGGTGATGATCAGTGGATTGTTGGGGGTTCTAGGAACCATAGTGGTGATGATCATGGATTGTTGGGGGTTCTAGGAACCATAGTGGTGATGATCAGTGGATTGTTGGGGGTTCAGGAACCATAGTGGTGATGATCAGTGAATTGTTGGGGTTCTAGGAACCATAGTGGTGATGATCAATGGATTGTTGGGGGTTCTAGGAACCATAGTGGTGATGATCAATGGATTGTTGGGGGTTCTAGAACCATAGTGGTGATGATCAGTGGATTGTTGGGGGTTCAGGAACCATAGTGGTGATGATCAGTGGATTGTTAGGGGTTCTAGGAACCATAGTGGTGATGATCAGTGGATTGCTGGGGGTTCTAGGAACCATAGTGGTGATGATCAGTGGATTGTTGCGGTTCCAGGAACCATAGTGGTGATGATCAATGGATTGTTGGGGGTTCTAGGAACCATAGTGGTGATGATCAGTGGATTGTTGGGGGTTCTAGGAACCATAGTGGTGATGATCAGTGGATTGTTGGGGGTTCTAGGAACCATAGTGGTGATGATCAGTGGATTGTTGGGGGTTCCAGGAACCATAGTGGTGATGATCAGTGATTGTTAGGGGTTCTAGGAACCATAGTGGTGATGATCAATGGATTGTTGGGGGTTCTAGGAACCATTGTGGTGATGATCAATGGATTGTTGGGGGTTCTAGGAACCATAGTGGTGATGATCAGTTGATCGCTGGGGTTTCCAGGAACCATATTGGTGATGATCAGTTGATTAATGGGGGTTCCAGGAACTATAATAGGGATCATCAGTTGATTGTTGGGGGTTTCAGAAGCTGCACTTGTGATGTTGATGAGCTGATTGTTGAGGGTTCCAAGAACCATACTGGTGATAATCAGGTGATTGCTGGCGTTTTTCGGGAGCTGGACTTGTGATGATGAACTGTTTGAGGTTTCATGAGCGGACCTATAATCAGCTGATGGGTGGGGAAGATAGCTGATTGTTGGGGTTTCCAGGAGTGGAGTGGGAATGATCAGATGATTGCTGGGGTTCCAGGACATCTGCAGAGCTCTGTATTGAATGGAGCAGGGTTGCACATGCTCAACCTCCATTACATTCATTGTTTATAGCATTGCTGGAGAAAGTCAAATAAAGCGCTCTAATATTTTCGTCAGTCCTTTAGACAATGGATAGGAGCAGAGTGCAGCCTCCTACATTCAAACTGTGCTTCTTGGAATCACTGGAGATTTCAAAGGTTGGATCCCCAGCCATGAACAGAAATAGATAGGTGATAGTTTATGACCTTGGGAATAACATCTAGAGCAGGAAGTGGGAGCTCCAGGTCTCAAGGGCCACCAACAGGTTAAGTTTTCAGGATTTCCCTAGTATTGTACAGGTGATAATATAATCACTGCATGGTGATGATTCCAACCTCTGTGCAATGCTAAGGAAATCCTGAAAACATGACCTGTTGGTGGGTCCCGGGGACTGGGTTGAGGACTATGGAGAGCCCGGGCACGATGGGTGGAGGAGCCTTTGTGATGGACATCAGCCCAGTACGATAGCCTTCTAAATTTCCCATTGATTGGACTAAAGGAATTCGTTTTTCTTTAGCTGTTACATTAGAAATTGATGATACATCCAGTTCTTCGCATATAAGTGAAAGGTGCCAAAAGGGGAACTTTGTATTACGGATGATCTATATTTTTCACAAGTCATGACAGTTTGCCTCCTGTAGGGGGTCACTTTTACAGCTCTTCTATGCAAACGCAGCATACAGCGTCCAGCCGCTTGTATAGTCTGCGGCAAGTCACATTATTTTATATATTTACCGTATTCATTTATATAGCGCTATTATTCCATAGCACTTTACATACATTTGCAACACTGTCCCATTGGGGCTCACAATCTAAAATCCTATCAGTATGTCTTTGACATCGTATAGTAAGCAGCAATTGTATCTAAGAAAGTACTATACAATTGTCATGATCATGTGTATATCCTGCACTGATCCAAGATGACAATTTAGCAATGATAGAAAAAACTTTTATTTTTTATTTCCATAAATCAGAGATAATGACTTTGTACTTTATCTTATAAGAAAAATATACTTCTTTCCCTTTTAGTACTGATCATTCTCACAATTCCAATGTGTATCCAGTGAATACAGACTTTCCTATTACTGAGATAGGAAATGACAGTTGGTGCTTGTAAAGTTCTATGGAGAAGTGTAAAGGCCCCATCACACGGGGCGATATCCGGCACATCTCCGGCAACTCAGGGGCGTGGCTAACTAGCGGCAACCACGCAACTGAGTTGTCGCGTGTGACGGCGATATTACGGCGATAAGTTGCCCTGAGCAACATTGCCAGGTTTCCCAACAATGTTGGGAAACCTGGCGATGTTTCCTCTGGCGATCTGGCCAGATCGCCTGTGTAACGCGTCAGCTGCAATGTTGCTGGCGATCCTGCCTATTAGCAACATTGCGGTTTATCACTCGCTGAGTTGCTGACAACCCAGCGAGCGATAGCCACGGCTAGTTGCCAGCGAGGTTGCCGGCAACATTGCTTTGTGTGACACCTTGCTGGCGATGTCGGGAGTGACATGTGTTCCTGCGAATTGCCGCCGACATCGCCGGCGATGTTGCTCCGTGTGACGGTCCTTAACTGTTGTATCAGGAGAACTTGCAGCAGAATGTCTGTTTCTTCCTATAGCTCCTCCCTCCATAGAATCTTATAAACAACATCTGTCATCTCCTATTTCAGTTATGGGAACATGTGCTTTCACTGAATACACATTTTACTCATGAATTGAAAATCAAAGATCAGTCCAGGAGGAGAAGCAGCAGATTTTCCCAGGCATTGTGGGGATTTCTGGGGGTGCAGGTCGGCTTTGGAATGTTCACTGCGCATGCGCTGGAGCCAGCCTGTACGGCCAATACACCCCTAAACTGCGCAGGGCCGGAAATGATGCCCGGCCGGCGCGTCATACCCGGAAGGAGGAACCCTGAATTTTAAATCGGGACCACACTTCAGAATGAATGATTGTGGTGCCCCACCGGTCTGGTCGCCACAAAGGGGTACTGCACTCAGTAACAGGGTGTGGTATCTCAGTCCAAAAGGAAAAAGGGATAGTGAACCCACTAAACACAACCACACACCCTAGGACCCAGGGGACCATGAGCGAACCCGGGGGAGGGCCCAGTCAACAAGGGAACAAAGGAAGAACGGACAGTGGGAAGGGAGTTAGATAGTGAGTGACAAGTTAGTCAGTAGTGAGGAAACACGCTGAAGCCAAGTGTGCAGACGAGCAAAGAGATAGGACCCCAGGGTCACAGGTGGAGCGAAAACAACCTGGGGCGCCCAAAACCGGGACTAAGATAGTCGGACGGAGGGGTTGGTTAAGAACCAGGTAACTGACCCTGAGCGTGGCACGGATGCTGTAAGCCTGAAACCACCGAACTGAGGCCACGCCATCTCCAATATTGGTGGCCGAAACCTGACGCACCCACTGAGAAGGCAGCTGAACTAGGGTAAGGAACAGGTACCAGTCGCCCAACAGGACCCATGGCTGCTAGATCTGCAGTGCGTGCAGAGGCGTTGACAGGAGAGTAAAGAGGTAGCGCTGGGAGAGTGACCAGAGAACGGAGAGGCACACAAAGGGGTCCAAGGCAAGCTATCCCTATTCCTTGTGTACAGACCAGACTGCACTAGGTAGAGAGAAGCACCCGGTGGCCAATTGCAAATGAAGTGAGTAAACCGGTACAAAATTCCAACACTGTGTGAGACGAGAGTTATTCCTCGCCTGTAGAACCGCCAATTGCCACAGCAGGCAAGGTAAAGAGGCCCAGCGTGAATCCAACCATACAAAGCCAACACAATTACACACGTCTGCCACGGGGTTCCCGCTCCACCTAAGGGGAGCAATGACATCAGGCTGCCATACCAACAACCCCAGAGGTCTGACCTGCAGTGTCGGTCCCTACTGATTGAAAACTGTGGTGGCATCACGAACATTTACCCAATCCCCTATAAACTCTATACCCATCTATACTCCTTAACCCAATATCCCACGCCCGAGCACTGACTCCCCCGGGGTCACGGAAGCTGGGTCACGACCCCTTTGACTCCCATTGCAGAACGCATAGCCCGATTTCGAGTACCCCACGGCCCCGGGAGTGGGCGAGTCATGATCACACCCACTGGGATGTGATAAAAGAAGGTGTAGGGACAGGTAGTGTTAGGCTAGGGCACAAAAACAAGCTGACAGGTTCCCTTTAAAAAGAAATTGGTACCAGGTTTTTTCCTCAATATCTGAGAGCAGCATAATAAAAAGATAGAGACCCTGATTCCAGCGATGTGTCACTTACTGAGCTGCTTACTGATATTTTGATAAAATTACAATTTTTTTCTGCTGAAGATTTAGCAGTTCAAGAATATGCCCGACTACCTGGCAGCAGACCAAGTAGTCCTCTAATGATAATAATCTCCATCTGATTAAACAATGATTTTATCAAAACTACAGTGAGCAGCTCAGTAAGTGACATATTGCTGGAATCATTATGTTGCTCTCAGATTAGGTGGCAAAAACATGCTGACAGATTCCCTTTAATGCTCTTGGAACAGTGTAAGGTACATTAGGACATATTTGTGCTACTTGCGTCAGACTTTCCTCATGTTTTTAATGTTCCAGTTTTTTATTATTACAGTTTCACAATTACGGTAAGTGGCTACTCATACATACAGGTATGCACGTTCAGATACCATATATGACATTTTTAAATATATTGCAATCCTCTGATTTATACTGTAAGGGCATTATTTTCCATCTGGACCAGCAGGAACCTCGGCTCAGGCTTCCATGTAAACACTTGCCATCTTGTATGGACAGTTATGTACGGTAATTTAGAGGGAAGCCTCAGAACAGTTCTATTAAAGGCAGAGGAGGAACCCACTTGTGTAAGGCGTCTGTCACTATCGTGGTGTTTTTAGTGAAATTTTAGATATATAAATTTTAGTCTGAGGATTTTCTGCTTTGCAGCGACAATATTATACACCCTCCATAAATATTTGGGATAGAGTTGCGATGCGGACAATGTCGGCAACGCTTTCGCACATGGGATTGCGTGTTACATCCAGTCAGATGCTAATGTGGAGCATTAAGGGCTGGGGTATTAAGCAGCTCGGCCAGTAGTTAGGATTACAGTGGCATTACCCAGTGTTGTAGCCTTGGCTCAAATTAAAAGAAAGCATTAAAAATGGAGAAATAAACAAAAAAAATAAATAAGTTCATGACGTCAGTTGGGACAATCAGCCAGATATGGCTGGCACTGCAGGAGATCCCTGGGAGATAGTTAGAATGGAAGTGTGGTTAAACCCTTCTCAACCAGGGCTGGCTCCTAAGTGATGGTGATGATAGGGGTGATAATAGTGGTGCAGAGTAGCAGAGAGATGAACAGCAGAAAACAGTCTTTTGCTTTACCTTTTACTGAAGTTCTTGCATAGTGTCCAGGGTAATACAATCACCACCAGGCAGGTGGCCTGGCCAGTCTAAAGAGAGCTGTAGTCCGCTCAGCTGGGTGAGAAATATGTCCTTCCTCCTGACTTATATAGTTCTTAGGTATATTGATGCCTGATGCTCTCCAGTACTCCCTCTTAGTTACTGTGGGTTACCCCCTGCCAGGCTGATATTGCAGAACCTGTAGTTAGCTGTGGCTTTCAGCAGTCTGACCCTCTGTTCTACTAATGCCCTAGAAAATTCAACCTAAATGACTGGTGAGTTTAGAACGCACCCAGCCTCCTGTTTCTGCCACCAGGCCCTATAAGCCTGAGTAGCCTAAGGACTGGCGCCCTGCTTTTCAGTTGGTTCCTTCAGAGCAGATTCCCAGTTCTCTCTTCACTGAGCCTTCTCCTTCACCTTACTCCATCTTACTAAACACTAAACTCCAACCCTTCCCCCTCACCAGTGAGTGAGTCACATGCCCAAATATGGCATCCAGTGCTAAGTCTCCTAATAAGGGTTCAGGCAGTGTGTGAATGGTTCAGACATCCAGCAGAGGCAGCTCTAATTCTCTTCAGACATAGCATTACAATTGATATTAAAGAAATACCACTTGTGGCAGCCAGACTGTAGGGGCGCCACACTGATGCCACGACTTTTCAGCTTTACCTTTAGGTCCTTTTATCATCGTTCTCAATTTTGGGGTTGAAAAAAAAAACAGTGGACAAGGAGGCAATTTCCCCAGCATCTCTCCTGTTATGGGATTATCATATTTGAACCAAGAACAAAATCTCGTCACCTAAAAATGCACATGCAACAATCTTCAGAAGATACTGGCACTCATTTTTCAATTCAGTTTCATAATTAATAAACAAAGCACAAGGATACGAACTATTGCTTGTCCTCTCCAAAAGCAACACTAAAGAGCATTTTTTACTTGGCTTTAAATTTTAGGCTACGTTCACATGTTCAGTTTTTGGTCAGTTTTTCACATCGGTTTTTGTAAGGCAAAACCAGGAGTGGTTGAAAAATACAGAAGTGGTGACGGCATTCTATTAGGCCATATGCACACGTTGTGTAGTTGGTGAGATTTTTACCTCAGTATTTGTAGCCAAAACCAGGAGTGGAACAATCAGAGCAAGGCTGGGGTCACACTTTGAAAGGCAATTGCGGTGACCGCATCCAGATCCGGATGCGGTAACCACAATTGCCTTCACCCACATTTTTTTGCAAAAGTGTGTGCTTGAAACCACAATGCGGTTACTGGATTGCTCCGGATGTGTAATCCGGAGCAATGCGGTTACCGTCTACTTTGTTCATCCCTGCTGCTGCAGGGATGAACAAAGTGTTAGATGTTTATTAAAACATTAAATATTAATATTAGCTGTGGGCAACATGTCTCTAGGGGGTGCCCACCCCCCCTAGAGACATGCTGTCCACTCCTGTGGGCATGTGAGGGGTTAATGCGCCAGTTATACTATTGCTGCCTTTTGCCGGCTTCTACAAATTAATGAATGAAGCCGCGGTTCCTGACAGTTACGCAGATACTGTACGTAATGTACGTATAGTATCAGCCGCTGTCCAGGGTCCTGTAAGCAGTTACAGTAGGTCTATGGCGGTGCGCTGCCAATAGACCTGCTGTAACTGCTTACAGGACCAAGGACAGCGGCTGTTACTATATGTACATTACGTACAGTATCTCCAGTGCTGTCAGGAGCCGTGGCTTCATTCATTAATTTGTAGAAGCCGGCAATAGTATAACTGACTCATTAACCCCTCACATGCCCACGGAGACATGTTGCCCATAGCTAATATTAATATTTAATGTTTCAATAAACATTTAACACTTTGTTCATCCCTGCGGCAGCAGGGATGAACAAAGTAGACGGTAACCGCACTGCTCAGGAATACACGTATGGAGCAATCCAGTTACTGCATTGCAGTTGATAGAACCACTCCGAAAACTGCACCCTGCATGATTTTTAGCGCAGGCTGCAGATCCGGAGCCGGTAACCGGATCTGCATGTAAGTTACCATTATGGGCTCCTATGGGGAGCGGTTCCTGATCCGGTTTTGAGCTTTTTGACAGCTCAAAACCGGATCAGGATTTCTAATTCCTGCCGCACGTGTGACCCTAGCCTAAAAGTATAATAGAAACACGTCACCACTTCTGTATTTATCACCCACTCCTGGTTTTGGATACAAATCCTGAGGTAAAAACTCACCAATTCCTCACTGTGTACACATGGCTGTATACTAACTTGGATCCCACATTAGGCCCCATGCACATGTAGAGTATTTGGTATGACTTTTACCTCAGGATTTGTAGCCAAAACCAGGAGTGGAACAATTAGAGGAAAAGTATAATAGAAACATGTCACCACTTGTGTATTTATCACCCACTCCTGACTTTTGGCTTCCAAATACTGAGGTAAAAAACTCACCAAATACTCAACGTGTGTACGCGGCCTAATAGAAAGTTGTCACCACTTCTGTATATTTCTTCCAATCCTGGATTTCTTTTACAAATAATGAGGTAAAAAACTCAACAAATACTAAACATGTGAACGTAGCGTAAGTCCCATTCCCCCTGGTATTTTACACACCTTCCCGTTCACCTTCTATCACCATCACTCTCACTCTTCAGTGCATCTCTATGAAAGCCTGGTTCTGGCCTTGTTCTTGCTCTCACAAAGATGCACTGAGAGCTAGTGATGTAACTTATGACTTCCAGCCAGTCAGAAGTTATGGTCACAAGATGGCGCTGTGGGACCAGAGCGGTGTTGGTATAAGGAGAAGATAGGGATGGATAGTATAAGACCGGGAGCAGGAATCTTGGATTAAAAACAGCAATCCACTGCTGAAAACCACTTTACCCCTCCCCCGCTAGATTGGGCTTTAAATAGCCATCCAGTTTTCTTGCATTTGAGATGGATCCATTTATTTCATAGGATACTATAACTGGACTAGTGATGAGTGAGCACTATCACGCTCAGATATGTAGTACTTGATACCAGCATTTTGACACTCGAACTGGATCGACTTGTTTACTGAGTAAAATGGAAGTCAATGGGGAACTTGCACATTTTTCTGGAAAATTAAGGAAAAATGTTCAAGTTCCCCATTGACTTCCATTATACTTGGATGCTTGGATGGGCACAACTCATGTACCAACTGTTCATTATGAGTACCGCACACTTGAGCATGGTAGTGCTCACTCATCACTAAACTGTATATGTGAACCCAGGAAGTGGGTTCTGCCCACTGCCAGTATTCTGCCACCTGCGCCACTGCCCTCCTTGTGCCTCCACATGACTAATTTGCTTCACATGCAAATTAGCCATGTGGACAAATAGCAATGTAGTACACAGTCAGCTGTGGGGTCTCTTGCTGTCAGGGTTCCCTGCTCCTGAATGTGAGTGGGCCCCCTCAGTTGTGCAGGGCCCCAGCACTTGCCTTGACGGTACGTCGGGTGCTGACGCTGGCCCTGAGCCCAGCCTAAACAATCGGAGTAGTAAAATCATTTTTTTTACATTTTTGCCCCACTTGAAGTGGATCTGTTTTTATTAACTGCATTCATGTGCATTGCTAAAACATGAAAACAGATCTATTAACAGATCCTATAGTACATAACCATCTGTTATGATCCTCATTTCCTGTTAAAAGATAAAATGAACTAGTTGCTTTTCCTTTTATTTTTAACAAGAAAGGTGTGCAGACTCCATTTCATGATCTGGCTAAATAATAAGCAAACAGAAGAACTTTCATCACATTCCATTTCCAATGTGTGACTGCATTGTTTTTTGTTATCGCAAATTGCATCAGGAAGTCCAATCTGAAACAACTATCCAACGCTAGTCTCTGAGCTGCCACTAGGGGACACTTGTTAAATCCTTCACTGTTTCCATCTCTTTATGTTTGGCCTCATTACCTCTGGTATCCCGGTACATTCATTACTATGAGGTTTGCATATGTAATTTCTAATCTCATTAGGTGCACCTGCTAATATACGGCCAGCAGATTGTAGATGGGATCCAGACTGATCATGTGTCATGAGCGCGAATGGCAAAATGTTAATATGTAGAATGATGATTATAAGAAATCGTGTTTAAACTCGCTCAGACTGGAAATGGACAGAGAAGACGGACCCGACATGTGATATACAAGGGACATTACTCGCTGCAGTAGACTGGGACCATAATACATAACGTTGCTGGCATATGGTAACTTGCAATCTCCGCTCTCCATTAAAACATGTGTTTACATTTCTATGTATGATGATGACAACCAGTTCTGGCCGCTCTTACTCCACTCACAACCTGCAGATTGCAGTCACTCCTGATATCGCTCTCGATGAAGACCAAGAAGCTGGGACATGAGGAGCTGGTTTTGGGGTCCTTACATCCTAACGTCTCTCTCACATATTCTTATTTCCAATATGTGCAGCATCAGTTTTTTTTTCACGGACACCACACGTGCCCATTATAAGTGCATGCATACAATCAGTGAACGAAGCATTTTGAATACAGCGTCTTGCCGCTGCGTTGTACAGAAGAAGCATAGTGGATGGGATTTCAAGAAATCCTATCTTCCCTATGCTGTTCCCGACCGTAGTGTTTTAACTGCTGCGGTGCGTGTGTCCTCTCATCCACTCTTCCTCCGCATGTTAATTTCATGCTGTGGAATTGGATGCGGCCACCATCGGGTTCACGCATGAAGATGCCACCCTGCACCTACTGCACATAGGGAGTACAGGGCCGCTGCAGTCTCCTTGTGGCCACCCGCGGGTTCCCTCAGGTCAGGAGGAGCTGCGTCAGGACCATGATCACATACCCTAAAACCTATGATGACCTTCACATGTCCTTTTTTCTGGCAGGGCTAATGACAAGAACCAATACAAGTCTATGTGTGCATGAAAAACACAGACAGTACATGGTTGGCATCCCTGTGCTGCCTGGTGACCAGAAAAATGCCCACATGGTTCGAGTTAGGGCTTAGGGTTACTGGTTAGGGTTGCCAGTGATCATTTTTCCTTGTGGGCATTTTTCAGGGAACCATTTAATTCGTATGTGTAAAACACGTACATGAAAAACCAATAACGATGTAATCAGTGTTTTCAATTAGTCTTCCAGCAATGTGTCATCTGTGTTTTTCCTGTTTTGCTAAAGAAAGAAAGATTTTACAAGCTCCTATACTTCACAATGTTAAACACGTATAGCACATGGACAGCACAGTTCAATGAAAAATGCCCACAAGGAAAAATGCCCACAGGCAACCCTAACCCCTAACTCTAATGTTGCACCCCTGGGTCAAAGTACTACAGTGTCATCACTGCCCCCCGGGTGGTGGCAGGGGCGTATCTAGGGGGGTGCAACCGGACCTTTTGCCCCGGGCGCAACTCAGCAGGGGGCGCCGGCGGCAACCCCACTCCGTCCCCTTCCCCGCTTGGTGTGTATATCACAGTGCGTGATATGCACAGATTGTATGTGGGGACCGAGTGGTCGGCCACTTCCGGAGGCACTTCCGGAGGAGTCTGCACCCGCCGCACACTGAGCTCCTATCTATAATATCCCCTGCTGGCCGGGAGCAATGGTACCGCCCTGCGTGACGTCACCGGACATGCCTCGGCAGCCATCTTTGTACTCCAGCAGCATCCCGGAATTGTCAGGTAATGCAGCCCGGTCCTCAACCACGGGTGCAGCAGGGGCGGCGGGGCTGAAAACTGACAGCACCCCCCCCCCACGGTCCTCACCTGCTTGGGGGGGGGTGCTCCATAATGGATCATTGCCCCAGGCGCCGTCAAGTCTAGGTACGCCGCTGGGAGGTGGTGTCACCAGAGAGCAACAAAGGGTATTCTCATCAGGCAACACACACACAACACCAACACCTCCAGGCCAGAAGGGGAAGACTAAGCCCGGGTTCAGGGTGAGCTTTCCTATATAGTCTGGTCTGGGAAGAAGCTTCCTGGGAGGACTGTGAAGAAGACCTGGGTGTAAAAGGGCTGTGCTAAGCTCATCCCAGAGTCACTAGCTAAGTTCCAGGCCTAAGGCTAGGGTCTGAGGAAAGGAGATGCAAGAACACACCTGGGAGGCTGAGCAACTCCCTGCTCTCCCCAGAGGAAAGGCGCATAAAATGGACACCGGAGTCCGAGACTGTGCAGGGTCTCACGTCCCGGTAGTCAACACTGGAAATTCCAAATTCTCCAGCTACACTCTACCAGACACACAGCAACGTACAGAGTTCAGAGAAACTGACACCTGGGAACAGGGTAGAGGAAAAGACTCGAGTTGGCTGTCATACCGGTACCTCACAGGAAGAGACAGGGCCGGCAGCCTAGCTTACACAACAGCAGGAGCCAAATTACAAGTGCAGTAAGGGAGCCAAAGACCCGGTTGGGTTAGAATAACCCCAAGTTGCTCTCAAGACTCCTTGGACAGCTTTTACCGTCTGCTCCAGTAAAGGACTGAGAAAACTACAAAACAGTGAGTCTACCTGTTACCTGCGCCCGTCGTCCTACATCTCACACATAGACTATTTACCCTGCCCCGGGGATTGGCTTTACCTGTGGAGAGCCGTTCTATCTCAGCTGCTACCATCATCCCCAGAGGTTCTGCAGCAGGGGTGGTCCCCACTGACCACATACCATGGGTGGCGTCACGGCAACCTCCCCTGTACATATCCCCTTTTTCAACTGATGCCCCGGCCACAGGACCGGGTCATGACCCCTGTGACTCCCCAGCTATAGCAGCAGCGATCCGGTTCCTGAGTACCCCATGGCCTGGGGGCGCCTCACTAACACCTACCCCTTAACCCTAACACTAACCCCTAACACCTAACCCTAACCCTATCACCTAACCATAATACCTAACCCTAAAATTTAATCCTAAACTCTAACCCTAAAACCAACCCTGTGGGCATTTTTCCTTGTGGGCGTTTTCTGTTCACCGCATGAAGAGAACCTAAGCAATTAAAAGACGTGTCATATACATTCTCCATGCATTTTTCCACTAGGAAAACACTCAATGCTTTCAGTGCTTTCAATACTAGTCAATGAGAATGCTAAAGAGATGCCCAAGAGAGGGGAGGATATTTTTTTCAACATTTTTGCTGCAAAAATACATTAGCATTTTGCTCATTCTTTTATGGAAGAAAAAACACCTCAAAATTATGCAAAAGTGATGACATAATAAGAAAAGCTGGAAAAAATGTTTCAGAAATGCCTCAAAAAATGGTTGATTTGAAAAACTCTTGTTTCTAAACGTGGCAATATACCTAGTGCGAACACACTCTTAAAGGGGTTGTCCGGTCTAAAATGATGATTCTGCAGTCACTCTATGTGACTTCAGACATCAATCATCCCAGCACACAATATGAGCACAGAGAGGGTTTGATGTTTCTAAACTGGTAACGAACCACGTGTTCCCGATCACTGTGGACAGAGGCCCCAACTAGTGGGCACAGTCTTGCTTAATACAAGTGTATGGAGCAAGGACACACAACTAGTTGGACGCGCCGCTTCCTTACACTTATATTGAGTGAGGCCACTCCCACTAGTCATGTTGTTGCCAGGAACATGCATACTGCATAATTGCAGTCTGTTCCCGGATTAGAAATCGGCGAATCCTTGCAGTGCACAGTGCAGGTGCTGTGAGGATTGGTAAGTCTACAGTCACATCAAGTGACTGCAGAATTATCATTTTTAGACTGGACAGCCCCTTTAAGGAAGAGCCCAGTCATGTGTATGGGAGAGTTGAGACAAAGGAATGTAGGCTGTTGCTTACATTTCATTGCATGATGTGTGTCAGAAATTATATTTCCAGAAAATTATCATTTTGAGGGTTGGTAAATGACCCTATAGCTTTAGGACAAGTAGACGAAGGCATCTGCAATTTTTAAAAGTTTTTGCTTATCTTTTAGAAGTCTTTCAAAATCTGACAGAAGTTATGAACCATGATGGTGGTGTTCTTATCACATTCACCTCTCTGAACTCTTCTCAGTTTAGACGGCATCACCTTTTAAGAAATTGCATGGCTTAGATTTTAGAGAATAAAGACACGTTTACAGCTAAAGCCCCTTATACACATTTTATAGCTGTTGGACCAAACTATCGTTTGATGCCTTATGCCCAAGAGATTTCTTGCACCAAATGGTGGTCATTGATGTTAGAAAGCTGATGGCCCATGCCATGATTTCAGATGTCTACAGGCTTGGCCTTAGCTCAGTGTTCCCCCGTAATGAATTTATCTGGATAAATATGTATAACTAGCTGTGAGCCCGATGCAAATGCATCGGGTGTCTAGAATAATTTTAAATTTTTTTAAAGATTTTCGCGGCCGCAACCACGCCGCAAGTGTAACCGCATCTGCCGCGTTTGCCTCATAACCGTTACACTTGCGGCGCGGTTGCGGTAATCCCCATAGAAAGTATAGGGGGACTTACGGCAGGTGCGACAAATGCGGTTTTGCACTTGCGGCAGGTGCGGCCGCGAAAAAAAACGCGGCTGACTGCGGTTTTTTTTCGCGGCCGCACTTGCCGCAAGTGCAAAACCGCACTTGCCGCACCTGCCGCAAGTCCCCCTATACTTTCTATGGGGATTACCGCAACCGCGCCGCAAGTGTAACCGCATCTGCCGCATAACCGTTACACTTGCGGCGCGGTTGCGGTAATCCCCATAGAAAGTATAGGGGGACTTGCGGCAGGTGCGACAAATGCGGTTTTGCACTTGCGGCAGGTGCGGCCGCGAAAAAAAACGCGGCTGACTGCGGTTTTTTTCGCGGCCGCACTTGCCGCAAGTGCAAAACCGCACTTGCCGCACCTGCCGCAAGTCCCCCTATACTTTCTATGGGGATTACCGCAACCGCGCCGCAAGTGTAACCGCATCTGCCGCGTTTGCCGCATAACCGTTACACTTGCGGCGCGGTTGCGGTAATCCCCATAGAAAGTATAGGGGGACTTGCGGCATGTGCGGCGGCTCAGGCAGCGACTGCAATGGCCTCGCGGCCATTGCTCGCGCTACATGAGCGGTAAATCGCTAACTTTGTGGCCGAGCCTCTGGTTCGATTTTCGGCCAGCGACTCGCAATGGCCGCTTCGCGGCCATTGCTCGCACGTGGTGACGTCACAGAGTGACAAAGCCACGGTCTTTTGCGGGGTCCGACACGGAAGTGCCTACGGCAATTATATATAAGATACAAAGGAAATCCTCATCTCTTACAGAAGTTACACAGACAACCCATTGATATAACTGGACTCGGTAATACTTCACTTCACCTGTTGTGGCGCTGTAGTAAAATTGAACAGCTAATTTTCTCACAGATTACATATGATTGCTGAGGGTCCCTCCAGGAAGACATTGTAATATGTTTATGGTGAAAGGACCCTTCTTAAAAGCTTCTTCTTGGCTCTTTTGGTTTGCATTACTCATTGCTATTCAATTTGTGTTTAGCGCTCTTCTCTCTATGTGGGCAAGCAATTCATAGACTCTCCTTAAAGGAACTTTTCACTGGATTTTTTTTATTTAAAACTAAGCACCCCTTGCAATTGCCACTGATGCACTGATTCTGGAACAGTTTTTCTTTTTCTTTATTGCCCCTCCATTTCAAAGTTTTGCCCCCTGGTAATATCGGTGCACATATTCTCTTCAACCAACTGGGCATGTACCAGAGAACTTCTCAATAGGCGTTTCTTTTTTCTCTTCTGATTCTGGCCAATCAAAACACAGTTCCTCCCACAGGTACACGCCCAGCTTCTTAAAGGGAATATTTGTATCAATACTACTACGGTATGTGGGATAACTTTGGAACGGAGAGGTACAGAAGAAAAAGAAAAACTATTCAAAATCAGTGAAGAAGTGGCAAATGAATGAGATACTAAGTTTAAATGAAAAAATCTGGTGAAAGGTTCCCTTTAACTGTATATAATTAAGTAAATTGATAAAGAATTTGATATAATCTCTCCACTTTTACCTTGGGTTGGTTAGAATATTATCTATCCATTATCTAACCTACTGTTAATCATTTTAACCCTTTTGCTCCTTGTGAACAGTGGTTATTTACACAAGGATGCCTCAGCTTCTCCGTAGTCATCATGGGTCATGTCCAAACAAATCCATTTCCTCTTCGTCTTTATTTTTCCGCTCTTATTTAGAAGGTTCCTTGGCCGTTTCTCCCTGGCTTTCCTGAGGATGCTTCAGTTTTATTTCCCTGTTATTATAAAACCTCAGCGAGTTGTCCATCTGCTTTCTGTTTTCTCCTGAGCTTCCTCCATCGCGTAGTCTGTAAACAGCACAAACTTCCGATATCTGTCGGAAGCTCGAGGTTATGAACCTTACTTCTGTAGAGATAATTCCATGTATTCATCTTTTCCGTAAAGAACTAAGACCCTGAAGGAGGTGAACTCAGGCCAGTCATCTATAAATACCTTCCGAGTCATGGTCAGCTAGACTAAGCTTCAGTCTCCAAGTTTGTATGAATATGATCAGGGTCTTGGGGGATGAAACATGTTTACTGGGATATGTATTGGGCACAAAAAAACCCTCTTTCTGAACCTAATATTTATATATTTTTCCTTATTATTGTCTTCCATATAGAAGTAGCATAGCTTTGTATTCATCTGTGCCCGGCGGAGATGACTTTTATGGTGGCGATACCCATTAGATGATTGGGGACCATGTGGCAGGACTGGGTGACTGACTAATGTATATAGGATGCTCTTGATTCTGCACCAATGACAGGTGCCAGCTTTATCTTAACATGTCCAATAGTTTGCTCTCAAGGAAGATAAGCATCAGTCAGAGAGGTGCCTGTAGATGAGCCTATAATTGGATTGGCTTTTGTAAACATGCTAAAAAATGCTATTTCATTGGGTACCGTAATTAGATCATTCATGATGGCATCTTTCTCGCCAACACATATCGCGAGTTGACTACTATCTCAGGGGTCTATGGAATTTAAACAAGTTTGTATTTTTTGTATAAATAAGAGTTAATGTCAGTTTTCGTTTGCTGGTAAGCTGCTGTCTTGATTAGGTGATCAGGTTTGATGAACACTCCCTCCATTGATAGAGTTCATCCTCTGCCTGACAGTCATGCTGTGTGGAAGTCATGTTCAGCTGCTGCTGCAGTTCTTCTTGGTCCCACTCTTTCTCTTCCTTGGAGTTTGGCAGCAGATTTCAAATATCTGTGTATCTTTATTGTCTTTTCCCCTGTCTATTGTCACCTTCCCTGTGAATCTGCAGTAGTTAAGCTAGCATCCTCGCCAGCCAGTGCATCAGCCAGGGTTATACTAGGTGAAAGCCAGGGTCGAGCCACGTGATGGCGGTGGGGGGAAGGACCCGCTTAGAGCTGTTAGGGCAGGAAGGGACAGACTTAGGCCAGAGCCAGGAGGTGTCCCCATCCCCTGCTCCCAACGGTTAGGACCTTCCTTCTTGCTGTCCCTTTGTGTTGTGCCATGTAGCAAACATGTTCCCTGTCCGTACGTGACAGGGTCCAGGGTCAAGGTACGTGATGGTGAGGGGGAGGATCCGCTTAGAGCTGTTAGGGCTGGAAGGGACAGACTCAGGCCAGAGCCAGGAGGTGTCCCCATCCCCTGCTCCCAACGGTTAGGACCTTCCTTCCTGCTGTCCCTTTCTGTTGTGCCATGTAGCAAACATGTTCCCTGTCCGTACGTGACAGGGTCCAGGGTCAAGGTACGTGATGGTGAGGGGGAGGATCCGCTTAGAGCTGTTAGGGCAGGAAGGGACAGACTCAGGCCAGAGCCAGGAGGTGTCCCCGTCCCCTGCACCCAACGGTTAGGGCCTTCCTTCCTGCTGTCCCTTTGTGTTGTGCCATGTAGCAAACATTTTCCCTGTCCGTACGCGACAGGGTCCAGGGTCAAGGTACGTGATGATGGGGGGGAATCTGCTTAGAGCTGTTAGGGCAGGAAGGGACAGACAGACCAGAGTCAGGAGGTGTCCTCATCCCCTGCACCCTACAATTAGGGCTTTCCATACCACTGTCCCTCTGTGTTGTGCCATGCGGCAGACATTTACCCTGTCCGCACATGACAGTATGTAGCTTTAAGCGCATCTTTCTTTGTAAGGTTTTTCTTGGTAGTATATTATTCTTTTGTATAAGTAGGAATTATGCTGCTGAAAATGATTATGATAATGTAAACACAAAGAACGATCGTATTAATGAATGTTCTCTGGAAACAAAGTTCCAGTAGGCCTGTCTAAACAATTCATTACATTACTGCCGATTGGGGGTCGTTTAACGGCTGGTGTTGGCTCATCTAAATGGGCCATTACTACCCTCTTACCACTCATGCCAAGTGAGGTGTATTTTTATATTTTAAGGGTTAGGAGGAATTGAGAGTTTAACTTGACAGCTTAAAGGGGTACAAGTATGAATCAAGAGACAGGGTACATGTGCAATCAGTTATTCTTTCAACTCCTCCTGGTAATGGTTGATCAGTCAGGAAGTTCTGGAGGTAGCCAAGGGACTTAGGTACCTTATTCTAGTGATCATTATTATTAAATCATTATTTATCCAGCGGAAAAAAATGATATTTCTCCAACAAATCTGCCTTATGTGCATATACAGTGTTCAACAAAATGGAATATCTCTATCAAGTTTGGGTGCCGGAGTTTGGATGCTCTGTGCACCAAAAGCCTCGGAATCCTCCGATGGGTGTATATCTACAAAACATTTGTTACCAGGAACCTTGTGTGCTCATTCCTGTGGTACATGGCATCAATATTGTGGTACCCGATCCCAAGATCTTGATAGGCAGCAAATGAATGTAGGCAACTACTTTGACGAAGACTCCACTACTTGGGGAGACCAGACTAAAACAAGACAGTGGCCACATGGTTGTACCAGGACGTTGACATCGGTGGCCAATCCTTATCCAAGTCTTAAAACCTAATGATATGTCATACCTTTATAGGCCATAAACACCCCTTTAATTTGTGCAAACATATGTAAAAAGTGAGTGCATAAAACGCCGCAGTCACCTGTCATTGTATAAACATACAAACACCGTACTGTACGGTTCATTACCAGTGGAGAATAGACTGTAATTGCTAAAGGATGGATAAAAAGAGGGAAGTATCGGATAACCTGCAGATAAATAGTATTATATAACACTCTGGATAACTATGAAAACCAGTTTCCTGCCATCTTTTAACTACACGATTAATGTCTTTCACCAGTAATTTGTAATCTACGATGAGGACTGCAGTGAATATAAGCGAGGGTCAATCCAGTAAAGCAGAGTCCCTATCTGTGCACGGAGGCCATGCAATACATAGAGTCCTTGTGTACAATGCCTAACCCCCTACTTGTGCACAGAGTTCATCCGGCACACATAGTCCCTACATTTGCCCCAAGCCTATAAAGCCTACAGAGTTCTTACTTATCTAGGTACTTTAAAGAAAAAATATCACTTTCCAGATGACTGGTGACATTTCTTTTATTTCATAAAGGAAACAACATATGGACATGGACACAGGAGGGAGGATAACAGGAACTACAGGAACTACAGTTGTTTCACGCTAGGTCTGCTCTTCAACAGGTTCAATACATTGAAGCACAGTCCTAACGTGAAACTCACATTGTTCGTCCTATTATCCATGGCGGTATCCGTGGATCCCATGGATAGAAAGCAAGCAAAGGTAGTGCTCAGCTTTTTCTACTTTATTGGATATAGAGTCCTTACCTATGCAAACCTACTTATGCAGCCCACGGGTTCTACTTGTTTACAGAGCCAGAGTCCCTATTTGTGCACATAGCCAGGGTCCCTACTTGTGTACAAATAGGAACTTGTGTCCATGTGACATATAGTATCCTTACTGGTCTGTTATTCTCTACTTGTTCAAAGTCTCTACTTCTCTACAATGCGTCTGTAGTGTATCTGTATGAATTCTATAAGCCACTGTCCGGCACATGCATGTCCCTTGCTTTTCACTGTAAAGATTGTCGAAAGCCGTAAGCCCAAAAAGTCTACCAACTTGGCTCAATCCACTCCCACTAACAAATCTAAGAGGAACCCCCTACATTCACTCTCTATCCCTTGTACAGGGATTTGGATTTACACTGAGCCCACCTGGGCTACATCAACGGAAAGGCTGCTGGCCACATGGGCGAAGCTGCTGGCCAGATGAGTTAGGGGTACGTCACATACTGAAATCAGCGACCTCACCTCTGTGTGTGTGAAAAGCAGCAGCGATCAGGCACCTGCTGTGAGGTCGCTGATCGCTGCACATCCTTCAGGACCATTTTTTGGTCTTTGGTCTCCCGCTGGTCAGAACGCATTGCTGCGTGTGACAGCGAGAGAACAGCAATCGGCGACCTCACAGGCTGGTAACCATGATAAACAGAGGGTAACTAAGCAGTGCGCGCTGCCTAGATACACGGTGTTTATCATGGTTACCTGCGCTAAGCGGGAGGACACTGGTCGCTGAGGAGATCTACCTGTTTGGCAGCTCCCCAGCGACCACACAGCGATGTCCCAGTGATCCTGGTCGTTGTCAGGATTGTTGGAACATCGCTGTGTGTAACGGAACCCTTAGACACTGGTCATAGGCGTGGGTCTACAGTAAGGGCAATGAAACAAAGCTGATTGAAAACAAACCCTATGTACAGCAACAGTAGACAAGGTTAAAGTCAGAGGTAAAGCCAGGGTCAGATACAAGGAGGTCAGTCAGGACAGAAATCAGACAATCTAAGATCAGGACAGACTGCAGAACAATACGAAGTCAGGGTCACGTAAACCGATTGGAATCATGAGTAGAGCATACAAATGGCACCAGAGATGGCGGAAAACTAAACAATAATTGACAACCCCAGTAGTATGCGGATTAAAACTAGTGTGGTACTGACCCGTTGACCACAGCAGGGAAATGAGTACTCCAGCTAAGGTGTTGGACAGCACACACACAAATATTCTGCCTGACTGTGCAGCACACCCCACTACACCTGGACAGACAGTGCCTATGCTTCCCAGAGATATTGGCTGTCAACTTGGCTGATGATCTATTTTCCTGACGTGACATAGCATAGAAGCTGTGAGTCAAGCAAGAGAAGGTAGGAAATAGAGCTGGAGTGACAGGTGTTAAGGGGATGTCACACGCGTCAATATCGCTGTCAATGTCGCTCGTACGTCACGGATTTTCAGTCGCTCGAGCGACATAAAAGTGACGCAGGAGCGACATTGAAGCGTGTGACCAAGCGATGCAACCAGCGACATGTCGCTGATCGCCGATCGCAGGTTTCACTGCCAGATGTAAAACCTGTCGCTCATCGCTCAGTAGACCTTGTGCATCGCTGCATGTGACACTAAACTCAGCGACGTATTTTCTATTTTGACATCGTACAAGCGACTAAATAAAATCGCTCGCAAGATGGTGACATCACCGCATCGCTGGGTTATGCTGGGATTTGTTATGGTCACCGAGGGGGTAGAAATACCAAGTGGCTTCTGAGATCTTTCTGGGAATCCAGTGCTGGGACTCGTTGTGGTCACAAGGAGAGTAGGAATATCAAGTGGCTTCTGAGATCTTTCTGGGAATCCATTGCTGTGACTCATAATGGCCATAGAGGCGGTATGAATACCAAGTGACCTTCAATCTCTTTCTGGGAATACAGTGCTGGGACTCGTTATGGCCACAGAGGGGGTATGAATACCAAGTGGCTTCTGAGATCTTTCTGAGATCTTTCTGGGAATCCAGTGCTTAGACTCATAAAGGGACTGAAAGAAATATGGACCATGTTTTCTGACACCTTCAACATTAGGGGATAGCTGTCGGGTGTCCACGGCTTGTCCACTCAAGGTTTGTCAGAAGTTTATGTGATGTCAGAAGAACTCATCCTGGGAGATTAGGAAAGACGTTCCCAAAAGTATTTCCTGGTTCCCAGAATGTGATCAACAATAAGTAAATACAAAATGAGGGGTGTAATGGTGAAAAGGAATTTTTTTCAGCCAAAATTCAGATGCATGATCTCCTTGTAGTCCTGGTTAATATTACGACGGTGCACCTTTCCTGGGATCAGACAGGAGGGTCTGGCGTCATGCAGGTTTCCTATTGTTGATCCCTATGTTCAGATCACCTGCATGATTTTATTAGCTTCCATCGCAGACTCCGGCATTGTCATACTCGAATGGAAAAAATGACAACATCAGAATATATCAAGCAAAAGAGCAAAAACAATCCCATCTCTGAAAAACACAGATCTGTGGAAACATCTGGAAAATTTAAGACAAGGAAAGAAAACATTCCTTGACTCGGGACAAAAAACATGACCTGAAAACAAGCCTACGGGCTGCACCGAGGTGTTTGTCCAAAGTTCAGAGTTCGGTGCCTCTTGTTTCATTCCTTTCAGCATGCTCAGGTAATTAGAGGGATTGTGATGGATTATGGCTACTGGAAGCAGGACAAGCTAAAACTGGATGAGGACTGCATGGAATGGAGAGCTCCTAGGCTTTTAGCATCTACCAACCCTGTGGTCTTAAAGGGATGTGCTTAGTCATTTTTGACATACGACCAATGGTCTTAAGAAATATTTACTAATATGGTCCTCCTAAGAGTATTTTGTTAAGTACAGCTATCACTGGCAATTTACATCTAAATATAATATACTACAGAAAAAGATAAAAAAGGAACTGTACTGTCAACAAACTGTATAAATATAATCTAAGCAAATAAAATAAACTTTGTAATTTATCTCAGGTTTCATTATTTTCTCGAAAGAGGGGAGTGAGAAGAAGAGTGAGGAGCAGAGTGAGGAAATAGGCAGAGAGAGACACAGAAAGATTGTGCTGAGATTTCTCTAAAAACATGACCTGCTAATTTATCTTATGTTTCATTATTTTCTACAAAAAGGGGAGTGAGAAGAAGAGTGAGGAGCAGAGTGAGGAAACAGGCAGAGGGAGACACAGAAAGATTGTGCTGAGATTTCTCTAAAAACATGACCTGAAAACAAGCCTATGGGCTACACGGAGGTGTCGGTCCAAAATTCAGAGTTCGACACCTCTCATTTCATGCCTTTCAACATGCTCAGGTAATTAGAAGGATTGTGATGGATTATGGCTACTGGAAGCAGGACAAGCTAAAACTGGATAAGGATTTAGTGGAATGGAGACCTACTAGAGTTTTAGTGTCTACCAACCCTGTGGTCTTAAAGGGATGTGTTTAGTAGTTTTTGATATACAACCAATGCTATTTACTAATATGGTCCTCCTAAGATGATTTTGTTATTACTGGCAATTTAAATCCAGATATAATACTCTACGGAAAAAAGGAAACGGTACCGTCAACAAACTTTGTATAAATATAATTTAAGCAAATAAAAGAGTCTTTGTAATTTATCTGCTTTCTTCCACACTTATTAGACACTTCTTCCTCCCTCCTGCCTCCTGAACCTGTCACCCACTCTGAAAAATCAGCCCAACTGAAGAGGTGAACTGTAGGTGTCATTGTACTCTATGAAGAAGGGAGGGGGAGGAAGAGTGAGGAGCAGAGTGAGGAAACAGGCAGAGAGAGACACAGAAAGATTGTGCTGTGCTTTCTTCAAAAACATGACCTGAAAATAAGCCTATGGGCAGGTATTTGCCACCTCTTGTCTCATGCCTTTCACCATGCTTAAAGGGATTGTGAGGAATAATGGCTACTGTCAGCAGGACAAGCTAAAACTGGTTGAGGGCTGTATGGAATGGAGAGCTCTGAGAGTTTTAGTATCTACCATGCCTGTGGCATCTGGATAATTTACGAAAAAGGTAAGAGAGAACTGTCTATGGTCCTCTTTACTGTAAAGGAATACCTATCTGGAAAACTTTGCTAAAAGTAATGTAGCCTTTTAAATAAAAAAACATTAGAGTGGTATACACACATATGATATCAAATGTGTTTTTTATCCATTTGTTTGAGAAACAAAATTAACAAATGGAGCGCTGCGGAATATATCACCGATGTCGGTGTGAAACTAAGGTCATGTACCCAACAAGTTCAGTGTAGGTGTAGTGAAAAATGGTCATGAGCTCCAATCCAAAGTTGACACTGGTGTGATCCTTATTTTCCTGTGTATTTGTGGAGAATAAGTGGAGTTGTGGTTGTACATGTTAGTAGCTGTCTCAATTTTTAGGGATATTTTAAAGATAGGAACAAGTCCAGAGGAGAGACCCTCATCTATCAGAGATCCCATTTGGTGATTTAACCGCTGATCTATATGCTACATGGAGAATTAATGTTGGGGATGGTTGAGTATGTGAATAGCTCTCTACATTCACTTTGATGAGATTCATGGAAACAGCTGTAACGATAGAAGGACTCTTTTCCGTGAGAAACACCTTACCATCTGGTAATTTGATGGTCATTATTCACATTCAGGTACAGAATGAATGTTAGGGTGGTTACACGTCAACCAGTCTCCATTCACTTCTATGAGTTAGGCCGGTTTCACGTCACGGCCTGGTCAAGTCTGGGGCTGTCCGGTGTAAACCAGACAGCCCCGGACCCAATTTTGAAACAGAAGCGGAGGGCAAATATGCCCTTCGGTCTGGTTTGCAGCCAGATTCGGGACATCGCAGCATCAGCAGCAGAAATTTCAAGATCGCGGCTAGAGGGGAGCTAGCCGCGGTTCTGAAATCTCTGCAGGGGACAGCTCATGGTGCTGAAGTTTAGCAGCGCTCGCTGATAAACTCCAGCACCCGGCGTCCGGCTCTCAGAACCGATTTTATGTCAGATTCGGTGCTATCCGGCGCCATAGACCCCCGTGTTAGGGGGTGCCAGACCCGGAAGATCCAGGAGGATCTGATTTTGCCCGATTTTTCTCCCGTACGCAGCGTTTTTGTGTCCAGGAGAAAAATCTGAATTCTCCTGGATCCTCCCGGACACATGGAAACCGGATGGAAAATAGCTGCCATCCGGCTCCATCTGGCCCCATAGGGCTCCATTAGTGCAAAATCGGGTCCGGTGTAAACCTGACAGCCCCGAACCTGATCTTGCCGTGGTGTGAAACCAGCCTAACACAGACCATTATGCAGTAAACATAGGTCCTGATTGCAGAGGAGAAACCCTCATTAATTAGACAACCCGTTGTGTTAATAAATTGAAAGTAATCACTCATATTCTGATATAGAATGTATGGTAGCGTGGCTGTGCAAGTAAAACAGTCTCCATTTACTTCTATGGGAGCGATGGAAATAACCCACCCTGTTGTTATGATAGACATAGGTTGCAAAGGAGGGACCCACATCTATCACAGACCCCTTTCCTCTTGGTGGTCTAACTGTTTTGGTATGCATATTCAGGCACAGAATGAATGTCGATGTGAGAGTGCACACGTGAGAAGCTAAGGGAGTTCCAGAAATGTGCGGTTTCGTACGGATCCGGCACTTCAGGCTGCAGACAAGAAACGCTGTTAATTGTCCGGTTTTGCCAGATCCGGATGAAACCACAAGTCACATATCCGAAACGCCATTCCAAATGCATTGGCTGGAACACCGGATCCGGTTTGTTTAAAAAAAAGGTAGAATTCTTCCGGCTTTTAAAAACGCTGATGTGAAAGTCCCCTTACAGACAAGGAGGCTGGTTTAGCTATTTTAATAATAAGCCAGTTCCAGTACACATTTTGACACAAATAACACTATTCTGTGTCCAGCTATGTGCCCGGATCTGGGTTGGAGCAGCTACCAAGGGTCTAGGGCAGAGGTCCTCGAGGGCCACCAACAGTGCAGGTTTTCAGGATTTCATTAGTATTGCACAGGTGCTAATGTGATCATCTGCACAGGAGATGATTTCAACCCATGTGCAATACTAAGGAAATCCTGAAAATCTGCACTGTTGGCGGCCCTTGAGGCCTGGAGTTTGGGGACCCCTGCTCTAGGGCATCCAGTGTCATATAACAGTCGATTTCTATATTTTTTTCTAACAAAACCCCCTTTAAGATAATAAAGCTGCACATTCCCTTTAAGTAGTTGCCATAAAGAGGAACTAAGCTCACATTAGGAAACATTGTTCCTCTCTGATGGACAACAAAATGTTGAAATAAGAATTGACAAATGTGTCAGTGTACTCCAGCAGCGGCGTCGGTGGCACCGCCCGAACTTGGCAGCGACGTGGTTGTATTTCTGAAATGATAACATATGGGAACGTTTCCTAAGAATAACCACACCTGCGCCTGGGACAGCAACTCCCATCATTTCAGGACAACCTGATTACATTTTGGCAGCTCCAGACACCTCCATGATCCCTGAGAAGACAGATGGCAAACTCTGTGCACCCATCAATGTAGTCAGGTAGGACAGAAACTGAACACTGCTAGAGCTCGCTGTTGTCAGCCATCCCTGCATGGAGCTGCTTGTCAGCTGTTACATATATGTACAGAGGTGTAACTTGAAGCTCATGGGCCCCGATACGAAAGCTCCAATGGGGCCCTCAAGTATTGCAAATCTTTTATATCAGTAGTCTTTTTCTATAGGCCAAAGGGACTTTTGCAGCCCCTAAAGGTACCGTCACACGTGGCAATATTTCTAGGCAATTTTACTGGCAATTCGCTGGTTGCAGTGAAATCATGGACACATTGTTACATTTGTACACGGCGACAAAATAGAACAATGTGTCCATGATTTCACTGCAATCAGCAAATTGCCAGTAAAATTGCAAGCAATATTGCCGCGTGCGACGGTTCCTTTAGGCTTCAGTGCCCAGGTGCAATTGCAACCCCTGCACCTATTGTAGATACGCCCCTGTATATGTATGTACATTTTCTGTATTACTGTATATCCTAATCTGACCATCACTACTACACACTTGAAGGAATTGTCCACAAGCTTTTGCACTCAGTAAGTTGCACCAACTTCACACTAATCAAATTACCTTCTAGGGGTAGTCATGTATAATATATAAAACTATATACCGGTAACTATAGTTTAACCACTTGATAATGCAAATCATGTAACAATTCTTTACATCACTGCCTGCTGTTATTGATTCCTTAAATATACAGGATATATACATACAGTATGTATATGGAGCAGAGCATGTGCCCCTCCACATTACACTGTAGACCTCCCGTTCTACATCTATAGGCATTAATGTAGAGTCGGCCCCTCTGCAGGTATACCAGCTCCAGCTCTCCTGGGAAGGATTTCCACAAGATTTTTCAGGGGTCTTTGGGAATGAGACGCCAGGCTCACAAACAAGGTTTAAATGGAGCTCAAGTTTGGGATCTGTCATGTTATCCCCCTCCATGTCTGTATTAATTTAGTGCACAGTCATGGGGAACAGACAAGGGTCTTCCCCAAACTGACGTATCCGGTAAAACTGGATCCGGCAAGCCTACAGACCATTGTCGGTATCATCACTTCATGTAAAGTTCGAGGTCCATACTGAACCCCTGAGTGTTCAGGCACATACCCTGAACACGGACTTCACTTAGAAGTCCCTGATTAAAGTTTTATACTTACCTGTCTCACCACTGCAGTCACTTCCAGGTCCCGCTCATTAACCCCATTAGTCCCGCTGTGACAGCATTTGTGATTGGTTGTTGCGCCCCACCCATTGTGCCAGCAACCAATCACAGATGTAATGGGTGTGGCGCAATAGCCAATCACAGAAGCTATCACAGAGTGGGACACAGAAGTGACAGCAGTGCCAAGACTAGTAAGTATCGTGCTTTAATCATCCTTTATTTTAACACTCAAACCATTCGGGGTCCGTGCCTGAGCACCAGGTGTTTGGTATGGACACAAAACTGGACATTAACGGCAAAATGCCAGTACGGTAACATCGGTTACTATCTCGTTTAAGGGAAAAAAATGGATCTGTGCTGGATTTAAAAAAACACCTATGTTAAATCAACCTAAGACTGAGGGGTAGAGGCAGACCAAGGCAACACTGTTTTGGAATTTCTTTGTCCAAGCCGGGACAAAAAACACCAGATAGCATTCAAAACGCATCATTTGAATCTCTTCTATATCCCATGTCTTGAAAAATTCTTCAAACATTATGGAATAAGACTGTGAGATAGAGGGAGATCAGGGTAAAGCATTTCAAATGTGTTCTTTATCCAAGCCTGCATGAAGAGTGATGGATAGCATTTGAAACGCGTCATTTTAATCTCCCTCTATCCCATGTTTTATTCTATTATTTTTTAAGAATTATTCAATAAAGGGCAACTGATTTTATAAGAATCCAGGAGCTGGAACAATTCTCTTAATGTCCTCCTGTCACCAGTTTTTGGGGTTCCTGCCCCCCACCTTTTACATGATGTAATTGGGGTTCCTGTAACCGCTTTATATCCCTTTGCATACCTCAGAAATACAGTTTTATCCTGTCCAGCGCCATATTATAATTTCATGGTTCAGTCATATAGGTGTCTACAGATTGCGATCAGCGCCGCCCCCCTCCATGCCAACACTGCCCTTTCTGACTGTGTGCAAGTGGATGGCAATCCTTCAATTCCCAAGTCTCGCATCTGCGTAGTGGCACCTCACTATGCCCTATTAAAGAGCCAGTGATTCCACTGCGCAGGTGCAAGACTTCTGTCTCACACTAGCCGCTTGTTACCCGATGTCTCGTGCCTGTGCAGTGGCACCTCACTGTGCCCTATTAAAGAGTCAGTGATTCCACTGCGCAGGTGCAAGACTTCTGTCTCACACTAGCCGCTTGTTACCCGATGTCTCGTGCCTGTGCAGTGGCGCCTCACTGTGCCCTATTGAAGAACCAGTGACTCCACTGTGCAGACGTCAGGTAACAAGCCGCTAGTGCGAGACCGAAGTCTCGCAGCTGCGCAGTGGAATCACTGGCTTTTTAATAATGCACAGTGAGGCACGACTGCACAGGCGCTTGACCTGTGAATTGTAGAGACCTCATCCACTTGCATACAATCAGGAGGGACAGGGTTGGCATGGAGCAGGCGGCGCTGACCGCCATCTACAGATTGTCATGTATTGACTGCCTTTGCAGTTTTGGAGTGCTGCTGCTGTGCTATTTAATGAAGTTTTTTTTTCCTTAGTCTTCTCTGTGGCTCTGCATGTGAAGGTAGAGGTGAAAGGGTGTGACTGATCTTTCTGCTCTCCACCCCCTCAGCCTTAAGTAATTTTGCTTCCCTCCATCAGATGTCGCAGATTCAGTTCATACTAACCTAGGACCTGTGCTGTGCAGATGTGCTGCTGGTGCAGCTGCTGTTATTTCCTTTCCTCATAGAGTGGTGTCCTTTTCCTGCTCCGTGGGTGGAGGCAGGGGCTCTTGACCCGCCCCAGTGCCATGGGGTACCTGGTTCCATGCGTTGATTTAGTTGGGGATGTTAAGGGGCCTGTTGCCCGGTTCCGTGGCCGTGGTGGTCGCTGAAAAGGGGAACAGTTAATAAGAATAGTGTCTTGTGATGCCACCTATGGCTCCAATAATGGTACTTGCGGGACAGTCCTCCAGGGCAATGGTGAAGCAGCAAGTTGGTTTTGCTCCCCGTAGGTGAAATGGGATCCCCAGGGCAGTAGTGGATGTTGGGAGTTGTGAAACAGCTCGGCGACTCTTCAGGCACAGGCGAATCAAATACACCACACAGTTTGTAACTTGCAATGGGTATACTGGCAGTTTTTTAAACACCGTCTTTATGGGTCTGCCTGTCCTGGGTAGTTACTAGAAGTTAGGATGACACACTTGGGTCTCTCGGTGGAATGCCTGTTTTTCTCCGGTCCCTCCCAGCGCTCTCTCATGTCTTCCTCAGCGCCTCCGCGCACAGAGCCTGAAGCCAGCTCCCTCGGATCCTCTCTGAGCGACTCCCTTCTGGGCCCTCGGGATCCTATATGGGCCATTTTCTGGGTGCATCGGGTGTCGGCCATGACTTCCTGAAGAAACTCAGGCCTCCGGTTCGGCGGCTCGGGGGTGAACACCTGCACCGCTCTCGGAGCCGGTCCTCCGTTCCAAACCTGAACCTGTCCAGCCAGTGATCGTAAAGCGTCCAGATTCGGGCGCATCGCAATTCCTGGTGCCCCTAGGGTTTCCTTCCGTCCTGATGGCACCTCTGCTCTCCACTCCTCACTCCCCACTGGAGATCTTCCTGACTGGCCTCTCTTTCCTCCCACCCACACACTTTTCTACCCTGCCTGAGCTCCTCCCAGGGACTAGGTCCTCCCTACAGCGGGTCCACCCATAGTCCCCTGCTCTAGGGTGTGTATGTGTGAATGGGTGTGATGAGGGTCCCTTTTGCAGCATCCCAATTCCTTAGCCACAGGAAAACTACACACTCTTTTATGGGTGCACTCTTAGTTGAGGGTAAGTTGAGCATTTGAGGGATAGGGTGGTGGCTCGAACTTCATCCCCTTCAGAGATACCTTTGAGAACAGGGCTAGTCAGGGACCGCAAGTCCAGTGCCAGACTAGCCTCCCAGTCACTCTTGCTCATAATTCCTTCCTGCTCCATTCCGCTCGTTCGCTACACGTGTGACACAGACCCCCATATGACCGACTCACAAAATTAGCATATTGAGCAGCACAGAAAAAAACTCCATTTCTGAGGTATGCAGGGGAACGTCTGGGGATATAAAGGGGTTACAGGAACCTCAATTACATCATTTTAAAGGTGGTGGGCAGGGTTTACAACCTCCAATACTGGTGACAGGTGCAGTTTAATGTTGCATAGAAATTTAGCACCTGGAGGTTAACTGGAAAGTCCCTGTTCACTGACAGCAATCATAAATCTTGAAAAAATAGCAGGGAAGTGAAACGAAAAGTATATTAGAGAAATGGTGCAGACGCTGACCCTCCTCACTGTGGTTTATGGGATTCAGGCTGTCCGAGCGCCTGTCACAGACTACATAACCAAACTCCTGAGCACTACTGCTATTACGTCAGATTACCGGTTAATGAAAAAACAGATCTTTATAGAAATGAGATTAGTCTGGGACGACCTGTACTTTACCAAGATACGCAGCGGACTTTACACTTTGGCAGAGCTCCTAGTTTATGAGACTTAGGCTAAGGTCACCCTTGGGCTCTCACCCACATTTCATGGACCTGCTAAAAACTTAGAAATTGGAGCCGTAGAGCACAGCGTTAATGACAAGCCTTGCCAGACAACGCCGCCCCATAGAAACCCGCTGTTTATCTTAGCAGTGGTCTCACAGTATGTGCGCTTTATCACAGCTCACAGGAAACGCTATCTGAAGCGTCTTCCTGTGTACTCAGCTAAAGCGCACGTCCTGTGAGACCGCTGCTAAGGTAAACAGCAGGTTTCTATGGGGCCTGGCACGGCTTGTCGTTAACGCTGTGCGCTACGGCTCCAATTTGCTGCCCCCTGTCTAGTAGCAGTTTGCACTGCCTGAGATGACACTTTCAAGTCGCCTCATAGCAGATGCGCCCCTGAGGGGACCTTTCACTGTTATTAATGAAGATAAAATTAGTAGAGGTCTTTTACGAAAAACAATTATGGATTAAGACTTTTTCTGTGGTTTCCTTTAGGCTGCCTTCACATTTGCGTATGTGTCTGCATGCTGATGGCATGCAGACACATACGCTGTGCAAAGCAGGGTCCAAATGATGTGTCCGCAGCGGAGAATGTCCGCCTGCGGACACATCATTGTGCAGGCTGCCAGCCAATCGGCGTTGTCAGGGGGCGGAGATCAGCGCCGGAGATCTCCGCCCCCCGGCCGCCGGTAACCTTCGGGACGGTGTCGGCGGGGAGAACAGCTGATCTGAGAGCTGTTTGAATCTTCCCGCGCCGACACCGAGAGGAGATGTCGGCGCGGGAAGATTCAAACAGCTCTCAGATCAGCTGTTCTCCCCGCCGACATCGCTAGCACATTACCAGCGGCCGGGAGGCGGAGGACAGCAGAGGCTCCAGCTGATCTCCCGGTGGCCGTCAGTGAGCTCCTGTGACATCACCGGCGGCCACCGGGAGATTATTCAATGTGTCCGCAGCGTTCTCCTGCGGTGTCATGCAGAGGACACTGCGGACCCATTGAAGCCAATGCATTTTTTGTGCGCTTGGGGACGCTTGCTGATTGTCCAAGGTCCCCAAACGCACAAAAAAAAACCAACATGCTGCGTCCCGGGTGCGGATGCTGGACACCGGAAGCAGCAGATATCGTCCGCATCCGCACCCGAACGCAGCAAACGCAGGCACCATGCGTTCCTATGTTAAACATAGGAACGCAGTGCGCATGCGTTTGACTGCGTATGGGAACGCAGCAATACGCTGCCTTCCCATACGCAAATGTGAAGCCAGCCTAAAAGAGTCGTTTCACTTGATTTTTTTACAATTAAACTGAGTACTCCCTCTAATTGTCGCTACTCCACTTATTCTGGAACAGTTTTTATTTTTCTTCTGTGCCCCTCCATTCTAAAGTTATGTCCCCTGGAAAAAAAGGATGCTTATTATGACTTCAACAACTAGGCGTGTACCAGTGATTGTCTTTGTTGGTTGAAGGTAAATTTGCACCATTATTACAGGGGCCATATCTTTGGAATAGAAGGACCCAGAAACCAAAGAAAAAACTGTTCCAGAATCAGTGGATCAGTGGCAATTGAATAAGGTACTCAGTTTAAGTTAAAAACATGCAGTCTAAAGTCCCTTTTAAGGGGACATGCTTCAGAAAACCACTGAAAATTCTTAATTCCTAAGGGACTTCTTAATAGTACTCAATCAATTTTATCTCCATTAATGCCAACTTTTTTTACCCTTACTATACCAACTTTTTCTAACTCTTTTCCCTTTCCATAAGTAAAACCCTACAGCTTAACTATGCTTATATTAAGTGGTATCCCTAGAAGACTCAACCCAATGTGCGGCGTCATTCTGGGACATCTCTTGTAGGAAGATCAAGAAATACCTGTTTTTTGAAGAAGGCAGGGCGTTCTTTTAAAGAATCCCAAATAAAAAGCATATTGCATATTTATCATTGAGAAAAACTTTTCAAAAGTCATAGACATGTCAGAGGTTTTGATCGAGGGGGCTTCGATGGATAAGAACCTTAACGATCTCTAGAATGAAGACACCGCGGTGAACATTCATGTCTGGACAACATATGACAAATGACACCATTGGAGCCCTGGATGCCCTAACTATAACTGTATGAGGACTTGTTTTTAGCGGGATGAGTTGTACTTTTGAATGACACTATTCATTTAATCATGTGATGCACTGAGAAGCGAGAAAACCTACGGTAATTCTGGCATTTTGATTTTTCGTTACACCATTTATTGATCGGATTAGTTCATATTACATTTTATATTTATTTTATATTTTTATTTTTTATTTTGATAGATCAATGTGTATTTTTTGTTATTGCTGTATTCTTAATAAGGCAAAAAAAGGTTGATCTGAATATTTGCATTTTTCTTTCATATTATTAAATACACTTTTTGTCAGCTTTTACTGCATTTGTAGCTCCTTTAGGGGACTTGAAGCTGCAATCATGCAATGGCTTGTACTATACACAGCAGTACATCAGCACTCCCATGTATACCTTAATTCACAATCTCCTATGAACACCAGTCACCGTCATGACAAGCACAGTGGTCTTCAGCAGACCCCTGGCTGTCATCGCAACCCATCGGCGCCCTGCAATCATCGATGCCTCCACTCCACGTGCAGCTGTGATTGGCAGGAGGTAGCTGAACAATTCAGACTCATCTGCCAGGAAAGATGCAGGCTCGGTGTGCGACCCCACTTCAAAGTCAGAGATACAACATGATGTGACTGTGTATGTCATATGTTGTGTCAGGGTTAAATAAGGTCTCACTACATCATTTTAGCTGGGTTGTGGTCTAACTGTGTCTGGGCAACAGATTCTTTTCCAGTCATTGTGATATACATTTACCGCTGTGCTTTGATCATTGTCCCCTTGCATGACCCAGTTTTGGCCAAGCTTTTTAATAAATGGCTTCATATTTGACAGTAGTATAGTACAGAGTTTATGGTCGATTCATTGTCCACAAGGTCCAAGTCCATGTCCTGTAGCTACAAAACAAGCCCATATCAACGCCGTGCTTGAAGTAGGTATGAGGTGTTTATTCCGATATGATGTTTGTTTTTCACCAAGTGCGGTGCAGGACATTGTGGCCAAACATCTCCACTTTGGCCTTACCTGTCTGTAGGTCATTGTTCCAGACATCTTGTGATTAGTTCAGATGCAACTTTACATACTTTATCCATGTTGTCATGTTCGTTTTAGAAAGAAGAGGCTTTCTTCTGGCAACCATTCCAAACAAGCCGTACTTGTCTAGCCTTTTTCTAATTGTAGTATGATGAAATTGAACATTTTCTAACTGAGGCCTTTAGAGTCTGAGCTATAGATCTTGGGATTATGTGCGATCTCTTGTGAGGTTTCCACCATTTGACCTTTTTCTGGAGACATTTGCTCTTGGGAAAATTTTTCAACTGTCTTAAATGTTGTCCATTTGTGAATACCCTCTCTCACTGGAAATTGATGGATTCCAGATTGTTAAGAAATGGCCTAATAACCCTTCCCAGGTTAAAAGGCATCAACAATTGCTTCTTTAAGATCATTGCTGATATCATTCCTAATAAGCATTGTGTTACAACACGACTGAATCCTCCAGACCAGCAAACTGCTAAAACCTCTGCCTTTATAGAGGTGGTCCCACTTGGTGGTGAACAATCAAGGACATTTCATTATCAGCAGCTTTCTGCTACTCACATTCTTAATTCTTATAGATTTGTTAGTAGTGTATGTAATTTTTCTCATACTGCCTTAGCATTTCAGTCTAATTTTTGTTAAACACATAATGACACAATATAATTTGTCATGGGTTTCCTTTTCTCAGGATGTATTTACTTAGATTTTTTAAGACCTTTTTCTTATTTTTTATTATTATTATTATTATTACACCATTTATTCCATGGCGCTTTACATGTGAAAAAGGGGCATACATAGACCACTACAATAATTATCAATAATTATGAGCAATACAAGGCACACAATGGTACAGGAGGAGAGAGGACCCGGCCCACGAGGGCTCACGGTCTACAAGGGATGGGTGAGGATACAGTAGGGAAGGAGAGAGGACCCTGCCCACAAGTGTACAAGGAATGGGTGAGGATGCGCTAGGTGAGGAGAGGACCCTGCCCACGAGGGCTCACATTCTACAAGGGATGGATGAAGATACAGTAGGTGAGGAGAGAGACCCTGCCCATGAGGGCTCACAGTCTACAAGGGATGGATGAAGATACACTACATGAAGAGAGAGAACCTTGCCCGCAAGGGCTCACAGTATACAATAGATGGGTGAGGATACAGTAGTTGAGGAGAGAGGACCCTGCCCGTGAGGGCTCACAGTCTAAAGGTGATGGGTGAGGATGCAATAGGGGAGGGGAGAGGACCCTGTCCATGAGGGCTCACAGTCTACAAGAGATGGGTGAGGATACAGGAGATGAGGAGAGAGGACCCTGCCCGTGAGGGCTCACAGTCTAAAGGTGATGGGTGAGGATGCAATAGGGGAGGGGAGAGGACCCTGCCCATGAGGGCTCACAGTCTACAAGAGATGGGTGAGGATACAGGAGATGAGGAGAGAGGACTCTGCCCACGAGGGCTCACAGTCTACAAGAGATGGGTGAGGATACAGTAGTTGAGGAGAGAGGACCCTGCCCGTGAGGGCTCACAGTCTAAAGGTGATGGATGAAGATGCAATAGGGGAGGGGAGAGGACCCTGTCCATGAGGGCTCGCAGTCTACAAGGGATGGGTGAGGATACAGGAGATGAGGAGAGAGGACTCTGCCCACGAGGGCTCACTGTCTACAAAGGATGGATGATGATACAGTAGAATAGAGAGGACCCTGCCCGCGAGGGCTCAGTCTACAAGGGATGGGTGAGGACACAGTAGGTGAAGACCCTGCCCACAAGGGCTCACAGTCTACAAGGGATGGGTAAGGATACAGTAGGTGAGGGTAGAGCTGGTTGTGCATCGCTATAGTCCAGTCCATATAGTGGTGTGTGGACTGGGGGTTACTGCAGGTAGTTGGCTTTTGGATGAGGAGGGTCTTAAGGTTCCTTTTGAAGATTTCCATGGTAGACGAGAGTCTGATGTGTTGGGGCAGAGAGTTCCAGAGTACGGGGGATGCACAGGAGAAATCTTGTAAGACCAGATCATGAATATAGATGTCCATATCTAGGTCCATATGCACAATCACTACATACATGAACTCCCTCATGCACAGTTACATGCGTTATCATAAATATCCATAATATGTATGCAGTATATACATTAGTAACAGTGGCGTAACTTCAGGCCCAGGGGCCCCGATGCGAAAGCTCCAATGGGGCCCCCAATTATTACAAATCTTTAATAGTATTAGTCTTTTACTATGGGCCAAAGGGACTTTTGGGGCCCCCTTAGGCTGCAGGGCCCGGGTGCGATCGCAACCCCTGCACCTGTTGTAGTTACGCCCCTGATTAGTAATGCATACCACATTTAACAAACACTATGTACACAATCCTACAAGAAAACATATACAGTACATGTTCACAAATATAGATGTTCATTACATGCACACACTCCCCCATAGATAAAGTTATAAAAGTGCTTGCACATTCGGTATTGATGCTCACCTTGTTCATTGACTTAGGCTGGCTTCACACTTGCAGATGCATCTGCAGCGTTTTGCAGATGCATCTGCAAGTATCAGCATGCAGACCGCGACCGCGGTCTGAAAGCACTCATTCATTCCTATATGTGAAGCGTCCGCAGGCGGATGCCTGCTTACAGATCACACACTCCCGCCCGCACCATGGACGCGACATCTTGCGTCCATGGTGCGGGCGGGAGTGTGTGATCTGTAAGCAGGCATCCGCCTGCGGACGCTTCACATATAGGAATGAATGAGTGCTTTCAGACCGCGGTGCGCCCCATTATAAACATAGGCACCGCGGTCTGCACGCTGATACTTGCAGATGCATCTGCAAAACGCTGCAGATGCATCTGCAAGTGTGAAGGCAGCCTTATACATACTGTATGCATGCTCTCTAGGTACATACGCATGGACGTTGCTACATGCTCATATATATTTTTTTAGCCGGCAAATTTTTATCTTTTTACAAAACGGTGCCTTTTTTGTTGCAATTTAGGCTATGGTCACACCAGTGTTACTCCCTGCGTTCAGGGAGGGTTCCATTTAAAACTTAGAATTTGTCAGCATTAACTCAGTGTTACAGGAAAGGTAAGACTGCATTAACGCTGTCAATTAATCCCTATGGATGACGGAACCTCACGCACATTGCAAACGCCGGCATCTAAGCGCAGGAGTCTGAAATCTCGCGGTTTTCCAAGTACGAGTTTTCAAACTCTGGCGGTGAGAAGCCGGCGCTTGACCTGCACCCGTCTGCCATAGGATTGAATTGACAGTGTTAACGCAGTCTTACCTTTCCGGTAACACTGAGTTAATGTTGACAAATTCTATGTTTTAGACGAACCCCCCTGAACCATTGGCTAAAATCTGGTGTGACCCTAGCCTTAGAGTATGTGCATGAACAGGGCTGGGTTGTGAAACACACCCAAAGGTTTGGACACAGTCAGGGGCGTAACTATAACAGGTGCAGGGGTTGCAATCGCACCCGGGCACAAGAGCCTAGGGGGTGCCAAAAGTTCCTTTGGCCTATGTAAAAAAAAATTAAGATTTGCAATATTTGGGGTCCCTGTTGGAGCTTTTGTATCATTGCCCAAGAGCTTCAAGTTACACCACTAGACGCAGTACAACAATAAAGGGGCTATGACCCTACAATGAGCTTAACAATGGAGACTCCCCACCAATCCCATGTAGGCATCCTCTTGCGTTTCGTAGACAACGGGTTAATCATTCGTCTGTAGAACAGCACTTTTACGTGCTAAGCCGGTGGAATTTGAGTGCAAATCTACAGGAAAATTATATTGGGCTGAACTCTAGACTTCTGGTGCTTATTATAGCGTCAACCTTCAGCGCTTCCATGGCGTTTTTTTATGGGGTCTGGTTTCACTTACAGGAATTAAATGTCATTGTGTTTGTTTCTCTAACATATTCGAGTGCAAATTGCTGCCTCGTTGCATGACTTTTAAGTTTGTGTAAGTGTCTGCCGCTCCGTGCTATTTACGTCTGCGTTCTTAATGTTTAAATAGAAATTCTTTATTGTGAAATTTTACATCTCGGGAACATTATTGAGGCTTGGAATTCCCAATTGCGCTGCATTCGGGACCCTCCCCCTATACGGGACAGGATTCATGTAAATTGCTTACATTTACATCAGACAAAATAAAGCAATTTATTCTATAATAAACTCATACACTCAGTATTGTTCATTGGGAAAATGTCCAAAAAGGTATATTCTTGTTACATACCGATAGGGGCAGTATTATAGTAGTTATATTCTTGTTACATACCGACAGGGGCAGTATTATAGTAGTTATATTATTGTACCTAGGGGCAGTATTATAGTAGTTATATTCTTGTACATAGGAGCAGTATTATAGTAGTTATATTCTTGTACATAGGGGCAGTATTATAGTAGTTATATTCTTGTACATAGGAGCAGTATTATAGTAGTTATATTCTTGTTACATACCGACAGGGGCAGTATTATAGTAGTTATATTCTTGTACATAGGGGCAGTATTATAGTAGTTATATTCTTGTACATAGGAGCAGTATTATAGTAGTTATATTCTTGTACATAGGGGCAGTATTATAGTAGTTATATTATTGTACATAGGAGCAGTATTATTGTAGTTATATTCTTGTACATAGGAGGCAGTATTATAGTAGTCATATTCTTGTACATAGGAGCAGTATTATAGTAGTTATATTCTTGTACATAGGAGCAGTATTATAGTAGTCATATTCTTGTACATAGGAGGCAGTATTATAGTAGTTATATTCTTGTACATAGGAGCAGTATTATAGTAGTCATATTCTTGTACATACAGGCAGTATTATAGTAGTTATATTCTTGTACATACAGGCAGTATTATAGTGGTTATATTCTTGTACATAGGGGCAGTATTATAGTAGTTATATTCTTGTACATAGGAGCAGTATTATTGTAGTTATATTCTTGTACATAGGAGGCAGTATTATAGTAGTTATATTCTTGTACATAGGAGCAGTATTATAGTAGTCATATTCTTGTACATACAGGCAGTATTATAGTAGTTATATTCTTGTACATACAGGCAGTATTATAGTGGTTATATTCTTGTACATAGGGGCAGTATTATAGTGGTTATATTCTTGTACGTAGGGCAATTTTTTTTATAAAAACCAACATAAATACAATTTTAATAAACAAAAATCTTCCATGAATACGAAAAGAAATCACCCAGATTATACATACAGGAACGCTTAGAAAAAAAAAATCTGAATATTTCCATAATTAACTTAAAGAGTCCAGACCGGCGGTAAAAAGAGGAAGATAAACAAAAACATCATCATCCTATTTCATCGTACTGTCAGGTTCCCGAATAACGTTACATGACTCCTCTATATTCCAGTGATTTTACCCAGGGTTGCTCTGTCCACCGGTGTCCATGTCAGTCTCTACCTGAGGGTCTACAGATAAGGACTTCCGCTTTGGTGGGGAATGGTCCTCTATGTCCCTGTCACACTCGGCTTCAACTTTCCTCAACTCTTCCTCAAAATTGTCATTTTTGGACTCAGATAATACCCCATTCTTGTTGGACACAACCATCACTCCTGCAGAACCCTAGACCTTCTTACTAGCACTCAGGGCAGCTATTGTAGGGAGATGGTGAGGGAGGGCAGTGATGGAGATGGTGGTGTTGCAGTTCTTACCCCTCTGCTGAGCTGCTGCTGAACCCTTCAGGCTGCGGCGGGAAGAATAACGGAAACCAGTTCAAGTTTAACTCCACTTTACTCGGTACCCGTTGATGACATAAACAAAACACGGTACAGTTTGTTTTACAGGGTGCCAGCTCAGGGTTCCCTTATGGAGTCTCTAGATGTCCTCTCTTTGTCTTTCAGGGATAACTTCTCTCTTCCTTTCTCAATCTTTCCCACCCTTGCAGAGCTCACCCGCCTGTCCTGCAGTCTAGTAGGCTTAGCTAGACTTGTACCAGTGCAGATGGGAACAGCAGGAAAGCACAAGTTTCCCCTCTGACACCAGGATTCAGTCCTCCACCTCTAGTGTAGAACTGTCTTTTGGGCTTGAGGGGTGAGGTACCTTTGTGGGGCTGTCAGCAACCCGGTTCTGTTGGGCCTGCAGCTCGTCGGTTTTGCAGTCAGGGTTGAAATCCTGGCTGCCTCGGCTGTTCGTGTCGCCGGTGCTCCATCAACGTGACCAGCCGGCTCCTACCAGTCCTGGCCCGTTGCCTTCTGTCCTGGGTCCCCACTTAAAGATGGGGTACCCTCCTCTCAGCTGGGCTGCCAGGCCTGACCACTCTGTCTGCCTTCCCAGCACCGTCTGAGGTACACTGTCAACTGTCACTCTTCCTCTATCCTAAGCTCCACCCCCACCCTCCTGGGACTTACCAAGTACTGGTTCCCCCTACTCTAGGTGGTGTGGTCCTAAGTGAGTCTAGAAACAGACTCCATAAGGTTTAAATCTCAAACTAGCAACTTGCAAAGAATATTACATTTTTATAATAAAGTGCAATACCACTCTTTGGCGCCTAGCCGCAGGGGTGCCACAACAGCAGCAGAACAATTCACATGGACTGAGAAGCAGACAATACGTGACGGTTATATTCCTGTGCACAAGGGCAGTATTATAGTTGTTATATTCTTGTGGACAGGGGCAGTATTATAGTAGTTATAGTCTTGTACATAGGGACAGTATTATAGTAGTTATATTCTTGTATATAGGGGCAGTATTATAGTAGTTATATTCTTGTATATAGGGGCAGTATTATAGTAGTTATATTCTTGTACATAGGAGCAGTATTATAGTAGTTATATTCCTGTACATAGAGGCAGTATTATAGTAGTTATATTCTTGTACATATAGGGCATTATTATAGTAGTTATATTCTTGTACATAGGATCAGTATTATAGTAGTTATATTCTTCTACATAGGGACAGTATTATAGTAGTTATATTCTTGTACATAGGGACAGTATTATAGTAGTTATATTCTTGTACATAGGGACAGTATTATAGTAGTTATATTCTTGTACATAGGGAGCAGTATTATAGTAGTTATATTCTTGTATATGGGGGCAGTATTATAGTAGTTATATTCTTGTACATAGGGGCAATATTATAGTAGTTATATTATGGTACATAAGGGCAGTATTATAGTAGTTATATTCTTGTACATAGAGGGCAGTATTATAGTAGTTATATTCTTGTACATAGGACCAGTATTATAGTAGTTGTATTCTTGTACATAGGAGCAGTATTATAGTAGTTATATTCTTGTACATAGTGGCAGTATTATAGTAGTTATATTCTTGTACATAGAGGGCAGTATTATAGTAGTTATATTCTTGTACCTAGAAGCAGTATTATAGTAGTTATATTCTTGTACATAGAGGCAGTGTTATAGTAGTTATATTCTTGTACATAGGGGCAGTATTATAGTAGTTATATTCTTGTACATAGGTGCAGTATTATAGTAGTTATATTCTTGTACATAGGGGCAGTATTATAGTAGTTATATTCTTGTACATAGGAGCAGTATTATAGTAGTTATATTCTTGTATATGGGGGCAGTATTATAGTAGTTATATTCTTGTACATGGGGCAGTATTATAGTAGTTATATTCTTATACATAGGGGCAGTATTATAGTAGTTATATTCTTGTATATATGAGCAGTATTATAGTAGTTATATTCTTGTACATAGGGCCAGTATTATAGTAGTTATATTCTTGTACATAGGAGCAGTATTATAGTAGTTATATTCTTGTACATAGGACCAGTATTATAGTAGTTATATTCTTGTACATAGTGGCAGTATTATAGTAGTTATATTCTTGTACATAGAGGGCAGTGTTATAGTAGTTATATTCTTGTACATAGGGGCAGTATTATAGTAGTTATATTCTTGTACATAGGTGCAGTATTATAGTAGTTATATTCTTGTACATAGGGGCAGTATTATAGTAGTTATATTCTTGTACATAGGAGCAGTGTTATAGTAGTTATATTCTTGTACATAGGGGCAGTATTATAGTAGTTATATTCTTGTACATAGGTGCAGTATTATAGTAGTTATATTCTTGTACATAGGGGCAGTATTATAGTAGTTATATTCTTGTACATAGGAGCAGTATTATAGTAGTTATATTCTTGTACATGGTGCAGTATTATAGTAGTTATATTCTTGTACATAGGGGCAGTATTATAGTAGTTATATTCTTGTATATATGAGCAGTATTATAGTAGTTATATTCTTGTACATAGGGCCAGTATTATAGTAGTTATATTCTTGTACATAGGAGCAGTATTATAGTAGTTATATTCTTGTACATAGGACCAGTATTATAGTAGTTGTATTCTTGTACATAGGAGCAGTATTATAGTAGTTATATTCTTGTACATAGTGGCAGTATTATAGTAGTTATATTCTTGTACATAGAGGGCAGTATTATAGTAGTTATATTCTTGTACCTAGAAGCAGTATTATAGTAGTTATATTCTTGTACATAGAGGCAGTGTTATAGTAGTTATATTCTTGTACATAGGGGCAGTATTAAAGTAGTTATATTCTTGTACATAGGTGCAGTATTATAGTAGTTATATTCTTGTACATAGGGGCAGTATTATAGTAGTTATATTCTTGTACACAGGAGCAGTATTATAGTAGTTATATTCTTGCATATGGGGGCAGTATTATAGTAGTTATATTCTTGTACATGGGGCAGTATTATAGTAGTTATATTCTTGTACATAGGGGCAGTATTATAGTAGTTATATTCTTGTATATATGAGCAGTATTATAGTAGTTATATTCTTGTACATAGGGCCAGTATTATAGTAGTTATATTCTTGTACATAGGAGCAGTATTATAGTAGTCATATTCTTGTACATAGAAGGCAGTGATATAATAGTTATTCATAATTTACAGCTGATTAACTTACTAAATCTCTATTTATTCACACAAAAATCCTCTGGAGCACAGTTGGGGTTTGATTTATGGCTGTAGATTGCTCTATGGACACAGGGATGAGTATTGTGTTTGGGATTATTCCACAGGTCATCTATGAAGATAAAACATCTGCTGTTCACAAAAAAATAAAGTTACCGTATATAGGAAACGTCTCCCGATCTGTTTGTGTCGTGTTGGGTTGTGAGCGCTATCCGTTCTGAAGACTAATTTGCTCTATTTCTGGCGCTGTCCCCGGCTGCGCTGTGCAGCTGCACGTTTTGTGTGATTGTGACAATTAGGAGAATGTTCCTGGTATCATCTGCTGTTTTGTTCGTCTTGTTGAGACATGCAAACTTCATCATGCAAGAACCAAAAGAACATTTCTTCAATTATTTCAGAAAAGTGGTGTTCTAGCATTTTTTTTTTTTAAACCGACACAATTGATGTAAAAATATTCTCTCCGTAATCCAGAGCAGAGCCAACCAGTAGCTTCTGATTTAAGTGGATTTATTTCCCGATGTTTGTGGTTATTTCTAAAATAACTATTGTTTGAAGCTGTGAACATGAAAACAATTAAAGCCATGAGTGTGTTTTCCATTCGACATCTCAACGCTGGTTCTTTATTTTCCACACTTTGCTTGTGAACGTCTGGTTTCGCTAATATGGAGTTCAGAAAAAAAGAAAAAATAGGGGGACAAATATGATAGGAAGTTCACCTTTGTGGCTTTCTATAGCTTTTATGGTCAAACTAAAAATCAACCTTAATGGCTTGTGTATTATTCAATGGGAAAAAAAGTTGACTTCCCACCCAACAGGTAGACTTTCATAGATTGTGGACCCAGGGGTGGGATACGTAAACTGTTTTGAAACTCCAAAAAGAAGTTTTAGAATGGGTTCCTAAATCTGAGGATGATAATTGTCAGATCTGACCATAGCCAACCTGTACTGAATGCACAAACAGGGTGCAGAGAACCTTCTAATACAGAGATGGGTGCAGCCCTAGTGCATAATGCAGATAGAACACCCACAGCCTTCCAAATAGGGGGGAGCAGCTGCTTCCATGAGAAGCACTCTAATACGGCTTGGATAGGGAGCCTGTCACATAGATAAGTGAGATACACAGTATCTGAGCAAGAGCCTATTAGTGACGCCAGGTCAGACAGGCTAGTTAACGCTGCATGTGTATGCACAATGTCTTAACAAGAGCCTATTAGTGACACCAGGTCAGGCAGGCTAGTTAAAGCTGTATATGTATGCACAGTGTCTGAACAAGAGCCTATTAGTGATACCACGTCAGGCAGGCTAGTTAAAGCTGTATGTGTATGCACAGTGTCTGAACAAGAGCCTATTAGTGATACCACGTCAGGCGGGCTAGTTTACACTGCATGAATGTACGCACAGTGTCTGAACAAGAACCTATTAGAGATGCCAGGTCACGCAGGCTAGTCAACACTGCATGAATGTATGCACAGTGTCTGAACAAGAGCCTATTAGTAACCCCAGGTAGGATGGGCTAGCTTACACTATATGAGTGTATTTCACAAGACAGGTTCACCAATGTACCACCTAAAATAAGAAGGCCCCACTACACCATGCAAAAATGTATAAAATGTGCATTAAAAATGTGAGGTATTAGTTGATATTTTGGTCTCTACTAATTATATGTCTTTGCATGAAGCTAAAAACAATTTGCAACAATTTGCAACAATTCTTACAAAACAATTTCTTTTTCAGGAGTTCAGCGAAGACAGAATATCACATTGCGTGAAGGTTCACCTTGAAAGCTAAAATGAGTCAAGTTACAGATACATGGAAGCTGGTCAATGTAAAAGAGCACACATGGTACCAACACAGTCTGGTGTACAAGA